>WOXC01006421.1:0-362500 GCA_011680675.1 Gymnobelideus leadbeateri
AAATAAAGATGTTTGTCCCAGAGAAGAAGAGTTTGGATTTTTTTTTTATTATAGTTATATTAAATACTTGAAGAGTCATGTAAAAGAAGGGTTAATCTTGTTCTGTTTCACCCCAGAGGTAAGAACTGGAACCATGAGTAGAATTTGTTTAGAAGCAAATGTTACCTCAAAGTAAGGAAACATTTCTTAACAATTAGGGTCATAGATTGAGAGCTACCCAGTAGTCACCTGCATTTGACAATTGAGGCAACTGAGATCCAGAGAGTTTAAGTGATTTGTCCAAAATCACAATGGTAGTAAGGTGGTAAACATTTAAGGCTTGTCATGGCTCTGAGAGAAAATGGAAAATAAAGAAGACAGCTGGTGTTCGGGGAGAGGTCTTGGGCTATGCAGATTCTGGTTATTTTTCCTCCTTCCTCAATGAGTTTGGTACCTGATTCATAGTTTTGCTTTCCACCTCAACCTCTGTCTTATACTTTGGAGACTTTAGTTTCCGTGTCGATGTCTGTCAAACATCCTTACTTCCTAGTTCACCAACCTCCTCACTTCCTATGATCTTCACTTTCACTCCACCTCAGCCTCTCACGGTGATGGTCATACCTTTGGTCCTACCAGCACTCACAATCGTTTCACCTTTTTATTTTTTAATTATTGAGGCAATCAGGGTTAAGTGACTTGCCCAGGGTCACACAGCTAGTCAAGTGTCTGAGGCCAGCACATCCTCCTGACTGGATCCAGGGACAGTGTTCTATTTACTGTGCCACCTAACTGCCCCAGTTTATCTGACCATAAGCTGCTGTCCTTCCATCTCTCCCTGTGCTGTACCCCTCCTAGGCCCATTCTTAACCCTAGAGTTAGAGTTAAGCTCTATTTTGAGTTTTTTCCACATCTCCAAATACCTGTTGATAATCTAGATGTCTGTGAGTCTCCTAGAACCCAACATTTCCAAAACAGGATTTAATATCTTTCCCCTCCTCCTAACATCCTTATTTCTATCAAGAGCGCTACCATCCTTCTAGTCATCGAAGTTCTAAACCTAGGAGTTATCCTTCACTCTCATTCACTCCCCCATCCCATCCAGTCATTTGCCAAGTCCATTTATTGTACCTTGACATCTCATCTGGACTATAATACCCTCCTAAATGGTCTCCCTGCACCATGTCTTTCTACTTTCTAATGCATCTTCCACAGAACTGCCATACTGACCTACACAAGTCTTACCATGCTACTCACCTACTCAAGAAGCTCTAATAGGGGCAGCTAGGTGGTACAGTGAATAGAGCACCAGCCCTGGAGTCAGGAGGACCTGAGTTCAAATCCAGCTTGAGACACAATACTTACTAGCCATGTGACCTTGGGCAAGTCATTTAACCCCAATTGCTCTGCCTTCCCCCCCTCCAAAAAGCACCAAAAAAGAAGCTCTAATAGCTGCATATTGTCTTCAGGATAAAATACAAACTCCTTTATTCAGCACTTAGAGGTCTTTACAATCTAGCTCCAGGTTATTCAGGCTGATTGCACTTTACTATGTCTAGCTAGTGGATAGAATGCTGGGTCTAGGGTCAGGAAGACCTGAGGTCAAATCTAGCCTCAGATACCTACTGGTTGTATAACCCTGGGCAAGTCACCTAACCTCTGCCTACCTTAATTTCCTCTTCTGGAAAATGGGGATAACCCTTATCTCTCAGGGTTGTTGTAAGGATCAAATGAGGTGATATTTGTAAAGCAGTTGTTTGCAGTTCTCAAAGTGCAATATAAATGCATAGTAGTAGTGGTAGTAGTAGTGATGACTGTGGTGGTGGCAGTAGTAGTTGTAGTAGTTCCCCTCATGTATTCTATACTCCAGTCAAACTGGCCTACTTTCTATTCCCTGCCTAAGACATCCCTCCTTCTACCCCTGTGGCTTTGCATAGGACATCCCCCATGTCTGGAATACTTTCTCTATCCCTCTCCTCTTCTTAGCACCCCTTGCTCCCTTCAGGGTTCAATTCAACTGCTACCTTCTTCAAGAGGCCTCTTGTGATATCCCAGTTCTTTGTAGCATTCCCAAATCACTTTGTACTGATTTTAATATCTCCCATATTTACTTGTTTGGGAACCTGTTATGTTTCTCCAGTAGGAATGTAAGTTCCTCAAAGACTGTCGCACTTTTGTCCTTATGTTCCCTGTGCCTTGCATGGTGCCTGGCTACTGTTGGCTGATTGAGCAGGCCCTAGATGAGATTTCAGTTGTTCCTGCTTACCCCCAGTCATTTTCCCTGTCTGTCTTCTTACCACATTTAGGAAACACAAGTGGGATTGGGGAGAGAGCATGGAAGTGTCCAACAGAAAAGAGAGTGAGGATTATCCATAATCTTCAAGAACTCAGGGTTCGGATAGCAGGAGAGTAGGCAGGTTGCTGGAGAGTAGGAGAGAAGGACAGTGTTCAGAGAGAGTCCCTAGCAGGACACAGCCCTGAACAATGTGGTGCACACCTTTATGTGTGTGCATGTCTTGTGCATGGGACTGTCTGCACACACGAGAGGAGGTAGATAGGGCTGGATGTGGAGAACAGCCTAGACCTGGTAAGGATCAGAAAAGCAGAGTCCACCTGTGTCCCCAGGTTCACCTCAAGTCCCCCGGTTTCAATCCAGGAGTGAATCTGAGCTGTTGCCACCATCACACCTGGCCTCCAGGAGGCACTGAGCCCCTGAGCTGTCTCTTAGCCTATAAACACCATTTCCATTAACTCAGGCCCAGACAAGTTTGGAAATTTTCAAGAGCTTTACAAGGTAAAATATTGGAAAATCAAATTAAATGAGATCACAAAGTGTGAAAACAGACATGTTTATAGAGCAAAGAATCTTTGTCTTATCATAACTACAAACCAGCTACAAATAGGTTTTGTACATATGGATACAAGGGTACCAATCCCCCATTCTTGTTCCTCACAGTCCTGTCTCAAGGATCTTGTGTGACCCAAAAGATTCTGGTCCTGAATTTCAAGCTAGCCCTGGCATCAGAGACATGTGACATGGGAGGGTATCATCCATCATTCTCACACCTCTTCTTAGGGCTCTTCTTCTCTCCCTCCCTCCCCCCCCAACCCAGCCCCATCCCTTGGACTATTCCTTGCCCTTTCCTCATTTGAATTTGTGCCAAGTATAATAATAGACTTCCCTGATACTGATCTTGTTCCTCCCTCTACTCTCACTACACGCATGTTAACTATCCCCCATACCTGGAATTCTCTCCCTCCTTACCTCTTTCCTATCTTCCCTGACTTCCCTCAAGTCTTGGCTAAAATCCCATTTTCTGTAAGAAGTCTTTCCCCACCCTACTTAATCTTAGTGCCTTCCCTCTGAAAAAATTTTCAATATATCCTATATATATCTTATATGTACATAATAGTTTGTACATTGTCTCCCCCATTAGACTGTGAGCTCCGTGAGAAAACAGACTATCTTTTGCATTTCTTTGTAGCCCCCAAAATTTAGTACAATGCTTGGCACACAGGAGGCACTTTATAAATGCTTGTTAAAATAACTAATATGGAAATGTTTTACATGATTGCATATGTATAATCTATATCGGATTGTTTACTGTCTCAAGGAGGGGGGAGGAGAAGGAGGAAGGGATAGAATTTGGAACACAAAACTTAAAAAAAGTTTTAAAATTGCTTTAATATGTAATTGAGGAAAAAATAAAACATTTTTAAAATAAATAAATGCTTGTTGATTTGACTCTATATCTCTGGTTTATAAAGTGATTCAATTGGGTTAAATGATCTTGAAGATTCTTTAGAAGGCTTGTCTTTATTCTTGGTCCTTTTCTCTCTAACCAACCAGGTTTGTCGCAAGTATATTCATTAGCTAGTCATTAGACCTGGTTCCATCTTTAGGTCAAACTTAGCTCTTCAGCTATTTGTCCTAGGATAGCATCTGTGCCTAGGTTCCTCTGTTTCCACGTAGCCCCAATGATCAGAGCTATTAATAGCCTTGATAGCTGGCATCCATACAGACTACGTTTAATTGTTTTGTTATTTTTATCTTCCCCACTTCTCTGTGAGGTAGTACAAGCATTATTTTTTCCCTATTTTACAAACGAGGAAACTGAGGACTAGTGATTTGCTCAAGGTCTTTTCCATCACTTCTTTTTATGAATGGCAGTGAGGTGCATGAAAAATCCTGGACTCGGAGACTGAGGATCGGGGTTCACCATGCCTCTGCCATTTGCCATCAATGTGATGCAGGGCATTTAACCTCTGGGCCTCATTTCCTTATTCCATAAATGAAGGGCTTGGATTAAACAGACTCTAATAGCTTTGGAGCTATGTGCCTATGACTCGATGGTCCGTAAAAGCTCCATGACAGAAGGGCTCTTCTCTGTGTCTTCTTGTACTTTTGAAATGGAAGGGTATTGTATTTCTGAAATGCCTCAAAACTTGGATGGAGGGAAAAGTATCTAAGTAAGTAAGTGATTATAAACACCATGGGCATGAACATGACATGGGCAGAACACCAAAACCCTACCAGGAATCAGGAGGCTTCCACATTGGCTGAGAATGAGCCAGGAGTCATAAAATTGGCCAATGAGCAGGCTCCAGCCTACCTAGGTGGGAGAAATCCAAATCAGTGCTGGAGCTCAGGGTCAAGGGTACAGAATAAGCCATTTTCTTCTGAAATCCATGAGACTCACTCCATGGCTGGAGGAACTCACAGGTGAAGATGGAAAAGCTTGGAATTAAAATATTACCAGAGATGGTGGGTTTTTTGGCAAGGGGGAGTAGGAGGGGTGCTAGATGGCTCACTGGATAGAGCACTGGGTCTAGAATCAGGAAGACCTGAGTTCAAATCCAGCCTCAGACCCTGGACAAGTCATTTAACGTCTGTTTGCCTTGTGTTTGTCCTTCAGGACCATGACATCAGGGAAATGATGACATGACTTGCAGTTGACTTAGATTTGAGTGAGGGAGAGCAAGGTCACCAGCCTCATTTACTCCATCCAGTGGCCAGATATTCTTCAGGACAACTGGAGATGACTCAGGATGCAATGGGAGACCTTAATCCACTGGAGAAGGAAATGGCAAACCACTTCAGTATCTTTGCAAAGAAAACCTCATGGACAATATGTTCCACTGGGTCATGAAGAGTTAGACACGACTGAACAATCAGGGTAACCCAGGCAGCTGAACTGTAGAGGTCTCTAACAATTCGTCTGCTCTTTCTGTGAACTGAAATAAGGGAAAGAGATGGAAACAAGCATTTATTAAGCACCTACACATGCCAAGCACAGTCATAAACTTTACGAATATTATCTTACTTGATACTAGTTTAGCACCTGGTGAGAAAGAAGAATTAGTGAGATTGAAGAGAAGGGGGAAGAACTAGAATCTAAGAAGGGGTGTCTTCAGTTGCCTATTAGACAACTGGGAAACAACTGGACAAGTTGTGGAATATGACTATAATAGAAGATTATGTCAGAAATGACCAAAGGGAGGGTTTTGGAGATCTGGGCAGTATAAGAACTTGTATGAGGGCAACGAAATTTAAAGAAAGATAACTTTGAAAGACTTGAGGACAGTCATGTAGGAACCATAATGAATAATAATATTAGTTAATATTTACATAACACTTACTATGTGCCAAGCACTGTGCTAAGTGTTTCATGGTTATCTCATTTAATCCTCAGAACGACCCTGAGAAGTAGATGCTATTTTACATCCCCATTCTACAGATGGGGAGACTGAGGCAGAGGTTAACTGACTTGCCCAGGATAACACAGCTAGTAAGTGTCTGAGGCCAGATTTGAACTCTGATCTTCCTGACTCCAAGTCTGGTGCTCTAACCACTGGATCACCACTCCCCATAATAAAGTAGGGTACCCACCTCACAGAATGGTGAGGGATACAAGGTAAAGAGACAGCCATTTTTGGACATGATAACTGTGTGGACCCACTTGGTACCACTAAGCTTATTTGTTAAAAGAGGTTTTTCTTTTGTGTCTTTTTTTTTTCTTTCTCTTGGTTCACAGGAGGAGATCTCAGAGGAGAGGAGTAGCAATGATGAGGCAAAAAAAAAAAAAAGGACCTCTACCATTTTTTTAATGCACAAAAGAAAACAGAAGTTCAAAAGGAAACACAAACAAGCAAGACAATTTTGAAAGTAACATGTAGAATTTATTATATAAATCTTTTTTAAAGTAAGCATTATGAAGTGGAATCTCATAGTTTCGTATTGAATCCTCTTTCTTTATTCTGCAATGTATACGGAAACACATTTTTGTTGATGTTTAAGTTCAGATAAATCTCTCCACACCAAAAAAAAAGAAAAAAAGAAAAAAGTGAAAATAGGTAAGTACAAGCAGTGGATGTTCCTTTGTCCAGGTGGGCTCAAGGCTTTGCAGAATTCCAGATCACCAAAAGCAGGGACCTATGGGGTTTCTCTTACCTCTGGCTCCTCCTTCAATTCAATGACACAATCACCCACCCTAATTATTACCACTTAGAGGACTCTGGGAGTGGTTTGTTTTCTTTTATTTGCATTTCCAAACCCTTTGCCTTGGTTCATTCCTTTTGGATTTGTATGACCTCTCCTCCTTTCAGATAAATCCTAGAGCACACATCCTTGTGGTCTAGAGTATGTGGCAGGCAGAGAAAAAGGGAGCATCAGCTATATGGACAAGAGCTGTTGTTTGTCCTTCATTCTCAAAGAGGATCATGACATCAGGGAAGTTATGCCGTGACTTGCAAGTGAACTGGATTTAAGTGAGGGAGGGCTGTGCAAAGTCACCAGCCTCACTCTCTCTGGGTCCAGTAGTGAGATGTAGATCAAAATGAATGGAGATGGCCCTGGATGCAATGGGAGACCTTGGTCTTTTTAAGTCAGAGTTTTCAACAGGTCTCTTTAACTGAGGCAAAGCCCATTCAGTGATTAAGGTTAAGTAAGAAATGAGGCAAAGAATGGCCTCTTTACCTAGGCAACAAAATAAAAATCGATATGGGAGGGGAAAATCCTCAGAGTTTCTGGCCAAAATAGAAACAACTGCTATTTACATTCACTCTGAACCAATATGGGCCCATACAATGACCAAGTGGGGCTTAGTCTATGACTGTTGTTGGCCAATCAATGAGTGTCAAAGTTATTTGACTTTAAGGTTTCATCCTTAAGAAAAAAAGAGATTTCAGCAATCAAAATTTACATTCCTTTGGGCAGAGGACCTACAGGTAAGGGTATGGTATCCCTTGTGAACAGAGGGAATGAAAGGAAGGAAGGAAGGAAGAAAGGAAGGAAGAAAAAGAAAGGAAGGGAGGAAGGAAGGAAGGAAGAAAGGAAGGAAGGAAAAGAGAGAGAAAGAAATGGACAAGAGCACAAGGAGAGGGAAAAGGTACGTCAAAGATGGGTGTGACAGATCACAAAACCTTGGGGTTAGGAAGGACTTTAGAAGTCCTATAGCCCAGCCACAACCAGAATAAAAATTCCCTCTATATCACAAAGGAAAACTCCCTTTTCTGTAACACTTTAAGATTTGCAAAGTTCTGATCATATAACAACCCTATGAGGTAGGCAATGGAAATATTATGATCCCCATTTTACGAATGAAAGTTCATACAATGACTACAGTTTAAAATTATGCTATGGACCCAGGTTTCTGACTCTAAAACATGTGCTTTTAAAAAATTCCATAATAAAGGAACCGTGACATTGTATAAAAGAGCTAGTCCCAGAGTCAGGAAGACCTAGGTTCAATCAGATCCAAGCTCTGACTCACATATTGACTGTGTCACCCTAAGTAAGTCACTAAATTTTTCAGTGTTCTAAGGAAACTAAATTTCAGAAAATGTATTGTCCTGTATTGGGTAGCTAGCCACTTAGCTACAGTGGATAGAGTACCAGGTCTATGAGTTCAAATCTGGCCTCAGACACTTTACTAGCTGTGTGACCCTGGACAAGTCACTTAACCCTGTTTGCCTCAGTTTTCTCATCTGTAAAATGAGCTGGAGAAGGAAATGGCAGACCACTCCAGTGACTTTGCAAGAAAACCCCAAATGGGGTCATGAAGTGTCCTATACAACTAAATATCAGCTGACCTGAATTGGTAGAAAGTGTTCATCTATATAACTGAAATGACAAATCTAGTCCAAAAAAAACTTCCTGAGAAGTGGTCATTCAAACTCTAGTCCGTTACACTTTTAAACCTATCTCTAACTCTTCCCATCAAGCCAAAGTTTGTCTGGTCCCAAGGAGCCAAGCAGCCTCCGGAGCTAGGAAGGTCATGTGGCTGGTTGCTAGGAGTTGAACCAATAATTAAAGAAAGTAGGGGAAAGGTGAAAACCCTGGGGCCAAAGGACAAAGGTCCCTTATATTCATTGAAAGGAAAAGCTGGTCTCCCTGGGTCAGCAACTCCTAGAATCCAGTACGAGCTCTTTCACAAGTGATTAGTAGCTATGAGAGGTTCCCAACTGTCTGAGAGAGCTGTACTACCCAAAGGATTGATGCATGTGTGTGTCTGTGCGTGCACCTGTGTGTGTGTGTGTGTGTGTGTGAGAGAGAGAGAGAGAGAGAGACAGAGACAGAGACAGAGACAGAGACAGAGAGAGACAGAGAGAGAGGGAGGAGAGGGAGGAGGAGAAAGAGAGGAATCTAGAGAACAGAAAAGAAAAAGAAAGAGAGGGCATTCTAATAGGAAGAGATAAAAAGAACTTTGCTCCCACACTGGATTTGGGGTCAGAAGATCAGGTCTCTGGTCCCTAGTTTCCTCTTCTAAGATTCCTTTCAATTCTAAAGTCCCATGGTTCCATGTGAAAGGCCTATGACTCTATAGCTACAAAATGGGAGTAAAAATGATTCATGCAAAAAAAGCCCTTTAAGTCATAGGATTCATTAGTTCATGGGAGGTGGCCCAGATCTGCCTTATCCCACTCTCCCCCAGTGGTTTCCCTCTCTCTTGTAAGAGAAAAAAAATCCTTTCTTTCTTCCTCATTCTTACACACACACACACACACACACACACACACACACACACACACACACATACACACAAGGAGTTAGGCAGATTGGTTCCCTAGAAAAGCCGGGAGTCTAGAGGGTGTGTTTCTGGTCCACTAAACCATCCCACTCAGAGCAACTTCAGAATTAGCCACCCACTACCCCACCCCCACCTACCTACACCTCAAAACTCAGTTCAACCCAGTCTCATATTCTGGAGTTGGAATATGGTCGAGCATTGGCTCCCCAGTAAAAGGGACCATGCTCACACAGCCATGTTGGATGGTGGTGTAGAGAACGGGACTGAGGGGAAGAAAGCAAATAGCTCTCATCTGGGTTGTTTTCATCCCTAATATTTCTCAGTCATTCCTTCATTTCTGTTCCCCACAATTCTACCTCTCAGGCATCCCACAAACTTTAAATCAAGGCCTAGATCATTGCCATTAGAATCTTTGTCTCTAGTCATTCTCAATATCCAACCTGTCCAGAAAGCTATAAGCAATAAGGACAGAATAAATGCTTTTTCATTCAGTTTTTCATTCACCATATGACCCAGCTGCTCGTTCCCTCTCCCCATAGAAATTACTTTGCATTCAATTTGAATGTATCTTCTATTTGGGTAAATGTATAAGCTAAGAAGATCATAGAATCATAAATTTAGACCTATAAGAGACCTTAGAAGCCACTGGGTCTACCTCCATCACTCTACAAATGAAGAAATGAGGTTAAGAAGTTATAAGACTTGGGGGCTGCTAGGTGGTGCAGTGAATAGAGCACCGGCCCTGGAGTCAGGAGGACCTGAGTTCAAATTCGGCCTCAGACACTTAACACAAAATTAGCCGTGTGACCTTGGGCAAGTCACTTAACCCCAAGTGCCCTACCGTCCCCCCTCCAAAAAGAAAAAGAAAAAGAAAAGTTATTATGTATCTGACACAGTATTTGAACTCAGTTCTTCCAGACAAGAGGTAGCAAACTCCAAGACCATGGCCACCTGTTGCCAGCAATACTCCCACATTCATCCAGAGTCAGATTAAAACATATCTGTAAAAAGCTTAACAAAATAAATAAAAATACAATGCAACATGTGTTGTTGTTGTCCAGTCATTTTTCCAGTTGTGTCCAACTCTTCATGACCCCATTTGGGGTTTTCTTGGCAGAGATACTGGAGTGGTTTGCCATTTCCTTCTCCAGCTAATTTTACAGATGAGGAAACTGAGGCAAACAGGGTTAAGTGATTTACCCAGGGTCACACAGTTAAAAAAATTTCTGAAACCAGATTTGAACTCATGAATATGAGTCTTTCTGACTATAGGCTCACTACTTTATCTGATGACAATAAAACATTGATAACGTTAATTTGTAGTTTTCTAAGACAATAGGCAACCTGTAGGGATCAGTTTCTAACTGAATTTGATACCACTGTACTAGACTCCCAGTCTAGAACTCTGAAAACTGTTCCATTTTTCTGCCTTTGTACCCTTAGGCTTAGCATACATGCAATAGGGGCTTAATTAACGTTTGTTAACCAATTGAAGGAAATTTTGCCTATAAAGAAAATAATAATAACAAAAACATACTTGTATAACATTTTGAGTTTTCAAAATGCTTTCCTCATAACAACTATTTGAGGCAGGTGTTACTGTTTCTATTTCACAGATTAGGAAACTAAAGCTCTCAGAAGTTAGGTGATTTATTCACCAATGGATAAATAGTCAAAGAACATGAACAGGCAGTTTTCAGAAGAAGAAATCAAAGCTTAATAGTCATATGAAAAAAAATACCCTAAATCTGTACTGATTAGAGAAATGCAAATTAAAACAACTCTGAAGTACCACCTCAGCTAGGTGTCGTGATAGTGCACAGAGTGCTGGTCTTGGAACCAGAAAGACTCATCATCCTGAGTTCAAATCTGGTTCCAGACACTTACCAGCTGTGTGACCCTGGGCAAGTCACTTAACCCTGTTTGTCTCAGTTTCCTCATCTGTAAAACAAGCTGGAGAAGGAAATGGCAAACCCCAAATGGGGGCATGAAGAGTCAGGCACAACTGAAACAAATGAACAACAACAAAAATTATAATAAATGTCATTAAAGATATATGAGCAGAAAAAAGATATTGCATCGGCTGGTCATGTAACAAGTGAGAGGATTGGCAGTTAAATGATATAGTTCTCCATTGCTGTCCATATACTGTAAAGAGCTCTCTCCAAAGTTACTAATGATCTCTTAGTTGCCAAATCCAATGGCCTTTTTTCAATCCTCATTCTTGCTGACCTCTCTGAAGGCTTTGACATGGTTGATCACCTTCTCCCCCTTGATATTCCCTAGGTTTTCATGACACCATTCTTTCCAGGTTCTTTTCCTGCCTATCTGACTGATCCTTCTCTGTCTCCTTTGCTGGGTTCTTCTCCAGATCACACCCTCTAACTATAGCTATCCCTCAGGGGTCTGTCCTAGGCCCTCTTCTCTTCTCCCCTCTACACTGCTTTATTTGGTGATCTCATCAGATTTTATGGATTTAATTACCACTTCTATGCTGATGATTGTTAAATCTATCATTCCTGCCTCAATCTTTCTGCTGACCTCCAATCTCTCATCTCCAGTTGCCTTTCAGACATTTCATATTGGATAACATAGAGATCTTAAACTTAATATATCCAAAACAGAACATATCTTTTTCCCTAAACTCTCCCCAACTCCTACCTTCCCTATTACTGTAGAAGGCAACCCTATCCCTCCAGTCCCTCAGGTTCACAACCTAGAAGTCATACTGAATTCCCCACTATATCTCACTGCCCCAACACCCCCATGACCGTATCCAAGGTGTTGCCAAGGTCTGCCAATTTCATCATTTCAACATCTCTCAAAAATCCCCTCTCTCTCCTCTAATGGCTCTGGTGTAGGCCCTTATTATGACCTCACACCTGGATTACTGCAATAACCTGCTGATGGGTCTGCCTGCCTCAAGTCTCTCCCCACTCCAGTCTATCTTCCATTCAGTTACTGAAGTAATTTTCTTAAAGCACAGGTCTGTCCATCCCCTTCCTCAATAAACTCCAGAGGGTCCCTATTGCCTTCAGGAGCAAATGAAAATGCTCCGGCATTCAAAGTCATTCATAACCTAGGCCTCTCCTACCTTTTCAGCCTTCTTATCCCCTTTTCCCCAAAATGTACTCTTCTATCCAGTGACACTAGCCTCCTGGCTGATCCACAAACAAGACATTCCATCTTTTGGCCAAGGGCATTTTCTCTGGTTGTCCCCTATGTATGGAATGCTCTGCCTTCTCCACTCCACTGACTTCCTTAAAGTCCCAACTAAAATCCCTTCTTCTATAGAAAGCCTTCCCTAACACTTCTTATTCTAGTGATTTCTCTCTTTTAATTATTACCTATTAATCTTGTATATAACTTGTTTCATATATATTTGTTTGCATGTTGTCTCCTCCATCTGATTGTAAGCTCCTTGAAGGCAGGGACTGTCTTTTGCCCCTTTTTGTATCACCAGTGCTTAGTACAGTGACTGGCACATCATAGACACGTAATAAATGTTTACTGATTGATTGAGTGTTGTAAAGGAAGGGCTCCAGGATGTTGGACAGGCTTCCTGAGAAGTATTTACAGAAATACCTAGACAAGAATGGAAAAAGGATAGGAAGATGTGGAAGGATTGCAGTTTAAACCATTGGAGGGTCTACTGACATTTATGAGATCACAGATTTATGAAATCATCAGAATATCAAAGAATCCTCAAATTAATTGTCATAGAATACCCACCTAATATAGAGTCATCTTTCTTCTAAGTCTTCTAAAATTCAGTGGGCAGATCTATCCTAGTGGCTAATATGACAAAAAAGGAAAATGCTGGATGTTGGAGGGGATGTGGGGAGCACTAAGGCACTGTTGATGGAGTTGTGAACTGATCCATTCATTCTGGAGAACAATTTAACACTATGGCCCAAAGGGCAACAACTATGCATACCCTTTGATCCAGCAATATCATGCTAGGTCTATATCCCAAAGACATCCAAAAAAAGGGAAAAGGACCTATCTGTACAAAAATATTTATAGCAGCTCTTTTGCAGTGGCTAAGAATTGGAAATGAAAGGGATACCCATCCATTGGAGAATGGCTAAATAAGCTGTGGTATGTGGTTGTAATGGAATATTATTGTGCTGTAAGAAATGATAAGCAGGATGATTTCAGAAAAACCTGGAAAAACTTTCATGAACTGATGCAAAGTGAAGTGAGCAGAATAAGGGAAAAAACGTACATAGTAACAGCAATATTGTTCAACAAAGAACTATGAAGGTCTTAGCTATTCTCAGTAATGCAAGGCGCCAGGACAATCCCAAAGGACTAATGGTGAAGCATACTATACGGTTCCAGAGAAAGAACTGATATTGATTGAATATAGACTGAAGCATGCTACTTTTCACTTTCTTTCAAATTTTTCTTTTATTTGAGTCTTCTTGTACAAAATAGCTTATAAGGAAATGTTTTACCTAGTTGCACATGTATAACCTATATCTGATCACTTGCCACCTCAGGGAGAGAGGGAGGGAAGGAGGGGTAGAATTTGGAACTCAAAACTTTAAATAAAAATTTTTTTAAAAATTTTTTAAAGAGAAAATAATTTCAGTGGGCAACATTCAAGCTGTCCATCAGTTATCTTACATTCTCACTCTCATTTTCACTACATGATATATCTATTTCCTTTTCCAATTATACACATCCTGGATAGTGTATTTTACACCACTTCTTGAAGGCTCATTGTCCATCTACGGTACCAATAGAGTACAGTACCAGCATATGCAGGCAATATATATGTATGCATATGTGTATATGTATATACAAACATGTAATATATTAATGATTATATAAATACTATATAAGATAATGTAATTTAATAATATATTTGCATATTATATATACATAAATTCAGGTGTTATATATTTACACATATTAATACATGCATACATTAATGAACTATCTCATAGATTGGCCGTCCAAATGCATGTCATAGTCTGAACAGACATTTTTCATCCCTTTGGTTTTTCCTGTGTAGATTGTTAAGAAGCACTCTTCTGAAGGATCGTGAATAGTTGAAGAGATTCTATAGTATTTGGGGGCTTGATGCAATCAGCATAATGTCCTTGCCAACAGGAGTCTCTGAAGGTCTTTACTACTTTAAATGATTCTCTTTTCCACTTGTACTCTACACATTTTAGAATTCTTCCACCTTTTCATCTACTGTTCAGAGAGAAAGGAACATCTTCAAGATGCCTAAGTCTCTGTTTTGTGCCTTGACTGATATTGATAGATAATCATGATCTGCTATGATCCTAACATTTGCATGAGCAACACCAGGTGGGAGGAAAGTCTTTTAAAGATGAGTTTTATTTTTCCAAAACATTTTTTAAATCAACAGACAATAAATGCACCAGGATCTTGTATTTTGTGAATCTTCTAGTCATTTGTGTGACTGTGAAAATATGATCTGCTGTAGAAAATTATTTCTGAAAGGTGGCCTGCTCCCTTCTCTTATTTCTCATGCTGCTAGGTGGTGCAACAGATAGAGTGATGGACATGAACCTCAGTCATTTAATGAGTTGTGTGACTCCTAGGCAAGTTATTTTACCTCTCTCAGCCTCAGTTTCCTAAATATCTGAGGCAAGATTTGAACTAAGGTCTTCCAGAATCCAAGTATCCCCTCTACCACCTGGCTATCTCTAAATAAATAGTTTTGGGGACAAGTAGACCAGTCTTGCAGGGACAAAGGTTTCGATATGGGCAGGTGGTGGGAAATAAGGTTAGAAAGGTAAATTGAGGCTGTCTTAGAATGCTTTGATTGCCAGGTAGAGTTTGGAACCTCTATTCCTTCTGGCTTGCCCAAGATGTCCCTGGGTAAGGCAAAAGCCCTTCAGCATTCAGGGAGGTGAGTCTGGGAGACATGGGGGTGAGGGTGGGATTCAGATCCTCTGCCAAACAGTCCTCCTTCACGTGGCCTCTTTTGCTTGCCCAGCTGCCCAGGTTTCTCTGGGTCCCCAGGGTCATGACTACCCCATTACAGGGTGAGATTTATCATGGGCAGGTGTGCTGTAGGACGGTATATTATCCAGGATTATGAACTGTAACAGGATAATCTCTCTAATGTAATTCAAGCTCTCGACATGGCTTATGACTCCTTAATGTACCTCAGACTGAAGAATTACAAGAACATTCCCCCCATCGCCTCGACACCCCCTTCCCCCCCCCCCATCTTGTCAGGCCATAAATGATTTAGGCAATTGCCTGAAGCCAGATCTTGGCTTTTAGTCATAATTCAGCTCAGTTCAGTAAATATGATGGGCAAGGAGTTTTCCCTTGTCTTCCTCCTTTCCCTCAGGGGTTCTCCTTCCTCTGCACTGCAACACATCCCCACAAGAGATGGGGTACGTTAGCCCATGATTCCTCCCATTTGTATCAGCTTTACAATTCCCCAAGGGCTTTTCACATCCAGACTTTCATCTGATCCTCACAACAACTGGGCATGGAGGCTGTTCTTCCCATTTTGCAGTTGAAGAAACAGAGAGGACGTCATTTTCCCAGAGTCACAAAGCTTAGTACTGAAAGGTGGGATGGTGGAGGGGAAAGGGCAATGAACTTGCTTCTAGAGGACTCAGCTTTGGAACAGGGGTCTAATATACTTGCTAGGTGTGTGACCTCAGGCAAGCTCTCAGCCTCAATTTCCTCATTTTGAAAACGGGAATATCAATCAACCAACAAGCATTTATTAAGTACTGACCTATACAACAACAAAAACAAGGCCAGCCACTGGGAATATAAAGAATATACAAAACAATCTATACAGGCAAAGATCTTATATTCTAACAGGGAAGACAAAAAAACATATATAACATGTCCAAAATTCTTAGTGTGTTTTCAAGGATGGACCAATGGAAGGTAGAGAGCAAACGGGTCTTTATGCTACTGTTTACCCAGCTTGTGTGTGTGTGTGTATAAAAACTTTTTTAAAGAATTTGTGGGGGTGGCTAGGTGGCAAAGTGAGTAGAGCGTCAGCCCTGGAGTCAGAAGGACCTGAGTTCGGATCCGACCTCAGACACTTAATGCACACACAAACAAAAAACCTAGCCGTGTGACCTTGGGCAAGTTACTTAACTCCAATTGCCCTCCAAAAAGCAAAGCAAAACAAAACAAAACAAACAAACAAACAAAGAATTTGTGTTATTTTTTCATATGGGGCAGTAAAGGTATGAGGCAGCTGGGGGATGTTGTTTTGAAGGGGGAAGGGGCATCTTTTTCTTTCATTTGGGGGCCATTTTTTCCCCACTGCCTCAGTTGAGTTTACAGCAAAGTATCAAAACTATGCATTTCTCAGTGGGCTTTGACTTGGAAGGGGAAAAAAACAAACCCTAGAAATGAAATATTTCTTTAAGGAGATGGGAAGTATGCCTTCCAGACCTGTGATAACACACAATACAATCCATACTTTCCCCCTACCAATAAATAAATAAATGAATGAATGGATAGACAAATTGATGAATAAATAGATAAATGAAAGTGGCACTAAAATTTTTGGGACACTGTAAATATATACAGAATAAATATAAATATAATAAATATAAAATAACTGAATACACTGTACTTTACAAGGCTGTTAGGAGGAAAGTTCTTTATAAATTGTAAAGTGTTATGTAAATCTGATACCACTTTTGGTGGAGCTTGGCCTAGAATCTGTCTTCCAATACTAATCAACCAATCAATCAAAAAACATTTATTAAGTGTTTCTTATGAGCCAGGCATTGAGCTAAGATACCCAATACCTAATCTAGGTTATTTTCTATAATATCACAGTGAGACTAGGAAATGCTATTCATCAGGACCAAATTGGTCTCTTCTGGAGTCATGATTTTAACCTCTCTCCTTGGCCCACCCCCACCTTTAGCCTTAACATACCATTACCCAGATGCCTTTCCTGACACCAACCTGCCTTCTGAATAGGTATCTCTCCTGCCCATGAGAATATCTGAGAATTATGTTTCCTGGATTAATGCAGATATAATGTTACGTAGAAATAGGAACATGGGATTTAGAGATCTAGGAACCTTAGAGACAACCTCATTTTACTCACAGGCCTAGAGAACAGTCAATGAAGTCCGAAGTGCCTAAATTCACACAGAAAATCTGATAGGTTCTAATCAATAGAACTAAGATTTAAATATAGGTCCACTGGCACCAAATCCAGTGTTCTTTCCAACATGCCACACTGCATGTCTGAGTTTGTTGTTCCCATTGGTCCTAAGGAATGCACCAGACTCTTTCCAAAGACTCTTTAAGTGAGACAGGAGAATCCACCCTGCTACTATATTCATGATATTTATAACTTTCATTTTTTATAAAGTCGATACTTTTGGATAGGGTTTGCACGAGGTAATCCCTGAGGTACCTTCTAACTCTGTGATTCTATGAATCTAACCCAGATAGTAAAAGTTGGGCTACTTAAAATCTATCCTTAAATAGTTGACCCTATTAAAATCCAATCTCTCTGGAGAGATCCTGCTAATTGCCCCCAAATTAAAAGGAGAAAGTTTCTTTGTAGCCACTGGTGACTATGAAAATAGTCTGGGAAGCTCTGTGGGTAAAAGTAGGATGAAAACAAAATCACCAGCTGATAAACCAGTCAATAGGCAGCTCAATGGTACAATGGAGAGGGTGCTGGACCTGGAGTCAGGAAGATACATCCTCATAAGTTCAAATCTAGCCTCGGACTCTTACTAGCTGTGTGACCCTGGGCAAATTACTTAACCCTGTTTACCTCATTTTCCTCATCCTCTTACTGGAGAAGGAAATGGCAAATCACTACAGTGTTTTTGCTGAAACAAGCAAACAAACAAACAAAAAAACCCAACCCAAATGGGGTCACAGAAAGTTGGACATGACTAATAACAAAAAATACCTATAGATGTGGAGCAAGAAGGTAGATGTTAAGGTCTTCTGGGTCAAATGTTGAATACTTTTGGTTAAACTCACCCAAGATTCTTTCTGCAGAAGATACCATGGGGAATTCCCTAATCCCATTCAAAGTTGTCCTGGGGGGCTGAGTAGAAACAGCACTTCCAAGGTACTCTGACCCACACCACTTCCAAACAATGTAAAAGGGGAATCTGAACAACTTCTGGTTGAGATATCCCATTTAGTATGTATGTGATTCCCTGAGCCAAATTCAATGAGAATAAGGTTTTGCCTTTTTGCCTTCCTATTCTTCCCCTCCCTTGTAAACACTTCCCCTTGCCTCTTCTACATGAGAGAGTTTACCCTACCCTGTCTCTCCCCATCTCCTCTTGTCACTTTCCTCTCTCACCTCTTAACTTCACCCCTTAAATATCATCCCTTTCCACCAAATTCAACCTGTGCCCTCTATCCATGTATACCTATAAACATATATACACACATTCACATATGTATTCATATGTCCATATACCCTTCTTCAATTATTTTCATAACGAGAAAGGTGATATCTCACCCACAGAACGACACAGAGAAGCTAACCTCCTGCTGAGGACAGCCCAGCAGCCCTGCAGGGAGTGGCCAGCACAACGCTTTGAGAGCAGGCAGCACATCGAGCTGGGAACCAAAAGCAAAGCCCTCTGGGAGTGCCCAGGCCCATGAGCCGTGGTTTTAACCCCAGGGTGGCTGGGCCAGCAGCCAGCTGGAGGGACCCCAGAACACCAGCAGCTGTGGTGGTTCCAGAACTATCAGCACAGATATGCCTAGGACAAAGTGAGAGGTTAGTACCCTATGGACTTTGGGACCAGTATTTGGGGAACTCGTCGGCTTCCTCCCCTAGGGGCAAAAAGCTGCTGAGGAAATGCGGCACAGAGGCCATTTTGCAGTGTCAGTGGCAGCTCCAGCTCCTGGTCTTCGAATTGTAGAGAGATCCAGCAATCAGTCTGGGGATTAATCACTCTTGCTTTAACCTGCTTGGACCTGGATTGCAGTCTTGGGGGAAGGTCTGGGGTGGGTATCCAATTTGCCAGATCGAGTGGAGGCTTTACAGAGTTCACGCAACTTCCGGAAGTTGTGAAGACCCCACGTTTGGGACGGAAGCTCTCCTGTCTGGTGGCAGAGTCCTACTGTGGCAACAAGCCCAAAAATCAAGTAATTAAGTGGCAATATGCCTAGGCAAAGTAAACAAAATAAACAGAAAAATGCAACTTTAGACTCCTATTTTAGGGGCAAAGAGGATCAAAGCATGGTACATGAGGAGGACTGTGAGGTCAGAACTCCTGCACCAAAAGCCCCAAATGAAAATACAAGCTGGCTACAGGCCATAGAGGACCTTAAGAAGCAGATAAGAGAAGTGGGGAAAAATTGGGAAGAGAAATGAAAAAGATGCAAGAAAAGTATGAAATGACAGTCAACAGCCTGACTGAGAAAAATAACACCTTAAAAATAGACTAACTCAAATGGCAAAAGAGGTTCAGAAAGGCAATGAGGAGATGAATGCCTTAAAAAGCTGAATTTTCCAGATGGAAAAAGAATCCCAAAAGCTCACTGAGGAGAATCACTCCTTCAGAATTAGACTGGAGCAAATGGAAGCTAGTGACTTTATGAGAAATCAAGATGCTGTTAAACAGATCCAAACAAATGAAAGAATAGAAGACAATGTATTTCTCATGGGAAAAACCACTGACCTGGAAAATAGATCCAGGAGAGATAATTTAAAAATTATTGGACTACCTGAAAGTCATGATCAAAGAAAGAATCTAGAAATCATCCTTCAAGAAATTCTCAAGGAAAATTGCCCTGATGTTTTAGACCCAGAGGGGGAAATAGAGGTTGAGAGAATCCACAGATCACCTCCTGAAAAGGATCCCAAAAAGAAAACTCCTAGGAATATTATAGCCAGGTTCTGGAATTCCCAGATCAAGGAGAAAATACTACAAGCAGCCAGGAAGAAGCAATTCCAAATACTGTGGAAACACAATCAGAATAGCCCAGGACCTGGCAGCTTCTACACTGAGGGATCGAAGGGCATGGAATATGATATTCCAGAGGGCAAAAAAGCTGTGATTGAAGCCAAGGGTCACCTACCCAGCAAAACTGAGTATCTTGTTTCAGGGGAAAATATGGTCATTCAGTGGAATAGAGGACTTTCAAGCATTCTTGAGGAAAAAACCAGAGTTGAAGAGAAAATTCGACATTCAGACACAAGAAGCAAGAGATGCTTGAGAAGGTAATCAAGGAAAAGAAATCAAAAGGAACTTATCAGAGTTGAACTATTTACATTCCTACATGGAATAACAATAACTGTGTCTGATGAAACCTTTCTTGTTATGAAAATAATTGAAGAAGGGTATATGGACATATGAATACATATGTGAATGTGTGTATATATGTTTACAGGTATACATGGATAGAGGGCACAGGTTGAATTTGGTGGGAAGGAATGATATTTAAGGGGTGAAGTTAAGAGGTGAGAGAGGAAAGTGACAAGAGGAGATGGGGAGAGACAGGGTAGGGTAAACTCTCTCATGTAGAAGAGGCAAGGGGAAGTAGTTGCAGGGGAGGGGAAGAACAGGAAGGCAAAAAGGCAAAACCTTATTCTCATTGAATTTGGCTCAGGGAGAGAATCACATACATACTAAATGGGATATCTCACCCTGCAGAAGAGTAGGGGGAAGGGGGATGATGGAAGGGAGGGTATTCTAGGGGGAGGGGAGGTTGGAAGTACCTACTTTCGAAGAGGGACAGGATCAAAGTAGGGAATGGACCAGGTGGAGGATGGGATGGGTGGGAGGGAAATATAAGCAGTCTTTTACAATATATCTACCATGGTAATGTTTTGGGTAGCTACACATGTACAACACATACTGAATTGCTTATCTTCCCAGAGGGAGTGGGTGACAAGGGAGGAAGGGAATGGATCTGAAATTCTAAGTCTTAAAATTAAATGTTTCAAATGTATATAAATACTATTATTAATACTATTTTGCATGTAATTGGGAGATAAGATGTTCAGGCATTGGGGCTCAGAGATTCACCTTGCCCTAATGGAAAAGTCCAAAGGGGTATGGGAGAAGATATGGGAGAGAACAGATTGGATGAGGGGATATCTAGTGGGACTGCTATTCTGGGGTGGTGGATAGGGAAAAAATGGGGGGAAAATTGTAACTCAAAATCTGGTGGAAATGAATGATGTAAACCAGAAGTTAATAAAGCATTTGTTTAAAAAAAAAACAAAACAAAGTTGTCCTGGACCTATTTCTAGGTAACAGAAAATTCCCATGTATGGAGTAAATGCAAGGGATTTAATGGGCAAATACTACTGCTAAAATGAAGGGGAGTGAACCAGCACTGAATGAAACCAAGAGGCCTGCTAACATGGAGGCTGAGGAAGGTAAGGTGCACCTAGAGGATTTCCAAACCAACTCCACGATCCACAGGTGTACTAGAACTGATAGGAAGAGCTAATGAAGAGCCCATTCATCTCCAGAGCTCTATCAGGCTATCACTGTTATATATTCCTGGATACCCAGTTACCTCCCTTCTACTGAAACTCATTGTTCTGTACATTCATCGTTCTACAGGTTAGGGTCTTGGAGCCCTGCAAGATGATAATTAGCTCACCTGACAAACTAATTATAAAGTCATAGAATGTCATAGCTGGAAGGGACCAGAGGAATCATGTAAACCAGAGTTCATAACCTGGGGTCTGTGAAATCTTTTAAAAATTGTTGGTATTGGGTCGGCTAGGTGTCGCAGTGAGTAAGAGCGCTGGCCTCAGAATTGGGATGACCCGAGATCGAATTCGGCCTCAGAAAATCAGCACCCACACACAAATAATGACTAGCTGTGTAACCTTGAGCAAGTTACTTAACCCCAATTGCTTAAAAAAAAATTGTTGGTATTTTTATAACTTTATTTCAATGGAACTGGTTTCCTTTGTAATTCTATGCCTTTTACTTTCTGCATGTAAAATATTTTTTTCTGAGAAAGCGTTCGTAAACTTCACCAAATGCCAAAGGGGTACATGACACACAAAAGAGTTAAGAACCACTGATCTAGACCAACTTCTTCAGTTTAAAAATGTTTTAATAAGTTTAATAAGGTCCAAGGAAAAGACATATACGAGAGTGGTATAAGGGTTAGAGGCTGATTTGGGAGTTTAAATCATGGGGTTCAAATTCTGCCTTTAGGTGATCTCAGATAATTCACTTAATCTTTCAGCTATGAGTTGCAAAGAAGATGCTGAACTGCACTGAGGGAGGAAGGCCCTCACTGGGAACTCCCTATACTGAAGGCATAAGTTTCATTAATAATATATATGCTTACTTATGTCTATATCTGTGATTTCATCATAGAGGGGGACTACCACTGTGGAAACCCCCTTCAAAGATTCAAACCAACGATTCTAATTTACTCTCTTTAAGAATTATCCAGGGGGCAGCTAAGTGGAGCAGTGAGTAGAGCGTTGGCCCTGGAGTCAGAAGGACCTGAGTTCGGATCCAACCTCAGACACAATGCACACACAAACAAAAACCTAGCTGTGTGACCTTGGGCAAGTTACTTAACCCCAATAGCCCTCCAAAAAGCAAAAAAAAAAAAGAATTATCCAAGCAATTTAGTCATTTGTCTTTCTCTCTCAGCTATTATCTATCAAAGGGAGAACTTGAACTCAGATCTTGACCCCAAGGTAATCCCTCTATCCATAGTGTAATATTTGCCTCTGACAGCTAACTATAACATTTATTCAGTACTTCATATTTCTTCCCCTAGGTGGCACAGTGTCTCTGGGCCTTGATTTGAGAAGACCTGAGTTCAAATATGACCCAGCTATGTGACCCTGGGCAAGTCACTTCATCTCATTCCGCCTCAGTTTACTCAACTGCAAGATGGAGATAGTGATCACACCTACTTCACAGGTTTGTTGTGAGGATGAAATGAGATAATATTTTAAAAATGCCTGGCACAGAGGTGCTTAATGATTGTCTGTCCCCTCCCTCTCATTTAACCTTGATAATAACCATGCAAAATAGCCATTACTATCTCCATTTTGCATGTGGGGAAACTGAGGCTTAAAGAGTTTACTGACTTAATCATGTTTGCTCATTGTTGTTCAGTCCTATCTAACTCTTCTCAAACCCGTATGGGGTTTTCTAGGCAAAGGCACTGGAGTGGTTTGCAATTTCCTTCTCCAGTAGATTAGGCAAATAGAGGTTAAATGATTTGCCCAGGGTCACATAGCTAATAAGTGCCTGAGGCTGGATTTGAATTCAGATCTTCCTAACTCCAGGTCCAGAGCTCTATCCACTGAGCAACCCAGCTCCCTCCTATCATGGTTACAGAGTTAAAATATTTCAAAGGAGGAATTCACACCCAAATCTTTCTGATTCAAGGTCAGCACTTAATTCAGAGGATGTGGTGTTCCCAGGCTAGGACAAGTGATCCATTAGGTGACCAATCCTCTACATGATGCATTTGTAAATTCTCCTCCCCCTTTTCACTTACCATAGTTTATTTTCACAAGGGACTTGGAGAGACTGAAATAAAGTCTTTGTCATCAAATTCCTTGGGTGACTACCAGTAAGAATTTCAGGGAAATCAGAAGAGAGGTAACACCTAATTGGTGGTAGGTTAGGCCTCATAGTAACATTTAGATGCTACTGTGTAGGTAGGGGGCTATTGTTATGCTTACCTTGACCAGTTTAGAAACAATCCATTTCCATTAGATAGCCATGATACATAGTGAGAACAGTTGAGTTACAGGAACTGGGTTTTCAGAAACCTAGTTCTGATACTTAACTATGTGATCTTTGACAAGGCTCACTGTGATGCATTTTCCTCCTGGGTAAGGTAAGGAGTAACTAGATAACCTTGAGTCCATTGAAATTTCAAATCTCATAATCCCATCTTCCCCAGTGTTCCCCAATGGTTTTTTCTGCCATCAGTCTTCCCCTTTTTTCTCTCCAACTACACAGATTTAATTGATTCCTTCAGATTGCCAGGATCAAAGAAAGCATATTGAGCCCCAAGAGTCTTATCAAATAGAGTCTCAACTGGGCCACTGAGAAGGGGCCAGGTTGTTTGGTAACATGATATTCTTTAGAGGTGGTTCCTAACCCTGGACAAGCCCTGATGGAAGAGAAGTCATAGAAGGATACAGTAACAGGCAGGGAGAAATGGAAAAACGAAAAATCTCTTCTTTCCATCTCTTCCCTAGATCTCCACCAACAAGAGTATAAAGTCAAACCATAGAGAAACAACTTCTTTCATGCCTAATACTAATTCTAAAAGCATTACCACTTGTAGCATACCCCTACAACACTAAGTGATATTTATTGAGCATGCTCTGTAAAGAACCATGGACAGGAAGAGGGATAATACTTGAAATCCAATCTCAGACCTAGTCGTACTTTGCCACAGAGAATGGGACAATCCCCAGCCTAGGATAGAGCCTGGAGAAAAAAGTCAAGATGACAATTTATTTTAAGACAGCAAAGGGGAGAAATAGTTTTAAAAGGGAAAACTAAGGGAAGTCAAAAAAGAAAGACATGGTCAGACACAACCAGACACCAGCACATCCCTAGTGACAAAGACAAAGCAAGGCATTTATATACCCTTACAGAGATACAGACAGACACATCCAGACAGCAATACATGTCCACAGACAAATATAGTCAAGCAAATAGAACAAGTACACACAGAGACACAATGAAAAATCAGCACATGCCACAGTCATTGAAAGACACAAATAACAATACACTCACACAACCAGATAGTCACAGACACACACACACATACATACACACACACACACACCACAGACATTTCATTCAGTGGTTCACCCCATAGTAACTAAAATGACAGATCCTTCCTTTCCACAGTTACCATTCTATCTCTAGCCTTTGATCCCATGGGTATGGCTAACCTGTGGACACAAGCCATACTTCCTTTTAGTTCTGCTAAGATACCTGTTGAGATTTTTTAAAAAATAAGTTTACTAATATAATACCAGTTTCAATATTCCCTTCCCACACATACTATAGATACTATTACTGTAGCTTTAAGAGAGAATAGAATCTTGGGAGAAAGATAGCTTAATTGTTATCTTGAGAATTAACTGTCATGACTGGAAAGATACTGTGAGTTAGAGAGAGAAAGAACTAAAACAACTTCTTTCCTGAGAGACTGACAGAAGGGAGTTAACTGTCATTTTTTGAGAAAGACTGAAGGAGCATTTCCCAAGACCTGAATTTCACTTATGCTTTGGATAAGGTATACTAACTAGAATTCTTGAGAGCCTTTGATTAGTGGTAGGACTGTATTTCCAGAGTTGAGGAGAAGTAAGCATTTGAGGTTGATGGTTAGAAGTTAATCTGACTGTAATACATTATAACTAATTTAAGTCTTTGTTTCATTTGTTACTGTTAATAAGTTCTATACCTGGTTAACATTGATATTCATTAAGTTTATGAGTCTAAGTGGTTTAAGAAAAAAGAGATTACTAAAAGCTTATGGGAAAAGAGGGTTTTTCAGTTTACTTAATAAACTGGGGTAGGGAAGCAAGAGGTAATCAATGAGAAATTCTACATTTCTATTAATTTGTGAGGTGGTATCAGAACATAGAGTTTGGTTTCCTTAGAACCTGGATGAGAATTAGTAAGGTAGTCAAATATCAGGTTGAGGCAGTGCAGGTTTGGTATCCTTGTCAACTAACCTAGGATATACCACACCCCCACATTGGCTACATGTAAAACCATCAGTCTCAAAATTCTGCTACACAAACAACAAAACAGAAAAGTTGAAATCAGCTATAATTGATGAGTAATAGAACACCCCCTCTTGTCCTAACATACCTCTAAACTGGTTACAGAGGCAAGAACAGTTTATAGGGTTAACTTGGCTCCTACCCCACTCCATTCCTGCTTCCATCTCTATTTTAAAGGTCCCTTCTCCTTATAGAAGGAAATGGCGAACCATTCTAATATCTCTGCCAAGAAAACCTCAAATGGGTCACAACTCAGTTATCACTGAAAATGATGAAACAACAACAATTCTACTTATATGCCAGTCCCTGTTCTCCATGTAGACAGGGTTGGAGCTAGTGATGTCCACTAGCATAGAACCAGAATTATGCAATGTTAAAGTTGGAAGGGATGTAAGAAACCATCTGATCATTTTATGTTCCAGTAAATGTATGGTCTTAATAATGTCTCAGTGATAACAGTTAACTCCCTCAACAATGCAAATCACCACTCATTCTTGTCTTTTCATCCTGTGTGATTCTTGTTCATGCCCTTCCAGAAGTCCAACCCAGGAGATTTACCCAACATGACAGGGTCTTTCTCTTACTCTTTATACATTGCAATGATACCTATTGGACATGTCAACTTGCCATTGTCTCTCACTTTGTGATGGTCTATCTTTTTTCTGGCCATGTTTCATTGATAGTATCTCTCACAATATTTCCCTTGCCTCATTTCTTTGTTGTGATATTTTGCATCCTACCCAATATCCACTATGTATCTTTCCACTGACCTTTGGGTGATCCTTTCAATTCTTTAGGAATTGTAGCATTCCATGAGTACCTCCCTCACATTACAGATGAAGAAATTCAGTCCTAGAGAGAAAAAATATCTTGGCCAAGATCACAAAACTAGTAGTTTTGGTAGCAGTCAGGATTTAAAAATAGGTCTTCAGTTTCCAAGTCTAGTATTCTTTCCAATACAGCATGCTTCCTTAACCCAGGTTTTTCTCTCTTGGCTTCAAAGTTGGCACACCTCATTGAGAGATGGCATTGTATAGTGGAAAGAGTAATTGAATTAGGAGCCAAAAGGATTTGCATCACAGCTCTGATGTGTCTTACTAGCTATGTGAACTTAGGTAAGTCGTAGAAACTTTCTGAATTTCTATCTTCTGATCTATAAAATGTGGAGCACTTGGTCAGTCTTAAAGCCATTTTCACATAGCTCCTTTTATCTTTATCCTTTGTTTGATGTTATGTCATTTTAGTCATGTCCGACTCTTCATGATCCCATTTGGGGTTTTCTTGGCAAAGACACTGGACTGCTTTGCCATTTCCTTCTCCAGCTCATTTTATGGATGAGGACCTGAGGTAAACAGAGTTAAGTGACTTGCCTAGGGGATGTGAACTCAGGGAGATGAGTCTTCCTGACTCTAGGCCTGGCATTCTATCCATTGCACCACCTAGCTACCCTCAGGTTACTTTAGGGAAGGGGTTGTGTAGCTGGTTGGGGCAGTTAAGTGTCACAGTAGATGGAGCCTTGGAGTCAGGAGCACTTGAGTTCAATTACAGCATGAGACACTTAACTAGCTTTGTGACTCTGGGCAAGTCACTTAACCTTGTTTGTCTCAGTTGCTCAATCTGTAAAATGAGATGGAGAAGGAAATAGCAAATCACTCCAATAACTTTGCCAAGAAAACCCCAAATGGGGTCAGAAAGAGTCTGACCCAACTGAAATAACTTACCAATAAACAACAAATGTAGCTGATGGTTTAATTAATTTGTGTCCATTTCTATTATATCTACATCATGGCATAATGAAGATAGGACAGTTCATCATGGGCTTACAATAATAGCTAACATTACAATAGCTAACTCTAAAGTTCTCGATACACTTTACATATGTTACATATGTTATCTAACGCTGTGAAATGTGTGCTATAGAATCACAAAATCTGGAGATGGAAGGGACCCCAAGACCAACTAGTCTAAGCCATACAGAGATGGAATCTGTCCTATAGCCTACACAAGTCATCATTCAGCCTCTGATGGAAGACCTTCAAGGTGGGGGAGCAACCACTTCAAGGGGTGCTTCACTTCACCATTGGAGGCCCAAATGATTACAAGTCTTTTCCTGACATCAAGTCTAAATTGGCCCTTTGCAATTTCTGTTCATGTTTCCTGGTTCTGCCCTCTGGGACAAAATGAAGCTAGTCTCTTCCCTCCTCCACTTGACAGTTCTTTAAATATATGAAGCCTGCTGTCATTCCCACCCTTTTCCCCTGACTTTGGATCTTCTCCAGTCCCAGAGTGCTCAGTTCCTTTAATGGAACCTCATATTTCCTGGACTCAAGCACCTTCACTACCCTGATTACCTTTCTTCCTGTGCTCTCCAGCCTAGCAATGTCCTTCTTAAACCATGAGGCCTAAACTAAACACATTACTCTAGATCGGGTGGGGAACCGTATGGGGGGAGGTCATATGTGGCCTCGAGGCCACAGGCTCCCCAACCCTACTCTAGATGAAGTCTGAAGAGGACAACATATAGCAAGGGGGACTTCTTCCTCTCTATTCCTGAAAGTTGCACCCCCTTTAATGCAACCCAAGATCATTAGCAGTCACATCATACTGCTAATTCATGTTGAGTTTGTGGTCCACCAAAATCCCCAGAATTTTTTCAGACAATTGCCATCTAATTATGCTTCCTCCTTCCATATTATAGTTGTTAGACTTTTTTTTTAATACTAAAGTATAAGACTTTGCATTTATCCTTACTGAATTTTATCTTACTAGATTCATTCAGTGGTCTAGGGGTGGGAAACTTGTGGCCTCAAAGTCACATGTGACTGGGTCCAAGTTTTACAGAACAAATCCTTTTATGGGGGAATTTGTTCTGTGATTCAGTCAAAGGGCCACATTTGAGGACCTAGAGTGTAACATGTGGCCTCAAGGCCATAGGTCACCCATCCCTGCTAGCCTATCAAGATCCTTTTGAATCCTGACTATGGCATCCTTTAGAAAAGAACAATACTGTCCCCGATTGATAATTTTTAAAGATGCGGCCTCTTCTAACTACACAGTCAGTGGGAAAGATGGCTCCCACCCACAGGGGAATGCAGAATGTCTTCTCCCAAAATTAGTTTCCTGACATTTCCCACTAGGGTGCCTCCATGTTAAGTGATCTGGGCATGTGCAAAGCCAAGCCCTGTTACACTCTCAAGAAAGGAAACAGTCTGAAATAACCTGCTCTTGATGAAGCCATGCTGGCTCTTTTTCATCACTGCTTCCCTTTCTAGACATTCGCCAACCAACTCTTTTTTTTTTTTTTTTTGCTTTTTGGAGGGCAATTAGGGTTAAGTGACTTTTGCCCAAGATCACACAGCTAGTGTTAAGTGTCTGGGCTGGATTTGAACTCAGGTCCTCCCGACTCCAGGGCTGGTGCTCTATTCACTGGGCCACCTAGCCACACCCAACCAACTCTTTAATGACCCCTTCTAGGACCTTCTAAGGAATTGAAGTCAAACTCATTGGCCTGCACTTTGAAGATTCTGTTTTTCTTTTAATATAGACATTTGTCCTCCAATCTTGAGAGGCCTTTTCATTTTTCATAATCTTTCAAATATCACAGAGAGTAGCTCAGCAATCATATCTGCCAGCTCTTTTAGGGCTTGAAGATGGAGATATTATCATCCCCATTTTACAAATAAGAAAAGGAAGACTTGGGGGCGGAGCCAAGATGGCGGAGTAGAAACAGTTCGTCCAAGCCTCTCTGCCCCCAGATTCTCCACAAACTATGTAAAAAAGGACTCTGAAAATCTTCTGGAGCCCCAGCACCCACAGAACGACACAGAGAAGCTAACCTCCCGCTGAGGACAGCCCAGCACCCTGCAGGAAGGACCAGCGCAGTGGTCTGGGAGCCGGCAGCGCGCAGAGCAAGGGGAGCCGAGCCGAGCCCAGGTCCACGTGAGCCGAGGTTTTAGCCCCAGGGCGGCAGGGCCAGCAGCCGCTGGAGGAACCCCAGAACACCAGGAGCTGTGGCGACTCCAGAATTATCAACATAGACATGCCTAGGACAAAGTAAGAGGTTAGTGTCCTATGGACTTTGGGACCTGTATTTGGGGAATGCGTCAGCTCCCTCCCCTGGGGGCTAGAAGCTGCTGAGGAGACGCACCACTGTGTAGTTTTCAGAGGCATTTCCGGCTCCCAGCCTACAAATCGTGGGGAGATCCAGCGATCAGTCTTGGGGGGTAATCACTCTTGCTTTAACCTCCCTGGATCTGGATTGTGATCTAGGGTGGAAGTTGTGGGTGGGCTTATAGCTTGCCAGAAACGGAAGTTGCCCCCCACACGTTCGGGACGAAAATTCCTCTATCTGGCCTTAAAGCCATAGTGTGGCAACAAGCCCAAAAGTCAAGCAATTAAGTGGCAACATGCCAAGGCAAAGGAAACAGAAAAATGCAACCCTAGACTCCTATTTTGGGGGCATAGGGCGGGAAAAGGACTGTGAGGTCAGAAGTCCTGCTCCAAAAGCCCTAGGGGAAAACATGAACGGGTTGCAGGCCATAGAGGACCTTAAGAAGGACTTTAAAAATCAAATAAGAGAAGTGGAGGAAAAATTGGAAAGAGAAATGAGAAGGATGCAGGAAAAGTATGAAATGAGGGTCAACAGCCTGATTGAGGAAAACAACACCTTAAAAATAGACTAGCTCAAATGGCAAAGGAGGCCCAAAAGGGCAATGAGGAGAAGAATGCCTTAAAAAGTCGAATTTGCCAGATGGAAAAAGAACCTCAAAAGTTCACTGAGGAGATTCATTCCTTCAGAGTTAGACTGGAGCAAATGGAAGCTAGTGACTTTATGAGACATCAAGATGCTGTTAAGCAGATCCAAACAACTGAAAGATTAGAAGGCAATGTGAAATATCTCATGGGAAAAACCACTGACCTGGAGAATAGATCCAGGAGAGACAATTTAAAAATTATTGGACTACCTGAAAGCCATGATCAAGGAAAGAACCTAGAAATCACCCTTCAAGAAATTCTCAAGGAAAACTGCCCTGATGTTTAGATCCAGAGGGCAAAATAGAGGTTGAAAGAATCCACCGATCACCTCCTGAAAAAGATCCCAAAAAGAAAACTCCCAGAAATATCATAGCCAGGTTCCAGAATCCTCTGATCAAGGAGAAAATACTACAAGCGGCCAGGAAGAAACAATTTCAATATTGTGGAAACACAATCAGAATAGCCCAGGACCTGGCAGCTTCTACACTGAGGGATCGAAGGGCATGGAATATGATATTCCAGAGGGCAAAAGAACTGGGAATGAACCCAAGGGTCACCTACCCAGCAAAACTGAGTATTTTGTTTCAGGGAAAATATGGTCATTCAGTGGAATAGAGGACTTTCAAGCATTCTTGAGGAAAAAACCAAAGTTGAATAGAAAATTTGACATCCAGACACAAGAAGTAAGAGATGCCTGAGAAGGTAATCAGGGAAAAGAAATCAAAAGGAACTTATCAAAGTTGAACTATTTACATTCCTATATGGAAAAGCAATAACTGTGACTGATGATATCTTTCTCACTATGAAAATAATGGAAGAAGGGGTGTGGTCATATGAATACATATGTGAATGTGTGTGTATATGGCTACAGTTATATATGGATAGAGGGCATAGGTTGATTTTGTTGGGAAGGGAGAGTACTCAAGGGATGAAATTATGAGGTGAGAGAGGAAAGCGGCAAGAGGAGATGGGGAGAGACATGGTAGGGTAAACTATCTCATGTAGGGGAAGTGGGTGCAAAGGAGGGGGAGAATAAGGAAGGCTAAAAAGGCAAAACCACATTCACATTGAATTTGGTTCAGGGAGAAAATGACATACATACTAAATGGGATATCTCAACCTGCAGCAGGATAGGGGAAGGGGGATGAGAGGAGAGATGATGGATGGGAGGGCATCCTTGGGGTGAGGGGAGGTTGGAAGTACCCACTATAGAAGAGGGACAGGATCATGTAGGGAATGGACCAGGTGGGGGGGTGGGATGAGTGGGAGGGAATTATAAGCAGCCTTGTACAATATATCTACCATGATAATGTTTTGCATAGCTAGACATGTACAACATATAATGAATTACTTATATCCCAAGAAGGAATGGGTGACAAGGGAGGAAGGAAATGGATCTGAAATTCAAGGTCGTAACATTAAATGTTTCAAATATAAAAAAAAAAAAAAGAAAAAGAAAAGGAAGACTTAGAGAGGATGAGTGATTTTCCCAAGATCATCTTGCTAGGAGGTAGGATTTCGTATTTAGATAGTAAGTAGCCTAAGGTAGGATTTCAGACCCAGGTCTTTTTTATTCCAAATTCAATACTTTATCCATTGTGCCATACTGCATACCCTTCAGTTCTAAAAGGAAAAGAGTGAATATTTACCAGCTCCCCTTTTGACTCTCCATATTTCTCAACCATTCATATACGCTTCCCACCCTGGAAAGCCCTCCTTGTATTGGTGAGCTCCTCTAGAGCTGTGATTTTAAGGAAGTGCCCAGGCCAGCCATGCTTACTTCTTCATTTCTTTCCCAGTTTTGCTCATGACTCTCCCCAGTCTCCTATACCTTCCCAACCCCCAGGCTCTCTTTGTCCTTTTTCCTTGCATTTGTGTCCTTAGGGATTAACATATTGCCCAGCACAGAGTAAGCACTTAATAAATATCTGTTGACTTGACTTGACCCAAAGTAATTTTTCATATTATTACCAAATGCTGAAATCAGCCAGAGCTAGAAGAGAGATAAGTGCCTCCAAAGAGAGTGAGAAAGGGTGTGATTGACAGAGTTGAACCCTTCTCCCCCCAAATCCTCTCATCTTCAATCTGTCCATAGGGTCATAGAGCTGGAAGGGATTTCAGAGGGCATCTATTTTAACCCCCTCATTTGGCACATCAGGAAATTATAGTCACTTAACCAGAGGCTAAGAGACTTGCCCATGGTCACACAGGTCATAAGCTGGATTTTACAACATATTTTACTGGATTATACAACATATTAAAAACCTTTCAAAATAGTTCAAGTAGCAACACTTATGCAGCCCTGGACTGGGAGGAGAAAGTGGATTCTAGACCCAGTTCAGGCACTTGCTAGGTAGACAAACTTAGGCAAGTCATTTCCTTTCCCTGTTTACTCATTCACAAAAATATGTGTATTGAACTAGAGATCTATTTCTGACACATCATTCTAGGGTTTGTCTAATTCACAATGTTGTCTCCTTCCATATGTTCCTTCCTATTTTCTTTTGTTCTTTTCTCCTCTTCTGTTCCTCAGATATGGTCCTCAAAACAGAAAGATCTGTTCTTTTGGTCAGGGCCAGTAGGGGGAGCAGATATCCCTCTGCCCAAAGTTCTGCCTGGGTTTGGAAGAAATATGGGGTAAGAGTTGAAGAACCTTGAGGCTTGCCTCCTTTCACCCCACCTTCAACCCCAGATGTGACTATCTTCATCCTGGAATGAAGCTCAGGAGGGGAGAGAGGTAGGAGCTTCATCTAGGCAGGGAAACTACAGTTCAGAAATCTAAGAAGGGACAGAGGGCAAATGAAGCAAGAGAAGTTTTATTGGTTGTTTGTTTTTTTTTTTTTTTAAAACAGATTCTTAACTTTTTTTGCCTTATGGTACCCTTTGGAAGTTTGGTACAACCCAAGAACTCCTTGTCAGAATATTGTTTTTAAATGTATAAAGTGAAATATATAGGATTACAAAGGAAATCAATTATATTGAAAATATGTCCATATTGGTTATACTGAAAATATTTTTTAAAAGCAAATTCATGGACCTCAGGTTAAGAAACCCTGCTCTAGATTCAGTAGAGAGGGAAAAGGGAGAAAAAGATGCACAGTGGCACAAACTTACACTAACATGGTCCTAAACATAGAAATATACTACCACTCTGGAGCACACTTCTAGACACAGTGACGACTCATTCCATATACACAAAATCATAACCCAATGCTACACACACCCACAGACCCACTGCCACAACCAGATGCCAATACAACATATCTATAGAGACAGAAACACAGAAAGAGAAAGATCCCAATAGAGAAATAGAGATACAAACCATGCCTTTGCCTGGGATGTACCCCCCCCCCTCCCGCCCCATCTCCACTTCTGGAAATTCTACTCCTCTTTCAAGAGCCAGATTAAATGCTTTCTCCTTCCAGAAGCCCCCTTTGATAGAGGATCATAGAATTTAGGGCTGGAAAGGGACTTAGAAATAATCTTATTGCTACCATCTCATTTTCTGAGAAAGAAACTGAGGCCCAGGGAAAAGAAATGAACCATATCCTTAGCTCAAAATTATTCCTTTTTTCTTTTGGTTTTGTTTTGCTTGTCTTATTTTCATATTATATTCTATTTTCACTTTGTGTATTTATTATATAGTATTGCATAATTTGCATGTGGCATATCCCTTCTTGAAGATTATAAACTCCATGAGGGCAAGACAATATTTTAATTATCTTTGTAATTTTCTAAGCACAAATAAAAGTTTGAGAACTAGTTGAATAAATGTATGAATCAACTACATATCAATACACACATACAAACACACAAATACAATCAAACACCAATATATACTTACACAGAAATGTGACCTCAGATATTTTCTAGCTGTGTGACCCTGGGCAAGTCACCTAACCTCTATCTGCCTCAATTTCCTCAACTGTAAAATGGGAATAATAATATTAACACCTACCTTCCAGGGTTGTTGTAAGAAACAGATGAAATAATTGTAAAGTACTTAGCACATAGTAAGCACTATATAAAAGTTAGCTATTCAGCTCTGTTTGTGGTGGCAAAGAAATGGAAATTGAGGGGATGCCTATTAATTTGGGAATGGCTGAACTAGTTGTGGTATATGCTTGTGATGGAATACTATTATTGTTCTATAAGAAATTACCAGCAGGATCCTTTCAGAAAATTCTTTTATGAACTGATACAAAGTGAATTGAGCAGAATCAGGAGAACCTTGTACAGAGTAACAGCAATGTTGTAATGATGATCAACTGTGAAAGACTTAGCAGCTCTCATTAAGACAATGATCCAAGACAATTCCAAAAGACCCAAGATGAAAAAGAACACCCAGCTCCAGAGAACTGATGAACTCTGAGCGCAGCTTAAAGCATCCTCTTTTTTTTTGGGGGGGGGAGGTAAGGCAATTAGGGTTGAATGACTTACCCAAGGTCACACAGATAGTAAATGTGTCAAGTGTCTGAGACCAGATTTGATCTTAGGTCCTCCTGACTCCAGGACCAGTGTTCTATTTAAAACTTTTTTAAAAAACTTTTTATCCTTTTTTTTCTTTTCAACATGGCTAATACAGAAATACGTTTTGTATGATTTCATATGTATATTCAATATTATATTGCTTGCCTTCTCTGGGGGTGAAGGAGAGACAGGAAGGAGGGAGGGAGAGAATTTGGAGTTCAAAAAAATTTTAAATGAATGTTTAAAATTTATGTAATTGTGAAATAGTTAATGAAATAAATTATATTTTAAATGTAAATATTATATATGTATACATCACATACATATGCAGAGGCTATGGAGGCAAAAGACATGTGCTGAAATCTTACCTCTGACACTGACTGTGTGTGTGGCTTTGAACAAGCCTTTGGAAATGCTCAGTTCTCTTGGCATCAGTTTCCCTCTCATTTGTGGAACAAGGAGACTGGACCAGATGATCTCTAAGTTCCTTCCTGCTCTAACCCCTTCTTGAATTCCAAAGGGAGGCTAGGAGTAGCTCATCTCTCTCTTTTCCATAGATCGCCCATAATGGGAAGTTGGGAGGCACCAGGCAATGAAATAGCTAAAACATCAGACTTAATGCTTTATTGTCCATCCGGGATCTGAGCCACTGCCTCCCCCAACTCTGCTCATTCCTCAGTGTTTAGCACAATGCCTGGCACACGATGACCACTTACTAGATTTTTGTTGATTCCTGTCGTCCTCTGGTCCCACCACAAGCTTCAAAGATGTCACAGGACCAGAACCTAAAGCTAGAAGGGCCCTCCACAGAGCTCCAGCTGGAAGAGCCATCAAATCCCACCTTTCATTTTACATTTGAGACTGAGGCCTAGGGAGAATCAGTGGTCCCAAGGTCACTTAGTTCAGTCTGGCTGTCCTTGTCCTCAACATCTCCTTCAGCCCTGTGCCTTGAATACTTCACAGGTGTTTATGATATATGATTCAGGTAACAAGATCTTCTGCCTTAGAGCTTGATTTAGAAAGAAGACAGAGGAAGGGACTACTCAGGACTCAATTCAAGGCATAATGACACCCCATCCCCTAATCCAACTTCATTCTTAGAATCCCAAGCGTAGAATGCCAGGGCTGGAAGAAAACTTAGAATGGAGAACGGTAGAACACAGAATATAGAATGTGGGAGCTGGGAGGGACTGAAGAAATCATCCAAGTCTTAACTTCATCATGTTACAGAGGAAGAACTGAGGTTCCTGATCAACATGGGCACCTAGTAGCAGAACTTCAATGAAGACCTTTGTCTCTTGGCAGGCATTAGTGAACAAAGATGCTGAAAATCATGCAACACTTTTGACTTGGTCTTTTTTTGGGGGGCGGGGGGGAATGACTAGGTCTTTTACGAATTTATGTTACACAACCTCAATGATTCTCCCTTATCAACTCACTAATCTCCACACCACAGTGGCTTTGCCAAACGTTCATTCCTCCTCAAATCTCCCATGGCTCCCTCTCTCAGATGATCAACTTGCCTTATATTTTACAGAAGAAACAGAGGCCATTCATTACAAGTTCTTTCTTCTCCCCCTCCACTCAGATCACTTAGATGCCCTCTGCCACTGTTTCCTTCTTCACCCCTGCCTCATACAAAAATATGGCTCTACTCTTTGCCAAGACAAATTACTCTCCCTACACAAGCAATCCCATTCCATTCTATCTCCTGCAATCTATGTTCCTCTCTGTCATTTCCAATTTATCACTTATCTTCAATTTCTCTCTACTGGATCATTCCCTACTGCCTACAAACATGCCTATCTTTCCTTTATCCTACAAAGAAACCTCTCACTGGATTCTTCCATTCTCCCTATTGGTCCATATCTCGCCTGCCTTTTATGGCTCAACTCCTTGAGAGAAGGCTGTCTACAACAGATGCCTCAACTTCCTCCCCTCTTATTCTCTTCTCAACAATCCAGTTTATAATCTTGTTTCTGACCACACATCATTCTACCAAAATTTCTCTCTCCAAAGTTGCCAATGATCTATTAATTGCTGAATCTAATGGACTCTTCAATCTTCGCCCTTTGCTCTCTCTGTGGCCCTTGATACTGTTGATCACCCACTCTTCCTGATTCTCTGTTCCCTCTAGGTTTTCAGGACACCCGTCTCTCCTGCTTCTCCTACCAATCTGACCACTCCCCAGTCTTCTTTGCTAGATTCTCATGCAGGTCATGCCCACTAACTTTGGGTATCCTATAGCACTCTGTCCTGAGTCCTCTTATCCTTCTATACTACTGAACTTAGTGGTCTCATCAGCTCCCATGGATTTAATTACCATCTCCATGCTGATGGGTCTCAAATCCAGACCTAAACTTCCTGCTGACCTCCAGTCTTGCATCTCCAATTGCCTTTCAGACATCTCCAACTGGATGTTCTGTAGACATCTTAAACTCAGTATGTCCAAAACTGAACTCATTATCTTCCCTCCTGAATTCTCACCCCTTCTGACCTCCCTCTTACGTTGAAGGTGCCACCATATTCCCCATCCCACAGTCTTGCAATCTAGAAGTCCTTCTAGAGCCCTCTCTCTTTCTCACACCCCATATCCAATCTGTTGCCAAAGGCCTACAAATTTCACCTTTGCAACATTTCTCTAAGGCACCCCCTTCTCTCTTCTGATACGGCCACCACTCTGGTACAGACACTCATCATCTCAAGCTTGGACTACTGCAATAGCCTGCTGGTGGGTCTGTCTGTCTCAAGGCTCTCCCCAATCTAACCCATCCTCCATTCAGCCACCGAAGTGATTTTCCTTTTTGAAAATTTGGTTTGACCATATCACTCCCGCAACCCCCTAATTCAATGAACTCCAGTGGTTCCCTATCTCCAGAAGCAAATACCAAATCTGTCTGGCATTTGAAACCCTTCATAACCTAATCCCTCTCTTTCCAGTCCTCACTCCCCAATATGTATCCTGTGATCCAGTGTTTCATAAACTAGACACTCCATCTCTTAAGTCTGAGCATTGTCTCTAGCTGTCTCCCACGCTCTTCCATGCTCTTCTTCCTCTTCCCTGCCTCCCGGCATTACTGGCACCCTTCAGTTCCCAACTAAAATCCTACCTCCCCAATCCTTCTCTCGAGGGTCTTCCCTCTGTTACTTCCTATTTATTCTGAATGTGGCTTTTTTTGAGGGGGGAACACGGTGGGATACATATTTGCTTGTTGTCTCATTAGATCTTGAGCTCTTAGAGGGTACCCTTGGTCTTTTTCCTCGATATCTCCAGCACTTAACACAGTGCCTGGTACATAGTAGGAGTTTAATAAATGCCTTATTGAATGACTTGCCCAGTAGTTGGTATTGAACCCACTTGTTCATCTTCATGTATGTGCTCCAGACTCGGGAAACACCCCACACTGCCCTTTTCTCTCCCCATTCTTCAACTCCCTATCCACACCAGAATCAAGGTGGGGCTTAGGAGGGCTGGAGAACAGCCCTTCTAGGTCAGGGTCAGGGAACCAGTGGAATCCCTCAATTAGTTTACAAACCTTAACTTGGAGCAAACAAGAGGCAAACTGGAGGGGAATGTGGTCATCAGACTCTGTGCTTTGGGCAATGGTCCTAAATTCAAGGCAGAGTGGTTTCTCCAAGGCCTCAAGGTGTCGGGGCCCGAGGTGGGGAGAAGTCGGGAGGACTGGATGGGCCGAGGCACTGGGCAGTAGTTGTCGGGGTTTGGGGTGGGGACATCTCTCTCGGTAAATCAGAGGCTGGGAGGAGCCGTGGCTGGCGGGCAGGCAGGGAAAGGGTCCCAGGGGAGATCTGGATTTCTTCTCTTGCAACTCTTTTTGACTCGTTTCCTTAAGCTGCAGTCACATATTTATTTAACCTTGCAGCTTAGCCGCCGGCGTGGGGCGGGGGGGGGGGGTGTGGAGAGACGGGGGGAGGGGAAAGGGAAAGGGAAAGAGAGGAGCTGGGGAGAAACAGAGGGAGGTTAGGGGATATTATGCGAGAAAGTTCCTCTCCCCACTCAAAACAGGAATAGTACACGATGGAGATGTGGGCGGGGGACTTCCATTTACACTCGTGGGTTTCTACTACTTTGTTGCCCTGCTTTGTATTAGTTGCATATCGGAAGATGAATGAGACCAGTCTGGGGAGAAGAGATGGGGTGGGAGGTAGATAGAAGAGGGGGAGAAAGGGGGACCAAGGGAGACCACCAAGAGTTCAGTTGTTATCCCTTGGCAGTTACTCCCGGGGTGGAACTTCCCTTGTCCACTGCACTATCGGGAAGTTGAATGGTCAGCGTATGTAACTTGGAACTATTCGTCCTAGTCTCTAGCTCCGCAGGATAGGGAGGGTAAAGAGTTTCTCTCCGGCCCTTCGAAGGGACTCTAGTAGAGTGGGAGAAGGGGGGAAGGGGGGGGCGGAGCGGATGTCCCCTCCCGGGTGGCTCCTAGAGCCGGCAACTTCACTTCCCCCTGCCCCCGCCCTACCCCGGGGCAGGTGAAGAGGCAAACAGGCTTTGCTCCAGGTGGTGGAGGAGGGAAAGGGGTGGGGGAAAGCCCAAGCAACAATAGCACTTTTATTTGGGTCTGTTTGGTATAGAGCTGGTGGGCGGGGGAGGAGGCGGGCTGGCGGACGGGAGTGGGGGGTGGTGGGAGGAGGGTGGTCATCGGCATCTGGCTGCACACCTGCTCCTGCTTAACCCTGCGTGTGCGGGGTGCGGGGTTGGGTGAGGGGAGTAGTGGGAGGGTACGAGGGGAATCTTGGCACCGGAACTGAGTTGTTGGTGATAGAATGACAAACGGAGTCTTAGACACTCTTTGATGGAAAGATCCTTGGACTGAGTCCTGCCAGGGTATGCAACTAATTCGCTGGATGACCTGGGCTTCCCTCCTCCCTACCACTCAGGTTCCTTGCTTGCAAAATGAGCTTTGAAGTTCTACATTCTGTACTCCAAAGTTCCATGTTTCGACATTTCCTAGAATTATAGAATTTCGAAGGAGAAGGGATTCTAGTGTCCCACACCCTCGTTTTCCAGATGAAGAAACTAGAGGCCGGGGCAAATCCTAAGACCCCTTCCAGCTCTAATACTTTGTTCCAGGTCCTTCCGCTGGTTTATCTCATAAGGTCCCTTCGGATCCTGAAATTGTCTTCTGTATTTTGATGTTCCATGTTCTAAGGTGCCAACATTCTGTGTACTATGTAATAATATTCTATTTTCTGTTTTCTAGCATTCTGTGTTCTAAAGACTTCCTTTATGTATTGTTTTCTGACATCCTTCGTTCCTGAGGTCCCTTCAGACCCCAACATTCTGTGATTCTAAAGGACAAAAACTGAAGTGTTCGGTCAACCTGAGTACTGAAAGCTTAAGCAGCTAATTAAGCCGCTTTGGGGTTCCCTTGGCCAGTCTCCAGGATTGTCTGGGAGCTTTGGGCTCTCCGTAGGAATCTCTCCCCAGTTTAAGTCTGCGAATCTGACATCCCTTTAACCTCTAAAGCAGTCTCCGGGGTTGGGGGTCAGCACTGCGCTACTGTCCCCTAGCGCACGGCGATGAGAGGGAAAGGGGGGAAGGGGTGAGTCCTGGGCTTTGCGCCCCAGCGCGGATTCCCCGACGCCCTCGGGCCGTTCCGGGAAGCCGGCCTTCCGGAGGCGGCGCGGCGCGGCTGGCCCCAGTGCCAGAGAGGTGGGGAGCCCGCCAGGGCCGGGCGGGGGAGGAGAGGGGGAGCGGTGGGGAGGGAGTCAGGGAGAGGCCGGACTGGGCGTTCCCTCTCTACCAGCTAACAGCTTCCAGGCTGAGCTGGGGCCCAGTTACTGCAGGTGAGCCCAAGGGAGGGGGGGTGGGGAGGAAAGAGGCAGAATCTAGGTTTTAAAACGCCTTTCTTGCCCAGCGACTTGTCCCATCTCTGGTCTGCTCCACAGCCTTAGGCAGTTACAGGGCCTTCTGGCTTTTCCACTGAACCCTCCCTCCTCCCCTAGGCAGGGGTGGGGGCGAAGAATGAGTGGCGCCCAGAGTCCTGCTAAGGCCCCGACGCTGCACCTGCCCAGGCCGGGCCCAGCTCTGGCGGCCGTCGGGGCCTGCAAGCACAATGAGGCTTGTTCGTGGGCGGAGGAGCTGCGCCAGCCCGCTGATCCCATAAAATATTATTTGTGTTTAAAAATTCCAGTAATTGACTATGCAGCCGCTTTTTCCGAGCCCTGTGCCAAAGGCAGTAAAATAGCGGCCCTAGCCCGGGTTATTTTCATCATGCAAATTCCCATTCCTGTAAACAGGGTTAAGCGTCCCCGGGAGGGGGCCAAGAGCTGGGACGTAGAGCTAGGAGAGAAGGGGAGGGGGAAATAGAGTATTAGCCGTGGCAGTAAGACAAGCAGATCGGTCTGCTGGGCTTGAATTACCTATGTAACCAGTGCTGAAATTATTCCGATAATAGTTCCCATTTCTGTGGCGCTTTAAAACTTACAAATCGCTGTTCTCACAATAGCCTTGTGAGGAATGTAGGAGAAATCACCCACACCCATTTTACCAGTGAAGAAAACTGAGGTTAAGTGGCCGAATGACTTGTCCAGGCTCACTCAGGTAGCATTTATTGGAGGATTACTTAAATATCTTTAAGCATCTTCCAACAAGATGTCTTGTAGGCATCTCTAACTCAACTAAACCAAAGATTCAGGGTCTTCGGACTGCATTAGACTAACATGCCTTTCAGGTTCGTTTCTCGTGTAAACCTATAGATGTACCCTGATTGGACCCACACCCCCACACCATCCCTATTGGTCTATTGCTTTTCTTCTGAGTTGACTTCCAGCAGCAGAAGTTAACAGGGAAGTGCTGAGCTCATTTTGGCAAACCGTTTCCAGAAGGGCTCGTGATGGAAAAGGCAGAAGACCTCAGGTCATTGAGCTGGGGCATCACAAGCACTAAGCCAGGGCGCTGGAATGTTTGCCTATGAAGTTTGTTCCTTCATCCTTACCCCCACCCCTTATTATAGCCCATTCCTAATAGACTTCAGAGGCCCAGAGGGTAGGTCCACAAGTCGGACAGTATGGGGGTTCTGGGAAATTCTAAGTAAAAAGAAGTTAATTCTCTTCCTCCACCCAACAGTTGTCTCAAGTCAACAGTGGGAAACCTAGGCTAGTGAGACCCAGACACTTTGGAAAGATGAGTTTACAGGCAAAGCTGTGTCGGGATTCATAGAATTTTTCAGCTGGAAGGAATGCTGGAAATCTAGTCCACTCCCCTCATTTTGATAACAGCTTACTTAATAATAATAATAATAATAATAAAGCTTGTGAAGTGTTTCACATCTCATTCAACAATCCTGTGAAGTAGGTACTATTATTGTCCCCATTTACAAGGGAGGAAACTGAGGCCATGAGAAGCAATTTGATTTCCACACTTGCTTACAACTAGTAAAGCAAAGAGCCTGTCCCAAACCCAGTCTCCCAACTATTTTACAACTGTCCTGCGGTTACTAAAAAGTTGTTAGGGGGCAGAGTAAAGGATTTTTAGGGACAGGAGAGAACTTCCACTTCCCCACTGACACACTCCCTCAGGCTGCATGCCTAAGCTGAGGGATACATAGAGTCTGGATTTGAAGCAAGAGGATGGATAGCATGACCTTGACTTTGCCCATATGCTTTGGGGAGTCTTGAACTAACTACTCTTTGGAGCAGGTTCTCTGGTTAGGCCCCAGTCCTTTTTCCTTCTCAGAGCAGAGGAAAAGGAATAAAAGACCAGGCAAAGGCTTCAATGCCTCCAAAGAGTTTTGATTGTATTCTCTAATCTCAACTGATCACTGCCCCAAGGCAATCCTTGTATTGTTCTGTGTTCTATCAGATTCAGAAGTTGTTCCAGACTTTCTCCTCTCCTCAGACCTCTGATTACACCCCTCCCCTCTTAACTATCACCAAAGAACCACATCTCTTACTTTCCCCCCTTCTCTCTATCTCAAAATCCTTTGTTGTCGTCATCTTCCATTTTCTGCATTACTTTGGTCTTGGAAGAAGAGGTAACTCTTCTTACAGACACCCTTGATCCCATCACTTCCCCTCTCCCCAGCAGATTCTCTTTAACCTTCTTTTCCTCTATACATACTGCTCTTTATTGCCTACAAATATGCCCAAGTCATCTCTTTCATTCTTAAAAAAAAAAAAACAAAACACAAAAAACTGGCAACAACAAAAAACTCTCCTTTTGATGTTGCCATACCCTCATACTTTTCTCCTATGGCTCCCATTCCTTTCACAGTCACACCTAGAAAAAAGCTGTCTATTCTAATCACCTCCACTTTTTCTTTCACTCTCTTTTCAGCCTTTTTCAACCTTTCATCCCATCTCATCACTCAACTGAAACTGCTCTCTTCAGAATTATCCATGATCTCTTAATCAACAAATCCAGTGGCCTCATCTCCATCCTCATCTTTGTTGACTTCACCCCCTCCTGGATGATACCTTGTGTCCTCTCTGGTTTTTCATAATGATTCTCTCTTCATTCTCTTCCTACCTATTTGTTTCCTTCTCAGTTTCCTTTTCTGGATCATCATGCATGTCCTGCCCCCTAGATTCCTCAGGGTTCTGACCTAGGCACCTCCTGTGTTCAGTTATCTCTATGCACATCATACACACACACATACACACACACACACACACACAAGTGCACACACGTCTCACCCTAATATCTACCCTGAACTCCTTCCCATATACAGTTACCTGTGGGATACTTCCAACAAGATGTCTTGTAGGCATCTCTAACTCAACTAAACTGAAAGAAAAGTTATTCTCCCAAAACTCTTGCTCACTTCCCTAAATCTGTTGAAGTCATAACTATCCTTCTAATCATTTAGAAGGGTAACCTTTTTCTTCCTTCTTGCCTGAACTTTCCTCCCCTCACCTTCCATGTGGTTTGACGGATAGGGCTCTGGATCTGGAGTCAGAAAGATCAGAGTTCAAATCTTGTCTCATATATCAGCTAGCTGTATCACCCTATGTATATCACCTAACCTCTGTCTCAGTTCTCTCATATGTAAAGTGAGAAGGCTGGACTAAATGGCTTCTAAGGTCCCTTTTAGTTCTAGAGCTCTGGTTCTATTTTTGTCCTTTATATCTTCTTATATGTATACACATTTCTCTCAATAGAATGTAAGTTCCTTAAGGATCCCCAATGCCTAGCACACAGTAGGCACTTAATAGATGCCTGTTGATGGATTAGTTGGGGATGGGGGTCCAGTGTCTTCGAATCAGAAGGCCCATTTCTCCTACCCTCACCCTGTAGTGCACCTCACTATACCCTCTTGTATGTTTATTTTCCAACAGACTCCTGTATCCCAGCCAAGCAAACTTGCTCTCCATCCACCATTTTATCATTTACCTGATCCCAGTGTGGTATGATGGAAACTAGGATCCAGAAGACCTACGTTCAAGTTTTGGCTCCACTAGTGACAAGGCTGTGTGATCTCAAGCAAATCATGTAACTGAATAAAGAATGCTTCCACCTCAGCCAAATATGTAACATGCAATAGTATGTCACATTATGGAGGCTTCCTCCTACCTGAGATGTCTTTCCCCCTCCTCTCCTTGAATCCATCATCCTCATTTCCAAATCCACCCCAAACTATATTAGGGCCTACAGTATTTCCTTTTTCTTTTTTCAACTTTCCTTTTTATTATGAATATGAATATTAACAAACACAAACATTTATTTACATAGACAAAGAAGATCAGGAAATAGGATTGCATATGAAGCTGTGAGATTTTATTATATAAAATTGGGAGCTTTTTAAAAGCATCTATTAAATCTAACATGCTGGCATCTATTAAATCTAACATGCTGGCCTGTGGTCATTTCCAGAGTTGAATGAGATGACATTGAAGGTCGTAGATTATCTTTTGGAAACAAACCTTAGGGAACATATAATTCCAACCCTTTCGTTTTACAATTTAAAAACAACAACAACAACAAAAAACTAAGGATCAGAGATTTGGGGGGACTTGTCCAAGGTCACACGGCTACTAAGCAGTCACTACTAAGTAGTGGATCCAGGACCTCTGGCTCCCAAATTCAGTGCTTCTTCCTACACCCCGATCATTGATTAGAAAAAGGTGTTGAGAGGAGCTCAGGCATCCTCATGAAGATAAGAGGTGCTGAAGAGCTCTGCAGATAGGTAAAGTAAGTCCCATCATGCCATGGGACAAAGAATTCAAAGGAAACCATGGCTGTTCCCTTACATTCTCAAAATCTGAAAATTACAGAAAGCAAAAAACCGTCAAGACAAATGATGCGCACAGGAGAATTCGTTCCCCCACCCCCTCCCCACTTCACACACGGGCGAGTGCACACATACATACGTATTTCAGTGAAATAGACAGTAATGGGGTCTTCAAGGCTGTCAGCCCCACTCCTGGATTTCATGAGTTCATTTTAGAGGTAGCTTACTTCTAACAAATACCAATGCAGTCAACTACCAGCGTGGAATAATGGAAGTTATTTTACCTCTCTCCCTGGGCCTCTGCTTCTTTATCTGTAAAACAAGAAAGTTGAGCTAGGTTGTCTCCAACCCCAAATCTATGATCCTATATGTATTCTTTATTATCTATGCAAATGCAGTGGCATTAGAGACATCCATAATCTAGCAAAGTTCTATCTATTCAACTAGCTTTTACTAAATATCTAATACACACAAGGGGGAGTGCTAGAGATATAAAGGGGAGAAATGGCCCCCAGCCTCAAAGAGCTTACATTCAAAGTTTATAATTGGTTTGAGAATGTATCTTGCTACTTACAACTGATGAGACAGCCTGGGATAATGGAAAGAGAAACGATTTTGGAGTTTGAATGCCAGCTGCACTATTTACTACCTATGTGACCCTGGACAAGTGTCTTCCCTTTTCTGAGTTTATTTTCTTCATCTGGAAAAAAGATGAAATTGAGTCAGATAATCTCTAAATCCCTTCTAGCTCTAAATTCCATGACACTACAATCCATCCCAATGAGCAATAAAACAGCTTTATTTCTATTAATTTTAATGAATATTAAGGGAGTTATGTGAGGCAAGGGTAATTCTTTCTCATTATACGCCAACATGTATTCTCTCAGTTTCTCTCTCTGTCTCTATGCCTGTCTGTCTGTCTCTCTTTATCTGTAAAACAAGAAAATTGAACTAGGGTGTCTCTAACCCCAGATCTATGATCCTATGTATTATTTATTATCTATGCAAATGCAGTGGCATTAGAAGCACCCATAATCTAGCAAAGTTCTATTTAACAAGCATTTACTAAATGTTTAATACACATAAGAGGGAGTGCTAGAGATATAAAAGGGAGAAATGGCCCCTGGCCTCAAAGAGCTTACAAAGTTTCTAATTGGTTTGAGAATGCATCTTGGTACTTACAACTGTCTCTCTCTGTCTCTGTGTCTCTTTCTCCTTCACCCCCTATAGATTTTGGATTGCAAGAAACCTTACAATATATCTTATCTAACTGCCTCTCGTTCTATAAATATGGAAACCAGGGGCGGCTAGGTGGCGCAGTGAATAGAGCGCCAGCCCTGGAGTCAGAAGGACCTGAGTTCGGAGCCGGCCTCAGACACTTAATCCCCACAAATAAAAACCTAGCTGTGTAACCTTGGGCAAGTTACTTAACCCCAATTGCCCTAAAGGGGCGGCTAGGTGGTGCAGTGAGTAAGAGCGCCGGCCTCGGAGTTGGAATGACCCGAGATCAGATCCGGCCTCAGAAAATGAGCCCCCACGCATAAATAATGACTAGCCGTGTAACCTTGAGCAAGTTACTTAACCCCAATTGCTTTAAAATAAAATAAAATAAATATGGAAACTGGAGCTCAGAGACATTAAGTGATTTTCTCAAGAACAGGTAGTAAGAAGCCAAGGAAAAATTTGGACCTGTCTCCTCTGACACCAAATGCACTGCTTTTTCCACTGTACCTGCCCTCCTTCCTCTCTTTTCGTTCCTTCTGCTTCCGTTTTTTCTTGAACATCTCCATCTCATTCCACCCCCAAAGATGTGTAGGGTTGGTCTGACCGGGTATTCATTCATCAGCCAGCTAGTATTTACTAAGCACCTGCTGTGGGCTCAGTGATGAGTTTCTAAACTCTATAGAATATTTGAGGATATTTAAGACATGGTCTCTACTGCTCTCAGGGAATTTTTAGTTTATTGGAAAAGACAGCTCCAGTGTTTCATCCCTCCAGAAGCCTCTTCTGATTCTCTGGTTGTTAGCAATCTCCCTCTTCCTCAAGTTGTCATGTATATATTTATCTATTGACATGTCATATCCACCTTTGTATGGACTCCTTTGAAGGTAAGGACTATTTTTTATTGATATCTTTTGTTTTTACGTCACCTTCATTTCTACATAGACAGAAATATAAAGATAGGTGTATAGATATAGATAGACACATATACATTTTTTCTTGTTGTTCAGTCATTTCAGTAATATCTGATTCTTTGTGACCTCACTTGGGGTTTTCTTGACAAAGATACTGGAGTAGTTTGCCATTTCTTTCTCCAGTCCATTTTACAGATGAGGAAACTGAGCCAGACAAGGTTAAGTGACTTGCCTGGGGTCACACAGCTAGTAAGTGTCTGAGACCAGATTTCAGCACAGGAAGATGAGTCTTCCTGACTTCAGTCCTAGCACTCTCTCCACTATGCCACCTAGCTGCCTAAATACATACATATGTACATAATGCGTACATGCATACATATATATTTAGAGAGAAGAGTATATAAAAGCATCTATATACACTTCTTTGTATATATGTGTGTGCATGTATATGTATATGGATGTATGTCTTCCATATTTGTTCCTATCAACCAAATCTGACTGTCTCTACAGTGTTTCATACTCATAGTCCTCTACCTCTGCAAAGAAGGGTGAATTTTCTCAACTCTTCTCCAGAGCCAAACTTAGTCACTTTAATTACACAGGGTTCATTTTCTTTGTTGTTGCTGTAGCCTCTATTTACACTTGGGGTTCCTAAGCTTTTTTGTGTCATATACTTTGACAGTCTTGTGAAGCCTATGAACCCCTTGTCAGAATATTGTTTTTAAACACATAAAATATATAGGATCACAAAGAAAATGAATTATATAGAAATCAAGTTATTACCATATTTAAAAAAAATAAGTTCACAGACACCAAATTAATAATACCTCATTCAGATTGGAAACATAATTATATATTGTTTTCCTGTAATTGTTAATTACTTTAACTCTGTATCCGTTCACAGAATTTTCCTATTCTTCTCTGTATTCATTATGCTCCTCTCTCTCTCTCTCTCTCTCTCTCTCTCTCTCTCTCTCTCTCTCTCTCTCCCCCTCCCCCCCTCCAATGGGAGTTAAGTGCTCAGGGACACACAAACTAGTAGGTATCTGAGGCTGGATTTGAACTCAGGTCCTCCTGACTCCAGAGCTGGTGCTCTATCCACTGCACCACCTAGTTGTCCCCATCATGTTCATTTTTTCTTATATCACAACACATCTTACAGCATTCCATTATATTCATGTACCACAATTTGTTTTTCCATTTTCCATTTGATGGGAAGCTGTTTTGTTTCCAGTGCTTTGCTACAATAAAAAGTGCAGCTATGAATATTAGTATATTTGAGACCCTTAGTCTTTGATTTCTTGAGGGGTACATATGCCTAGCAGTGGCAGGGACTGATTTTCATTTTGTCTTTGTATCCCCAACACCAGGCACAGAGCTTTGTGTAAAGTGGGCATATGTAACTTTGCACCTAACAGATGTTTCTTTGTTGGGTTGGGTTGGATTGGATTAAATTCAATTGGGTTGGATGTGGTTGGATATGTAGTTAAGAGCCCCTTGGATTTACTGTATGACCTTAAGCAAGTCACTTCACCTCCCCCAGCCTCAGTGGTCCTCCTTGTCTGCTCTGCAGGGATAACAATCATTGCACTGCCTACCTCACAGGGCTGTTGTGAGGCAATCATTTTGTAAACCATAAATATGATCTCTCAGGAAGACTCACACAAATACTATCTGAATTCAAGGGGGCAGGAAGAACCTTTCTGGCTGGGAGTATCCAGAAAGGCTTCATGGGGGTAGGATGATCTAGGCCCTGGAAAGAGTTTCTTGAAAAGAGAGACATAGAAGAAAAGCATTCAAGACAGCATGAATAGAAACACTGAGCCAGAAAAGACCAAAGTTCATCCCTTTGGTGAGTAGATTCATCCCATAGAGCAAAATAAAGAGAACTGGTCCAAAAGCAGTAGGGGTGGGTGGTGTGTTCAAGGGGAAGGGGAAGATGCTAGGGAGATGGAGTTTTGGACTAATCAAGAGTGCTCCTTTCCTTCTTCCCAGGGCTCAAAATCAATCCATCAACAAGCATTTATGAAACACCTATAATGGCACTAGGGATAAAAATACAAATGGTGAAATAATCTCTAGACCTACTCTAATGGAATTTACTTCTAACAAGAACACATATAAGTATATGCAGTATGTGTAGAATAAATATAAAAAATAAAGACAAGTTTTATAAAACAAGGTAATTATAGAGGAAGGTTACTAGCAGTTGTTGGGGGATCCAGAAAGACTTCATGTAAAACTGAGTTCTTAATCTAAGGGCTATGAACAACCCCCCCACCCCCCAGATATCAGGAGGTCCACAAATTTGGGTGAAAAAATTGCATCTTTATTTCAATGTTATTCCTTTGTAATGCTATGTATTTTATTTTATGCACTTAAAACCAGGAGAAAGATATCTTCACTAGACTGTCAAAGGGTTTCATGATACAAAAAAAAGCTTAAGAATCCCTGAGGTAAAAAATTGCACTTAAAATGAGTTTTGAAGGAAGAGAGGAGAGGGATTCTATGGAGAAACCTGTGCAAAGCCCAGAAATGGGGGATGAAATAGAATAGATCAGGAACCTCTCCCATTTAGCCCTACTCTCCACTTCCAGTCTTCTAACCATTAGCATTCCTCTCCCAGCTCAGTCTCTCCCTTAAGAAAAATGAGTGGGGACCACGGTAGGCAACAACCTCCTCTTGACTATGGGCTACTACTGGAGGAAAATGTCCCACTAGCCCGGAAGAGCTCAAGGTATGTATGGACAACTCAAGGTATGTATGGATAGGTCATTTTCCAGGTAAATCCCTTTCTTTCTGTCTGCTTTTAATAGTAGAGAAAGTTTCCTCAACTCTCCAATATGGAAAACCCATGTAAAATTTTTTGCCCCTCCCTTCGTACCAGAGAAGAAGTCTGAATTTTTTTCTTTTTCTTTATGTGATGTTTATAGTACCTTATTATAAAATGTGGGTTGATATAATACTATACATATGCTTATGTATTTTTGAGTTTCTAAACTTCTGTGTAGTCTACTGGCCTTTCACAAAACTCCCCCAAAATTCCCATTTAATTTCTTATTCCAACCCAAGATATGTCAAAACTACAATATATAAAAACTGCAATGGGGAAAGTCACAATATAGAAGGGATAACTATACTAATAAATCACAAATCCAGTCCTTATCATTATCCAATCTTTTTCTTACTTCTCTCCCTTTGTTTCAATGCAAATCTCACTTTTCTTCTTTCTTGCCTCCCCCATTTCATATTTCATAGGAGGGGATGGATACTTGAAGACTTGCAACAGGAGCTCACAGAGCTGGGCATCCCCTTAGATAACCCACCAGGACTGGATCCAAGTGGGAAATCACATGATGTTGGCTCTTTTCTACCATCCATCTTTACTCCCTGTTTTTGTGGATGTGCCCTGAGATCAAAGTCTATACTGCACTCCTGCCCCCCTTCAGGCACTTCCCCACTGTCAACACCTAGGGAGGAGCCAGCACCAACCCTGGACCCACCACCAACTAGGCCTGCAACTCGATCAGGTTTTCACCCAACACCCCAGACTGGATCCCAAGCCCCTTCTGGGAGGAGATCTCAAACTCCAAACAACCCTCCACTTATACGACAACTAGTCCCACTGCCCATTTGGCCTCAACACTTTCATTTCACCATCCCTAAGACCAAGCCTCGAAGGGTTCACAACCCTCCTGTTGAATGTCTAGGTTCCAGGTTCCCAATATGGAAAGAGAAAAAACAGTCCTCTTTGCCTTCTCCTCCTATCTCTACTCCCCTTAAAATAAAGTATAGTATTTGATTCAACATGTTTTATCTTTCGTGTTTTAGAAGAGTGCTCAATGCATCATGTATAGAAATGATGAAAATAACACTTTACGTGTGTTCAACACTTGCTGATTACAAACAGATTATATTATTTGGTCATCACAGGTGGTTTGGTAGAATAAGCATTTTCATCCATGTGTTACATATGGCTTACATTTAAAATGATTTGCAACAGTGATTTGCAAATGACAACGCTGAAGCACTGAGAGAAGTTGTGACTTTGCCAAGGTCCCGCAGCTTAGAATCCCAGGACTTCGAGCTGGGTAGTACTTAAGAGCTCTAAACGATCAAATCCCCTTGTCTTACAGATGTGGGAGCTAAGCAAATAGCCTGCTTCCCTCTTTGCTGAGGGAAAAGCTGGGCTGGGGAAGAAGTGGGGAAAGGGCTTGAGCTGAAGAAAAAGGAATTGTGAAGGAAGTCTGGAGGGTTTGCGAATTGCAAAGAAGACCAGAGATTGGATTTAATGAGAAAACGATGGGAAGACGTGAGGAAAAATTGAAGGAGGGGGTGAAGGACTCCTCCTCAAAGCTGAAAGAGTAGGATCTAGCACTGAAGGACCACGGAGAGAGAATTCTAGCCTGACAGCTGGAAAAGAGCAAAATGGTTGTCTAGCCCAACTTGTTTTTCAGAGAAAAAGAATTCAAAGAGAAAAGCTCGAGTTAAGGGGCTAGAGGAAAAGGAGGAGAGGGCAGAGCTGAAGACCAAGCACAAGGAGAAGGAGAAGGGAAATGGTGGGGTAAGGTAAGTCAAATGGGGGTGTGTCTATCCTGAGCAATAAGGAACCAAGGACCTTGATCCTAATGGGTTTGAAGGGCAGCTAGAATTTGCAGTGACCTGAATAAAGTACGCAGATTTCACATTTCCCTCAAAACCAAGTGGCAGGTAACTTATCTTTGCTCAAAGTTTAGACTGGTCTCCCCTCCTAGAAGAGAAGGCAAAGAAAGGGGCTGGGGAATACCTCTCCACTTTAGATCATCAGGGAGAATAAAGAAATCTTTTAACAAAAGTGTGGGGACAGAAGAGGAGAGACAGAGAGAGAGAGAGAGAGAGAGAGAGAGAGAGAGAGAGAGAGAGAGAGAGAAGAAGAAGAAGAAGAAGAAGAAGAAGAAGAAGAAGAAGAAGAAGAAGAAGAAGAAGAGAAGAAAGAGAGAAAGAGAGAGAAGAGGACAGACAGAGACAAAGAGGACGGAAAGAAAGAGAAGAGAGGAGAGAGAGAAAGAGGATTACCAAAAAAGCATCTGAAAAGTCAAAGAGATCATCTAACTTGTGTTGGGATGTTAGAGAGTGGAACAATATGGCACAGAGGAGAAGGAAAGAATGAGGACCACTGAAACTGAACTCCTAAAACTAAGCAGCAGATCTGAGGCTCTTTCCAAGGAGGATAGAGCTAGACCCCATGAGGAAGAAGCAACTGCTCCCACTTCAGTCAGTGATGCTGTGGCTCTCACAGAAATGTCAGATCATTCAGTTAGGGTCAGGAGAAGACAGGTTAAACAACAGCAAATGGTATCTCTACTGACAGGGATACTAATATAGTTATTTGTTGATCTGGTAAGAACAGATGACTGCTCTTTTGAGGACATATAACCAGAATATGATAGAGAAGCTCCTAGGACTCCACAGCAGATGCCTACTACCCACTCACAATGATTTTATGACTACAAATAATATTACCAGAAGGAACCTAAGAAGTGCTGCTAAAGATTATAAAGTCTTATGCAAAAAATAATGAAAATCTTAGGGATGTAGTGTTTTCATCATTTCCAGCAGTCAAAGGCAAAGATTTTAGAGAAAGGCAGATTTGAAGTGGAAACAGCTAGTTAAAATGATGTTATCCAAGTTTGGAAGACAGTTTAAAATATAGGACCAACAAACCCTATTCTAGGATGGCATGCACTTAATAAGGGCTGGTAAGAATGTATCTGTCTGACTAGATGTCTTGCAAATCTAATCAAAAGGGATTTAATCTGAAAAGGAGAAGAGGAGAAAACACCATTGAGCTTTATACCATGGAGAATAATTCATAGATATAGCCATAAAGATACCCAGAAACTCGGAGAAGACAAAAATCCAAGAAAAAGACCAGTAATAAAACCCATGACCTCAAATTTTTTTGCTGCTGTTTAGTCATTTTTCAGTTGTGTCTGAGGTTTTATTACCCCGTTTTGGGGTTTTCCTGGCAAAGATACTCGAGTAGTTTGCCATTTTATAGATGAGGAAACTGAGCCAAACAGGATAAAGTGACTTGACCAGGGTCACACAGCTAGTAAGTGTCTGAGGAAGATAACGCTTCCTGACTCCAAGCTTGGCATTCTATCCGATGAGTCACTTAGCTGCCCATGACCTCAGATATCTATATAGACAAATGCATAAAGTATGTATAATAAGCCAGGTGAACTAGAGCTCTTAGTGCAAGAAGGCACATTTTCCCTCATAAGTATCAGTATCACTGAGACACAAGACTATGGTCATGAAAGATTATACCATATTCAAAATGAACATGATAGATAAAGAAGATGGGGTGTGGGGAGAACAGGGACAGTAGCACTCTGTGTTAAGAAGATAGGAACAAATGAAAAAATGCAGGAACAATAAAGGGAAATATGGAATGCACTTCTGTGAAAATCAGTGGAGACATAGAGATGAGATTGTCATCAGAGTAAACTACAGACCACCTGGACAGAAGGAAATAGATAAGGAATTCAGGAAATAAATCACAAGCCTGGCTTTGAGACATAGAAGTAGTAAGAGGGGATTCCAATTGCAGAAGCATCTGCTTTCTGCCCAATCATGACTGCTAATAATTCTTGACTTATCTTAATAATAATTTCATCCTTCAAAAGATGCAAACAAGAGGGAGGGGAAATTCTATTTTGGATATGACTTTTCCTCAAAAGGAAGAACTAATGACTAGGGAAGAAATTACTGAAAGCCTTGGAAAGGAGTGATCACTTCATGTTAGAATTTCTGATAGAGAGGAAAGTCAGATATAATCTGACATGCCCTCCAGATCTGGAAGGACTAGATTTCAGAGGATTCAGAAAAAAAGATTAGTAGATTCCCAAAAGGGATAAAAATTTCTCAAGAATGCAACTCTAAAGACACACCAAAAAACCCAGTTCTAAAGATGAAAAGAAAGGGGAGTTGTCTTAAGAGATCAGTGTGGATGTATGAAGCCACTTAAGTGTTTGAAATACATATATGGAAGATAGAAGCAAGGATAAATAATGGTAAATGAATACAAAAATGTGGCATGGCCCTATGAGAAGAGTTTAAGGTATTCTAAAGCTCATAGGGAACTAAGCCTGAAGAAGAAAACTAAGAACAATAACAATGACCAAAAATAATAGAGTGAGGGAAGGAGAGAAGGAGCATTTATTAAGCACCTACTATGTTTCAGGCACTGTGCTAAGAAGTAGCTATAAGTAGCTCACAAGAACCCTGTGAGGTAGGTATTGTGACTATACCCATTTTACAGTTGAAGATATATCACAAAGCTGAGGCTAGTCTGGGTTTGGATTTGAACTCAGATCTTCCTGTCTCCGGGTCAAGCCCTCTATCAACCAAGCTAACAAGTTAACCCCATTGGAGAAAAGAATAAGATCAAAGAAAGGATAGGGCTGTTTCTGGGGGTGGAGAGGGTGGGGGAAGATGATAACAGACCACTGAAAGAAGGCACAGCTGCTCAAGTCTCATTTTATTTCTACCTCTGAAAAAGAATGTTCTTTGGACTGGAAAGGTTAGAACACAATCAGATAATAGGGAACTGAAGCTTGAGATAAGTAAGAAAACAGTAAGAAAGTGTCTACCTGCCCTTGGTGACCTCAAGTCACCAGACTGGAAGGAAGCTCACCCCAAGGTAAGAAAGAAGTAGAAGGTGTGATTGTTGAACCAGTCAGGGATCATTGAAAGAGACCCAATAGAAGGACTGCAGAACGAGTGAGAGGCAAATGATGACCAGAAAAGGGGTGGGGGGTGGAGAAGAAGGGAACAAGCATTTATTAATGCCTACTATGTGCCAAGCATTGTGTAGGCAACTCCATTATAATGGAGTAAAGAAGAGTGATAAGTTGGGAGCAAGGCAAGGACCTATGTGTGGATAGAGGAGTCTCCACCAGAAGGAGTCTCTATCTACTTACAAACATGGTTGCCTCTGATAAGATGAAAATTCAGTTGCAAATAAGATGAAACTTAATTGTAGCAGTATGTTCTGTTGGAAGAAGTCCTGGTTCTCTGACCCTAGTTGCATTACCACGAGCAAGTCATTTAACTCCTTTGAGATGGTTTCGTCATCTATCAAATGGGGGTACCATAATTTCTAGTACCTACATCACAGGATTGTCTTTGTTGTTCAGTCATTTCAGACTTTTCCTGACCCCGTTTAGGGTTCTGTTTTTTTTTAGCAAAGATACTGGAATGGTTTGCCATTCCCTTCTCCAGCTCTTTTTATAGATGAGGAAACTGAGGCAAACAGGGTTAAGTGACTTGTCCAGGGTCACATAGCTAGGAAGTACCAGAGGCCAGATTTGAATTTAGATCCTCCTGACTCCAGGTCCGGCACTCTATCCATTGCACCACCTAGCTGCCCCTAATATTTAAGTAGGCTTGGGTAATTATCTAATAATAAAGGTGGACCCCTCAGCATCCTGTTTTTAGTAAACTTTTTTTTAACTTATGGAATAAAACAAAAATTTCCAAAGCATGGTATAATAATAATAATAAAAGATGATTGCAAAAGAAACTACAAATCTATTGTGTACAACTTGCTGTTCCCTTTAAATATATTATAAAGTTATATATTAATATATTATTAAATATATAATAAAGTTTTTTTTTCTGTCTTCCCTCTAGTAACATTTTGTTGTTGTTTTTGGTTGGGTTTGTTTTTTTGGAGGGGGAAAGGCAAAGCATTGGGGTTAACTGACTTGCCCAAGTTCACACAGCTAGTAAGCATGTCAAGTGTCTGAGGTCACGTTTGAACTGAGGTCTTCCTGACTCCAGGGCTGGTGCTATTTTCACTGAACCACCCAGCTGCACCTCCCTCTAGTAACATTTTTAAGTGCCTACTCTGTGCTATGGAGCTGAATACATAAGGACAAAAATAAAACAGTTCTTGCCCTCATGGAGGGCTATTCAATCAGGATGTTTTCCTCATTGATGTAAGAATGGCCTTCGATGATTTTTTTTTTTAAATCCAGGTTTGAGTTATTACTCTCAGGACAAGTCACTTAACTTTCTGTCTGCCTCAATTTCCTCAGCTATGCAATAGAGATAACAATAGCATCTGTTTCAAAGGATTGTTTTAGGATCAAATGAGATAAATTTGTGAAGGACGAAGCATGTTGTCTGGTGCAGAGGCTTAATGAAGTCTTATTTCCTTCCTTCCTACTCAGTAAACTCCAGTAGTTCTCTGGGATCAAATATAGACTCTTATTTGCTGGAGTTTTTTTTTTTTTACTCCCTTTATAATCTCACTCCCAACCTATCTTTACAGTTTCGTTATGTCTAATTCTCCCGCATTCTCCAGTCCACCAAAACTGGCCTTCTGGCTCTCCACACAATGGTATTCTGTTGTTATCTTGAGTCTTTTTACTGGCTGCCCCTCATCCCTGGAGCATCTCTCATAGAGGCCTTCTCTTCCTCTGGCATACAACTGAAGTACTGCTTTGGAGACTTGGCCTCTCCCAATCCCCCCAACTGCTACTGCCATCCCTTCCTGCCTACTGGTATTAATTCTTCATATATTTACATGCATATTTTCTCCTCCAATAGAATGTAAGCTCCTTGAAAGTAGGAATTGTTTTATCTGATGCATTTGTTTCCCCAGAAACAAAGCACAGGGCTTTAAACAGAGTAGGGACTTAACAAATCTGAAGACACCAGTCTCAGGTGGGGGCTACTAAGGACCTGGAAGCCCTCATATGGGACTCCTGTGGAGTCTAGAGAAGCCCATGGGTCAATCTAGGCCTGAACAACTATCCCTAGATAGAATAATTAGGTGCTTAAATGCCACTGAGTATGAGACTAGGTAGTTTTCTTTTCTCTAGACTTTTTATTACCTTGCTCTTGTGTGTTATTTCTAAATTTGTATATCCTCTTTTCCCTTGCAAAATAACCCCAAGAAAATATACTTTTGTAGCCTGGATGGGTAAAAGAGAAATAGAGAATTGGGTGCTAGAAACAGGCCCAAAACGGTGGTGGCAATTGGAGAGGAGGGGGGGGGACAGGTAATAAGAAAACAGCTTGACAATTATCCAAAATCAGAAGTCAAAATAGTTCCTTCTTTCTTTCCTTCCTTCCTCCCTTCCCTTCCTTCCTTCCTCCCTTCCCTTCTTCCTTCCCTCCATCTTTCCTTCCTTCTTCTATTCCTTCCTTCTCTTCTTTCTTCCTTTCTGCCTTCCTTTCTTCTTTCTTCCTTTCCTTCCTTGCTCTTGTTCATGCCTTCCCTCCCTCCCCATAATTAAAGTTTGACCTGCTCCACTTCTGATCTGACTGGTTTGTCCATTTTTAGTCAGTCTAGTAGCACTCTACTCCTAGGTGCTCACCATTTTGGTACCAGATATATTGAAGACACCTGGGTCAACATAGCCCACTGCAGCTTAGAACTCAGGAACTCAAGAGAGTCTCTCATCTCAGCCTCCCCAGTAGTTGGGATTACAAGCAAGCAAAGATAGGACAATGAGTGAAAACTCTAAGAAAGCAGACTTTAGGTCAATTTAAGGGAAGAACTTCCTAAAAATTAGAGCTGTCCAAATGTTGAATGGGCTACTTTTGGTGGTTGGTTAGTGCATTCACCATCCCTGGAGGCCTTCAAGCAGAAGAAAGATGAATGATCACTCATAGAGGATGTGTAGAAGGAATTCCTACTTTGAATAGTAACTAAGCATCTATAGCCCCTTCCCAACTCCTACATTCTGTGGTTCTGTGATTCTATGAATCGCACCTTGTTAGGGTCATCCTCAGTGTCCCTCCCATTAGATTGAGAATTCTCAGAGGATGGACTCTTCTTTCCTCTTTATGTCCCCATGGTAGGAATTAAGTTCTTGGTTCTACTTATAAGGGACATTTTATACATGGTCTCTTAGTGAAAGGGAAGAGAAAAAAGGAGGTAGTGTCTAATTAGAAAGAGTTCAATAGAACTCAACGGCATCCAAGGTGAAAAAAATCAGATCAAAGGCAAGGAATGTCTTCTTTACCTCCTAGCACATAATAGCATAGACCACCCTAAAGAGAAGATAGAGGAAGGCCTGGTGATCTCACCTGTGAATTAGTGCCCTATAGAGAGTATTGGACCTTGATAACTGTTAAATTGAACTTAATTAATAAAGTTTTGTTTGTTTTTGTTTTGTTTTGTTTTCTCAGGGAGGAGACAAGCAGAGAGATCTGGGGTCTGTCTGCAATGTTACCTCCTTACTTCTTGCTTTTTCTCTCTTGCCGAAGCCCAGCCACTTCCCAATTACCAAGGAGTGCCAGAGGGCGAAAAAGAACAGGCATCTCCAGGAGCTCTTTCCCTTGACTTTCCTGTCAATTCCTCCTTCCACTTTCCCCCTTCTGATTGAATACTGACTTCCTACCATTCCTACCACTAAAGTAAGGAGTTCAGGAAACTCTGCACCATTCAAACCCTCTACTACACTCCCTTCTTCCCAGCAGTCATGAACCAAGCTCTTCATCCCTCTCCTCCTTTCCCCCTGCTCTGATACACAGATACTGCCACTCACACCACTTTGATTAGCAGGGATTTATCAATTACAATCCTCCTGGTAAGATCGAGGGCCACTAGGTCTCACTATCTGCCTTGGTTTTGGCACCATCCAGACCCCCCCAGGGTATTGCCATCTAATCTGCTGATGCAACCAAAGGATTCCTGGGCCTTGAAATCTACCCTGCAGTCTCTGAACTCTCCTACATGTGTTGTCCTAAAGACTTGTATCTCTTACTTCTTTATCTCCCACAAGGCCTAAAGCAGAGCTCAGTTCTCTATAAATTTATTTTGATGTTAACTTCCCTCCCATCCTTATAGACCCACCTCCATCCCACTCTCATCTCACATCTCCATGGAACATCTTATCACTGTTTGTGTCACCTTGGACAAGTCATTTGACTTTAGTTAGCATTAGTATCCTCATTTGTAATACAGGAAGTAGTAGAAATAATCAGGAGACAGGAAGTGAAAATGAAACTGTGAGCTCCTTAAGAGTAGGAACAACCCCAATTTTCTATCTGTATTCCCAGTGCTAGGCACAGTAACTGCTAAATTTCATTCTTTTTTTCCTACAAAGATTTCCTCTCCCTATCCCCTTTTTCAGACCATTTCTTCTAGATCTCATTCTTTCTTTTACTAATTTGCGTCTTGTGTTATTGTCTGTCTCTTTTCTGTTGATACACGTTTCTATTCCAAATGAGAATATTTGTAAAGCACTTAGCACAGTGCCTGGCACATAGTAGGCCCTTAATAAATGTTTATTACCTATTCCCTTCCCTTCCTTTTTATTTTCCTTTCCTTTTTGTGTCTCAGTCTCTTGGTTTCTCTATCTTAGATCTCTTAAATTGAAGTGGAAGGAGGCATATATTTCTCCTTAGAGACTCTCTTGAGACCAGTGGTCTTGGAGACATGGAATGCCCCTTGCCATTTGTCCCAGAACAGGTTCCAGGGACCACCAATTACTTTAGCTTCTAAAGAACCACCCAGTGTGGACATAGGGGAGAGAAACAACCAGACAGAGAGGACCTGTGAGCCCTGCTGGTTCTCATCAGCATCAATGTCCTATTGCTCTGGTAACAGGAAGCTGGAACTAAATGCCCCTCACTTTTCTGGCATGGTTCCTCCTCTGTGGGAGTACAGTTGAGGAGTAAGGAAAAGAAGCCAGAATTGAGAATGGGAGAAGAATAAGGAGAAAGGTCAAGACAGCTTCTGCCCCACCCTTGGTTCCCTCACCTGTTCCCAAATCCCACTCATCCCTGCAGGCTTGGCTTGAATGAATGACTAGCAGCTCTTCCCTGAAGCAGTCCCTGACCACCTCAGTCTTCTCTCCTCTCAATTCCCACATCTGGATAGGCTGTACTATTAACTCAGCACTGATCAGATACTGCTTAAAGGGAAGTGGATGTATACACACACACACACACACACACATCACCTGTCAGGGTCCATTAAAAGAGCACACTGCATTTGGAGTCAAAGGAGCTGGGGTTCACATCCTTGCCTCTGCCACCTGTCATCTGTGTGACCTCACAAGGACAATGTGAGAGTTCCTAGGAGCTAGATGGGGCATGGCAGAGGTGAGGAGAAGAGGAGCAGACAGTCAATAACTGACATTTAAAGTTATAGGTCAAGTAAGTGGCAGGACAAATTTAATCTTGCTGAGTCTTAATTTCCTAGTCTGTCATTCAGTCAACTAGTCAGTCAGCATTTAATTTTTAAATATTTCATACCTTTATTTTTTTACATTAATATTAAACATATTTTCACACTAGTCATATTATAAAGAAGTTTTAGAACCAATGGTAGGAACCACAAAATAAAAATGAGAGCAAATGATATATATGCTTTGACCTGCATTCAGACTCCATAGTTCTTTTTCTGCATGTGGACAGCATTTTCCATCATGGGTATTTTGGAGTTGTCTTAGATCCTTGCATTGCCCAGAAGAGCCAAGTCTATGAAAGTTAGTCATCACACAATGTGGCTATTACTGTGTATAATGTTCTTCTGGTTCTCATCCCTTTACTCAGCATCAGTTCATATAAATCTTTCCAGGGTTTTCTGAAATCTGCCTGCTCATTATTTCTTATAGCACAATAGGATTCCATTACATTCATATCGCACAACTTGTTTAGCCATTCTTCAATCGATGGGCATCAATTTGCAATTCTTGGTCACCATGAAAAAAGCTACTATAAATATTTTTGTACATGTAGGTCCTTTTCCCATTTTTATGATTTCTTTGGGATATAGACCTAGATGTGGTATTCTAAGTCAAAGGATATGCAGTTTTATAGCCCTTTGGGCATAGATCCAAATTGCTCTCCAGAATGATTGGATCAGTTCACAATGCCACCAATAATGTATTAATGTTCCAATATTCCCACATCTTCTCCAAGATTTATCATTTCCTATTTTGTCATGTTTCCCAATTTGACAGGTATGATGTGGAACCTCCGTGCTGTTTTGATTTGCATTTCTCTAATCAATAGTGATGTAAAGCATTTTTTTCATATGACTATAGATAGCTTTAATTTCTTCATCTGAAAACTGCCTATTCATAACCTTTGACCATTTATCGGTTGGGGAATGACTTGTATTCTTATAAATTTGACTCAGTCCTCTATATATTTTAGAAATGAGGCTTTTATTAAAGACACTGACTGTAAACAAAATTGTTTCCCAGCTTTCTGCTTCCCTTCTGATCTTGGTTGCATTGGCTTTGTGCAAAAACTTTCAATTTAATGTGATCAAAATCATCCATTTTGCATTTCATGATGTTCTGTATCTTTTGTTTGTTCATAAATTTTTCCCTTCTCCATAAATGACAGGTAAACTATTCCTTGCTCTCCTAGTTTGCTTATAGTATCAACCTTTATATCTAAATCATGTACCCATTTTGACTTTATCTTGGTATAGGATATAAGATGTTGGTCTATGCCTAGTTTCTACCATACTATTTTCCAGTTTTCCCAGCAGTTTTTGTTAAATAGTGGGTTATTTTTTCATAAGCTGGAATCTTTGGCTTTATCAAACAGTAGATTACTATAATCACTGACTATTGTGTCATGCATACCTAACCTATTCCACTGATCTGCCACTCTGTCTCTTAGCCAGTACAATTAGCATTTATTATTCACTATTCATTATAATTCACTAAATGAAATAAATTAGCATGAAGAGGGATATTGCACTGAATACCCCTAAATAATTACAATTCCAAAGATTTTGTTCAAATCTAAAGATTCCATTTCTAATCTATGATCTTACTTAGATGGTGACAACATGGAAAGCAAAAACTTTGTCCCTTAGTTCTCTGTCTTCCACAAGACCTAAAGTGATTGTTGGGTGATCTATAATTGGATAGAATGCTAAGAAGTTTAAATCCAACCTCAGATATTTACCAACTGTGTGACCTGGGGCAAGTCACTTAACCCTGTTTGCCTTGGTTTCCTCATCTGTAAAATGAGCTAGAGAAGGAAATTGCAAACCATTCCAATATCTCTTCCAAGAAAACCCCAAATGCGTCACTAAGAGTCAAACAACAAAAGCAACAATTTCCCTCCCATCCCCACCAGTCTCACCTCTATCCTACCCTCAACCTAATATTTCCATGGATCAGTTCCAGGAGCTCTGTCATTATTTATAAGACCCTAGACAAGTCATTTAACATTACTTAGCATTAATTTCTTTATCTGTGATGTTGGAGGAAGAAGAAATAACCAGAAGACAGTGAAAATTTATAATTTATGATGTTTATGAATCTGAGATGAATTAAATATGGACATTTTTTCTAAATTTGTTTAGTAGTAGGTTAAAGAAGTATATACATATACATGTATATCAGATAAGATGACAGATAAAGAGCAGAGAAAGTTACCCGGTTACAAGAAATGAAGCAATTGGTTTGGCTCCTTTCCTGAGCCCCCATCCATTTATGGTTTGACTGCCTACACAGCCCAGTCACTCACTTTGCCCTGGCCCAGAACTCTGAGTCCTCAATCACCCTGTGAGTGCTCCCTGACTTCATGTGCCTGGCATAATCACCAATTTGCAACTTTGGCATAATGAGGTCATAGAGCCATGGGGTCATAGAATGTAGAATACTAGAGTTCAGAGGGACCTCAAAACATAAAATGTCAGGATACATGAAGATGACCAGGGCCTAATAATACCTTAGAATATAGGACATCAAATCTTAGAAAATACAATGTCAGGCCTGGAAAAGATCTTAGTGACCACCATACATTGTATGTAGTCTTATACTTTATGCATTTAATGTACATTATCTAATTTGAAACTCACAATAACAGTAAAAGATAATAATAATAATAATATCTAACATTTATATAACATTTGCTATGTGCCAGACACTTAACAATTATTTTCTCATTTAATCCTTATAACAACCTGTGAGGTAGATGCTGTTTTATTCCAGTTTTACAGTTGAGGAAACTGAGGCAGAGAGATTAAATGACTGTGCCCAAAGTTATACATAGTCAGTGGCAGGGCAGAGTTGGGATCCAAATGCAGGTCCCCCAGCTCCAAATCCAGAGCTCTTTTTATTCAACTCTAAAAATCAACCAGTCACCAACAAAAATGACACAAAAGGGGAAGGGCAGAGAGGAGAAGGCAGAAGAGACAAACCATAGGTGAAAGTAAGAAGAGGCTTGCTATGGTGAAATGAGCCCTGGGCACTGTGTATTACAGCGTTGGGCAACTTACTAATATTTTCAAAGCACTTAGTAATGCCTGGCACATAGTAGATGCTTAAAAATACTTATTTCCCCCTTCCTTTCCCTTCTGGGGCTTCATTTTCCTCACTGTGTTCCAAGATCGATTCCAACAGCAAGGCTGTCCACTCAGAATTAAGGACATCAAAGCATGGGGTCCCCAGGCCTTGCCCTCCTCCCAATATCCCTTCCTTGACCAAATCCATGACTCCCCTCATCTCCCCTCCTGCCACCCACTCCTTACATGCCCAATTTCACTGGCAAAGGCAAGCTTCCCAGTATCCACCCCAGCCTTACTCTGCTCCAAGACCAGGACCAGCAGGACAGGTTCTCCTTTTTGTAGCTGCTAATCTGTCCCAGCAGCACTAGGGAAAGGGGTACCATTATCTTCACTTTGCTGATGAAGAAACTGATGCTAAGAGACGATAAAGGATTGACATTCAAAATTATATTTAGAGCTGGGAAGAGAATCTAGGTCTTCTGACTCCTAGTCCAATGGTCTCAAATTCATAATATACAACAGGGTTCAGGAATGAGAAAATATGAATGTATGAAGCTGGAAAGAGACAGATGGAGATATAGATGATAGATGGATAGATGGATAAATTTACATATGTATGTACACATATATACACACGAGTATATACTTATCTACACACATAAATATATGATATACACACATAAACATGAATACGCACAGCTCGTGTGTGTGTGTGTGTGTGTGTGTGTGTGTGTGTTCTCACTTTATAGATGGGAAAACTGAGATCCATGGAGGGAATGTGATTTTCCTTCTTCTCCATCTTCCCTCCCAATCACACAGTTAATGAGTACCAAAGCTAGGACTTGAAACTAGGACTTCCCACAGCAAATTCAGAGCTCTTGCCACACTACATTGGGGCTTTCTACTTAAATTGCATTTCTGTTTATATCACTTATTTTTGACTGCTATCTAAATTTTTGTTTCTTTTCATGAAGACTTGTTCATCTAATTATATATTTAGCTGAAAAAGGAAATAAAAGCTGAATAATCTGTGCACTGTGAAAAGATAGTTTAGTCTCAAATCAGAGTGCCTGGGTTCAGATTCTAACTTCTGCCTTGCTCTCTCTGTGACCTCGGGGTAGTCATTATCCCCCTTTGGCCATCAGTTGGTCCGTCTGCAAATTGAAGAGGTTGGAGTAGATCACTGGCATCAAATTCAAATGGAAAGGGGGCCACTGAATAGCACATGAGAACCCCTGCAGGTCACAATGATTTAGAATACCTCATAATAATATTATTTATGTTCTACTGTATTTTCATTTATTTTAAAAAAATATTTCCCAGTTACATTTTAATCCATTTGGGACAGAATAGGAATTATTGCTGACTGGGCTTCATGTTTGATATCTCTGGACCAGATGATCCCTAAAGTAATTTCTAGTTCCCAATTTATGATTACAATTTTTAAGCAACCTCAGGTAATCGGAGAGCCCTAGTTTGAGGTCTCTTATGACTTAATCCATTCTAGGGAAATTTCCAGTGATCCAAAAGCCCTTTGCATTAACTTAGGGATGGGACTAGAGTAAAAGGAACTTGCTCAGTCACTCTAAAAAAAGAGGGAATTTGATATCATAATCAACCTTCCACATCTGTGGAGTTCCAATCTCTATAAAGCAGAAAGGGAAGGCATCTTCCCATATCTTTTCTTTGTAGATAAGCTTGTTTTGTATAATTTCTCAACATAAAGTTTGGATTACTCTATGTTTGTTCTTTCCATTATTGTAACAAGTGTGTATTGTTAGGAAGGAAGGAAGGGAGTAAAGGAGAGAAGAAGGAAAGAAGGAAGGAAGGAAGGAGGAAGGGAGAGAAGAAAGAAGGGAGGGAAGAAGGGAGAGAGGGAGGAAAGAAGGAAAGGAAGGAAGGAGGGAGGGAGAAAGGGAGGAAGGAAGGAAGGAATAAAGGAAGGAAGGAAGGAAGGAAGGAAGGAATAAAGGAAGGAAGGAAGGAAGGAAGGAAGGAAGGAAGGAAGGAAGGAAGGAAGAAAGGAAGGAAGGAAAAAGAAAGGAGAGGGATTACATTTTCTTGATCCTGCCTGCCACATAGCCCTTAATGAACCCTTGTTGATTTAGTGAATGCCTCCAACATTTGAGAAATATTGCATCCAATATTCCTAGTTTCCAAAAGGCACATAATGCTTGTTAACTGATGGAATGCCCCCAACATTGGGAAAATATGGGCCAAATAGTCAAAGTATTCAAAAGACATAGGAACAAATGCTCTAAAATTAGGAAATTCTCTGAAAGTGGCCTTCCCCTCCTTGGACCTGAACCCCCTGGGGATTTGGCAAAGATGGTGATATCACTTCCTGAGAGTTGTAGAGACCCTTAAGACCCTTATGCTCCATCCTTTGCCAAGAAAGAACAAAACACCAAGCTGCAGGGTTAGGGTAGCTAACCTAGGTTCATATCAGTCCAGAGCCTGAAACACTTTCCCAAACACCCCAGTTCAGTTCAGCCAACATGTATTAAGTACCTGTTAGGGCCAGTACACCCGACTAGTTAGTGAATGAATGAATTAAAGTATTTAAGCACTCTTAATCTGCAAAACACTGTGCAAAGGCTGCGGATACACTGAGAAAATTTTAAGATAGTTTCTGCTCTCAAGGAGCTCACTTTCTAATGGGGGAGGCACATAAAAATTTCAGCCACAAGTCAAATGGAAAGGTTCTTAGGGCCATGAGGGTACAGTAAAAAGCATATGATGATGCATCTTCTTTATGTTATTTCAGCTAGGTGGGGCAGTGAGGAAAGCAATGGGAGTCAATTCAAATCTAGTCTCAGACACTCACTAGCTGTGTGACCCTGGGCAAGTCACTTCGATTCTGTCGGCCCCAAGTTCTACATATCTAAAATGGGGATAATAATAGCACCTACATCCCAAAATTGTTGTGAGGATCAATTGAGATATTATTTGTAAAGCACAGTGCCTGGCACAGAGTAATGCTATAGAAAATGTTAACTACTATTATTATTATTTCCACGGATGAAAACAAATCAGTTTCTGAGAGAGAACCACTTGATAGTACCAAAGACTTTTTTTTTCTCTTTGGAGGGCAATTGGGGTTAAGTAACTTGCCCAAGGTCACACGGCTAGGTTTTTTTTTTGTTTGTGTGGGTTAAGTGACTGAGGCCGGATCCGAACTCAGGTCCTTCTGACTCCAGGGCCGGCACTCTATTCACTATACCACCTAGCCACCCCCTTTCCTGCATCTTCAATAGCTGTGAGCGCAGCTCTTTTAGAAGCAGTAGTCGGACTGCATCTCCACAGGGGTTGCTTTCCAGGGTAATTACTGAGGGTGCTAGACTGGAATCACTGGAATTCCTGGGGCTCTGTGGTTCAGAGTCCCAGGCTGTCTCCAGCTGAGAGATCCTAAGGAGTCTGATGGGAGGGTGAGCAAAGTGATGGTGGTGATAGCGTGCTTGGGAGCTTGTGCTTGGATCCCAATTCCAGGATCGCATTTCTCCCTAGCTTCAAAACACTATCCCTGACAGTTTTCTCCCCAGCCAAAGACACTATACCTAGTAATTACTCATGAGTGGACCCCATCAAGACAAGCTAGCTTTCCCCACAATTATTTATGAGTGGTCCCCAATAAAACTATTTTCCCCATCACAAGAACAAGCTGACCTCTGAAGAAATTCTCTTGTAGAAAGAGGACTATCTTGTAACCACCAGAATTATCATGTACTGATTCCCAAAGTTATCATATTCAATCCAGAGGTCAAGCTATAGAAATCAACTCTCAAAGACGTTTTGCTACAGATGTAACAGAACAAAATACACCCCTGAGAAACCCCTTCCCCAGGTTTCTAGTAGTGAATGATGCCTGTGACCAAGGTTGTAAGTAATCGCCTAAGTAGCATATCTGCCAGATAATCCACTACTTTTCCTCGGTAAGCTTTAGCATTATTCCTGTTAAGTGGCAAGTTCCTTAAGAAGCTCTGCCCACTATATTGGTGTTAAAAATAAACCTTTGCCACCATGACTTAAAGAATGCTTGAGTCCATTAATTCATTCCAGACTACCTTCTCCTGTGCTTCAGTCTTTGAGAGGTCTCTGAACCCCAAACCTCATCAGTGGTGGCCTGACTTGCCTGGCACTTGCTACCTCCTATATTTCCCTTGTTACTTCAGCTAGGCTGGCTTGCCTGCCCAGTGTGGCATTTGGTTGGCAACTGTTAGAAATGAATAGTCTCTTGATAGTGGGAGATCCAAAAATAACTACAAAAACAACACGATCAGGGAAAGAAGACTAGCTCTGGAATCAGAGAACCTATATTTAAATCCCACCACTGGTGCCACCTATACAACCATGGACAAATCCCTCACTGCCCCCCCACCCCCCGCCTCAGATTCCTCATCTGCAAAATGGGGGGTTAGACTAGAAGGGTTCTGAGGTCCCTTCCAGCTCTTAACTCTATGCTCTCACAATCCCTGCTCTTAAGGAGGTTATACTCCAGTAGGAGTAAGACATGTACACAAATAAATATGTTAGAATCTCTATGTCATTTCTTCTGTCCATATCCCATTTTCAGCACCAATAACTTGTTTAAATAGGTCATGCTAGAGGTATTTTAATAGCATGCCATTTCTTTTTTCTCATTTTTATTCTTTCTTATAGCTTTCTACTAATTTTTATCTTTGTTCTTCCAAGTCAGGGAACTGACTGTACATAGAGAGCTGATTCAAGAATGACTCCTACATCAGTAATGAAGTATTCCCTATCTTAAAATAGATTGAAGGAATGAATTATTGAATGAATTAGTTAATAAAATAATGAAAAAGGCATGTAATGGGTCGGCTAGATGGTGTGGTAAATAGAGCACCAGCCCTGGAGTCAGGAGGACCTGAGTTCAAATCTGGCCTCAGACACTTAACACAAAAAACTAGTCGTGACTTGGGCAAGTCACTTAACCCCAACTGCCCTACCTACCCCCCTCCCAAAAAAAAATCGAAAAATGCATGTATTAAGTACCTGATTTGTGTCATGTACTTTGTTAGGTGCACTCATACAAACACAATATTGAGGCAACCCCTGCCCTCAAGAAGCTCACATTTTAACAACATCTATTGGTGGCCAGGGAAGGGAGTTTTAGCCAGAAAAGTCTCCCAGTTTATAAGCAGAGTCATAAAACATATTATTTCCCCATATTTTCTAGTAGCAATGGTAGGATTAATTTGATTATTATTACCACAGCAAGAAGTGGAAATGGTGTGAAGGGGAGTAGGAAGGGAGGGAAGGGATGGGGAATAGGGGCAGAGACTAGGACCCTGTAGATAAGGCAGATGTCAGATAAGCCTTGGTTCTGTGTTAGATGACTGGATGGGACATAAAACATGATCCACTACCAGGAGAATTATATAATATATATTATGGAATACATATTATATAATATAGGTTATATAATAAATTGTGTCCATTTGGTGCTTGCCATGTCTAGTGATCTGTTTCTTTTGACAAGGTGTAGGCATGAGGTCTAGTCTACGAATGTAGTCCATAAGGTCTTTGGCCTTTTTATTTCCTTATTCCTGATCCATAATTCACAATGTGCTTTTAATCATTTTTACTTATTTCCACCATTGCCTTGAAGTCACTCATTTGGAGTGTTTTACTGAGTTCTTCATAGTACCTCTTCTTTATCACTGACACCAATTTTCAATAATTTCATATGAAAGTTTAAGCAGTGTAAACAATTGCCATAACGAGAAGACCAAAAGAGCCTAAAAAACACTTTAGTAAACACTTTCCCCTCCACTTAAAAAATATTGAGCCCACTAAAACCCACACTTCACATACACAGTAGAACAGAAAGATTTATAAATGGAACTGTGAGTCTCTGCATATAGCAGTAGTGAAAACTCAAATAAAATTAATCTAGCTATTAACTTTAGAAATCATCAATTAAGTTTATCTATGTTGTATTATATTTTCATTTATTTTGTTAAACATGTATCAGTTACATTTTAATCTAGTCCCAGCCTCACTGGGGAGTTCTGCAGACACTTAGGGACAAGTCTGATACCTCTGATACCTTTCTTTTCTTTTAAAGTATATAATAAATTCAATATGTTACTTTCATCACTATCCTGCTTGCATATGATTGTTTCTGTCCACTTCAAAAGCATGTCCCAATGGCCTTTGTAATGAATCTGTATGGTCAAGGAAACCAATTCCCAAATTAGCTGTGTTCAAGAATATAGGTCTTGATGGCGGAGTAGAAACAGCTCATCCAAGCCACTCTGCCCCCAGATTCCCCCCAAACTATGTAAAAGGGGACTCTGAACAACTTCTGGAGCCCCAGCAGCCACAGAACGACACAGAGAAGCTAACCTCCCACTGAGGACAGCGCAGCAGCCCTGTGGGAAGGACCAGCGCAGCACTCTGGGAGCCGGCAGCATGCAGAGCAAGGGGAGCCGAGCCGAGCAGAGCCCAGATCCCCCTGAGCCGAGGTTTTAGCCCCAGGGCGGCAGGGCCAGCAGACAGCTGGAGAGACCCCAGAACACCAGCAGCTGTGGAGACTCCAGAATTATCAACATAGACATGCCTAGGACAAAGTAAGAGGTTAGTGTCCTATGGACTTTGGGACCAGTATTTGGGGAATGCGTCAGCTCCCTCCCCTGGGGGCTAGAAGCTGCTGAGGAGACACACCATTTTGTAGTTTTCAGAGGCAGCTCCAGCTCCTGGCCTGCAAATTAATAGTAGGGAGATCCAGTGATCAGTCTTGGGGGGTAATCGCTCTTGCTTTAACCTCCCTGGATCTGGACTGTGATCTAGGGTGGAAGTCGTGGGTGGGTTTACAGCTTGCCAGAAACGGAAGTTGCCCCCCACACGTTCAGGACGAAAATTCCTCTATCTGGCCCTAAAGCCATAGTGTGGCAACAAGCCCAAAAGTCAAGTAATTAAGTGGCAACATGCCAAGGCAAAGGAAACAAAATGCAACCCTAGACTCCTATTTTGGGGGCATAGAGCGGGAAAAGGACTGTGAGGTCAGAAGTCCTGCTCCAAAAGCCCCAGGGGAAAACATGAGCGGGTTGCTCATAGAGGACCTTAAGAAGGACTTTAAAAATCAAATAAGAGGGGAGGCTAGGTGGCGCAGTGAATAGAGCGCCAGCCCTGGAGTCAGAAGGACCTGAGTTCGGAGCCAGCCTCTGACACTTAATCCATGCAAAACAAAAACCTAGCCATGTAACCTTGGGCAAGTTACTTAACCCCAGTTGCCCTAAAGGGGCGGCTAGGTGGCGCAGTGAGTAAGAGCGCCGGCCTCGGAGTTGGGATGACCCGAGATCAAATCCGGCCTCAGAAAATGAGCACCCACACATAAATAATGACTAGCCATGTAACCTTGAGCAAGTTACTTAACCCCAATTGCTTTTTAAAAAAAATCAAATAAGAGAAGTGGAGGAAAAATTGGAAAGAGAAATGAGAAGGATGCAGGAGAAGTATGAAATGAGGGTCAACAGCCTGACTGAGAAAACAACACCTTAAAAAATAGACTAACTCAAATGGCAAAGGAGGCCCAGAAGGGCAATGAGGAGAAGAATGCCTTAAAAAGTCGAATTTGCCAGATGGTAAAAGAATCTCAAAAGTTCACTGAGGAGATTCATTCCTTCAGAGTTAGACTGGAGCAAATGGAAGCTAATGACTTTAGGAGAAATCAAGATGCTGTTAAGCAGATCCAAACAAATGAAAAAGTAGAAGGCAATGTGAAATATCTCATGGGAAAAACCACTGACCTGGAAAATAGATCCAGGAGAGACAATTTAAAAATTATTGGACTATCTGAAAGCCATGATCAAAGAAAGAACCTAGTAATCACCCTTCAAGAAATTCTCAAGGAAAACTGCCCTGATGTTTTAGATCCAGAGGGCAAAATAGAGGTTGAAAGAATCCACAGATCACCTCCTGAAAAAGATCCCAAAAAGAAAACTCCTAGGAATATTATAGCCAGGTTCCAGAATCCCCAGATCAAGGAGAAAATACTACAAGCAGCCAGGAAGAAACAATTTCAATATTGTGGAAACACAATCAGAATAGCCCAGGACCTGGCAGCTTCTACACTGAGGGATCGAAGGGCATGGAATATGATATTCCAGAGGGCAAAAGATCTGGGAATGAACCCAAGGGTCACCTACCCAGCAAAACTGAGTATTTTGTTTCAGGGGAAAATATGGTCATTCAGTGGAATAGAGGACTTTCAAGCATTCTTGAGGAAAAAATTGAATAGAAAATTTGACATCCAGACACAAGAAGCAAGAGATGCCTGAGAAGGTAATCAGGGAAAAGAAATCAAAAGGAACTTATCAAAGTTGAACTATTTACATTCCTATATGGAAAAGCAATAACTGTGACTGATGATATCTTTCTCACTATGAAAATAATGGAAGAAGGGGGTGTGGTCATATGAATACATATGTGAATGTGTGTGTATATGGTTACAGTTATATATGGATAGAGGGCATAGGTTGAATTTGTTGGGAAGGGAGAATACTCAAGGGATGAAATTATGAGGTGAGAGAGGAAAGTGGCAAGAGGAGATGGGGAGAGACAGGGTAGGGTAAACTATCTCATGTAGAAGAAGCAAGGGGAAGTGGTTGCAAGGGAGGGGGAGAATAGGAAGGCAAAAAGGCAAAACCACATTCTCATTGAATTTGGTTCAGGGAGAGAATGACATACATACTAAATGGGATATCTCAACCTGCAGCAGAATAGGGGGAAGGGGGATGAGAGGAGGGATGATGGATGGGAGGGCATCCTTGGGGGGAGGGGAGGTTGGAAGTACCCACTATAGAAGAGGGACAGGATCATGTAGGGAATGGACCAGGTGGGGGGTGGGATGAGTGGGAGGGAATTATAAGCAGCCTTGTACAATATATCTACTATGATAATGTTTTGCATAGCTAGACATGTGTAATGGAAATGCAAATTTAAAGATCTTCCCTGCCCCTAGCTTAAGTGCACCTGGAGCCTGTGGTGGGAGGTTTGTTTTTCAGGAAAGCCCACACCTTGATACTTTGTGATTGGGCAGTGGGTCAAGAAGGTTGTTACATTCTCTGAGCCAGGAGAAGGCTATATAAACCCTGAGGAGAGGCTTTGCTTTGGGGCTCACTTTGAGAAGTGTTGTGTGATTTGACCAGATGAGACTCTGGGAAGCCGTTGTTGAGAGCCCCCTGGCTTTGAAAACCCAGATGTTGATGCTTCCCTCTCTGGTAACTGTGATTTGGTATTGATATAATGGTTGGACAGTTTGGAAGCCTGTCTGTTTGATCTGTAAGTTCTGTAACTCTGAAGTTCGGGGTGCTGACCTTTTTTCCCTGAACTAGGTAATGTATGTTTGTTTGATTAAAGTAAGCTTGTTAACCCATTTTGAGTTGCTTTCCTTTTGAAAAGCAGATCCAAGAACCTGTGTTGGCAGTCACCCTAGGGATATTGGGGTGCTTGCTGCTACAAAATGGCGACGAGGATGGGATCTGCTGAGTAGAAGGAAAGTATGGGGGCTGGGATAATTGTTTGTTTCCCAGTTGTGGTAGCTGTGATTCTGTGGAGCCATGGAGCAGGAGAGAAAGACCTGCATGCTGACTTCACTGAGCTGAGAGCAGGAATGGTGAGCGGCCTGCATGGAGACCTGTGGAGAAGCCAGGAGCTGCTGCCTTCTGCTGGAGGAGAAGGAACCCAGGAGTTCATTTTGTAGCGGCAAGCACCCCAATATCCCCAGGGTGACTGCCAACACAGGTTCTTAGATCTGCTTTTCAAAAGGAAAGCAACTCAAAATGGGTTAACAAGATTACTTTAGTCAAACATACATTACCTAGTTCAGGGGAAAAAGGTCAGCACCCCGAACTTCAGAGTTACAGAACTTACAGATCAAACAGACAGGCTTCCAAACTGTCCCAACATTATATCAATACCAAATCACAGTTACCAGAGAGGGAAGCATCAACATCTGGGTTTTCAAAGCCGGGGGGCTCTCAACAACGGCTTCCCAGAGTCTCATCTGGTCAAATCACACAACACTTCTCAAAGTGAGCCCCAAAGCAAAGCCTCTCCTCAGGGCTTATATAGCCTCTTGGCTCAGAGAATGTAACAACCTCCTTGACCCACTGCCCAATCACAAAGTATCAAGGTGTGGGCTTTCCTGAAAAACAAGCCTCCCACCACAGGCTCCAGGTGCACTTAAGCTAGGGGCAGGGAAGATCTTTAAATCTGCATTTCCATTACAACATGTACAACATATACTGAATTACTTATCTCCCCAGAGGGAATGGGTGACAAGGGAGGAAGGAAATGGATCTGAAATTCAAGGTCTTAACATTAAATGTTTCAAATATATATAAATACTATTATTAATACTCTTTTGCTTAAAATTGGGAGATAAGATGTGCAGGCATTGGGACACAAAGATTCACCTTCCTCTAATGGAAAAGTCGAAGGGGGTATGGGAGAAGGTATGGGAGAGAGCATATCGGAGGAAACGATATCTTGTGGGACTGCTATTCTGGGAGGTTGGGTAGGGGAATAACAGGGGGAAAATTATTGTAACTCAAAATCTGGTGGAAATGAATGATGTAAAACAGAAGTTAATAAAGCATTTGTTTAAAAAAAAAAGAATATAAGTCTCATTCTGCAACTTAAACCCATCATCCCTCTATAAGAAGATGGATAGCAAACTCTATCATTGGTCCTCCAGAGTAATTTTTAGTCACTAGTCTTGAGTCATTTGGTCAGAGTTCTTAAGGCTTTCAAAGTTGTTTGTTTTTACAATATTGTGGTCATTGCATAAACTGTCCTCTTGGTCCTGTTCACTTAACTCTACATGTCTTCCCAAGTTTCTCTGAAACTATTCTTTTAATCATTTTGTATGGTACAATCATATTCCATTATATTCATATACCATTATTATTCATCCATTTCCCAGTCCTTTAGCTTCCAATTCTTAGCCTATAAATATTTCACATACCAAATATGTAAATATGGCAACTGAGGGCAACACCAGTTCAGAATATTAACTACAGTTTTATGAAGAAGGATAGTAAAAGATCAGGAGGGATCTTGCCTTCACGTGGGGAACAGTCAGTTTAAAGAAAGCTTGATTAAAGACCCAGCTAATCAAAGTCATGTCAAGGACCTGGTGGAAGCCTAAATGAGTACAACAAACATGTAAGGTGGAAAAAATATGAAAAGATTTTTAATAACTTTTTTTTTTTGGAGGGCAATTGGGGTTAAGTAACTTGCCCAAGGCCACATGGCTAGGTTTTTATTTATGTGTGCATTAAGTGTCTGAGGCCAGATCCGAACTCAGGTCCTTCTGACTTCAGGGCCAACGCTCTACTCACTACACCACCTAGCCTCCCCTTTTAATAACTCTTTTCACCGTCAGAGAAAGAGGAGATTCTCACTACACATGAACTATAACATCACAGTCTTAGATGTGCTTATAAAGAAATGGCACTATCAAAAACAAAGATGGGGGAAGCAGATGGATTAAACCAACTGTACACAGAGGAGATCCATCATAGAGAAGGTAAAATGTGAGGATGTTGAGGGCTTCAATTCACTAAATAAAGGAAGAAGGGAAGATCACCAAATAAAGGTGACTAGGGAACATTAATGACTAACCTATATGGTTACCTTCCCATCCACGTAAAAATTTATTAAAATAATATGCACCTTCCTTGAGGGTGTCCTTGATGTATTCATACAAGACAGGTTTTCATAAATTATATTCCTCATCAGACCACATTTTTACCATCACACAGTGGACTGAAGGATGCAAAGATACAAAATCTGACTGAGTAGTAGAGCTATCCTGATCAGTGAGTGAGTGAAAACTCACCTAACCTATTCTATTGAGCTTAGTTCAGACTATGCCTCACATCCCATCCAGATGTATGCCAGAAAACCAAGGATTACCCAGCACAAGCATCTTAACACCTGCCCTACCTCCCCATGTATGCTTCCTACACTTTCTCCCAACCCATACTCTCTACCCCCTGCTTTTCACCTCTTTCTGGCGACATGAATCAAATCAATCAAATCATTCCTACCATTGCTACTGAAAAATATTTTACAATTCATTGCCCTGTCACTCCACTCAAAATCCCCAACTCTCTAGACCAAAACTTTCTTTCCAAATCCCAACTCCCCAATATTTTTGTATCCCTCTATTTAAATGTAAGGCCTTGAGGGCAGAGATTATCTTACTTTCATATTTGTATGTCCCCAGTGCCTAGCAGTGCTTGGCACACAGTATGTGCTTAATAACCTTTTCATCACTATATTCTATTTTTTAAAATCTTTTTGATTCAGTAGAGAAAAATGTCACATTAAGGTTGTTTTCTTTTTTTTTTTTTTTTTTAAACAAATACTTTATTAACTTCTGTTTTACATCATTCATTTCCGGAGATTTTGAGTTACAATCATTTTCCCCCCATTATTAAGGTTGTTTTCTAACAAGGTGTTCCTCTATGTGTACATTATATAATGTTACTTGAAAGCTATAAGACCAGATATAACCTTGTTTGATAGCTCTATGTACATTCATATCAGGTGAGAAGCGGGGGGGGTGTATAAGCTCACTGAAGGTGTTTACCATGGTCACAGGGTAGCATTCAGGCTGAAGAAGGATTTCCTTTGTATAGTGAGGTCCTTCAGAGGCTCCTTTTTATATGTGACCTTGTGCTAATTAGAATCTCAGAACATCGTAGAGCTTTCCAGATGGGGTCTATTAAGTATTCTGAAGATCCTCATCCATCCTGGAAAAAATCAAATGGATGCATTCCCATTGTCTAAATTATGACAAGCAAGGAAAGGAAGGGGAGAAGAGAAGGAACCTCCTTCTAACTGCAGACCTTCCATCTCCCTCTGTGCATGTCCCATCAGAGAAAGGCTCGAGTAGCTGAGTTGTCATGCATCAGGACCAACGTGATTTCCTCAGCCGCACTAGACTTCCACCTCCTGCCCTGGGGGAAAAGGAAGGGGAGCCCTTCTTCATCTCCTACTATTCAGGATCAACTTAGATCTTATACTGTCTCCTACAGATCTTCTACAGATCTCCTCCCTCATCGTTAGGAAGAGATGAAGTGAAACAGGGCCTCCCATCTGACTGGGTGTTTTCCATCTCTTCCCTGATCTCCAGCCTCCTCTGGGAGGAAAAGTGGCACCTTCCACATCTATATATGGATGAACATATTCACACCTACGAATACCTTACACACCCCAGTGATTCTGAACCCTTGTAGGATCACCATCCAAACCCCACTTTCCACCCCTCACCATCTGATTCTTTATTTCCATCTTCCTCAACACTCCCACCCTAAAGTTTAAATGTTAACCCACCCTTTCCACTGTACCCTCTGGAAGGCCTATTCCATAGGCAACAAACTTGCCTTCATTCTGAATCTCTTCCTCTACCATTCTTTCTATCTTCTAGCAATCACTGAGACTTGGCTCCCTCCCCCCACTTCCCAACCCTGCCCCAATGACACTGCCTCCCATGCCACCCTTTCCAGTATTGATTGCATTTTCACTCATTGTTCTTGGATCACTACTCAAGGCAAGAGGAGTTGGAATACTTCTTGTTTCCCATTGCTCCTTCTAGATTCTCTCTCTATCGCTGTCACTCAGTAACCTTTCCTCCTTTGAGGTTCAGGCAATCCATATTTACCACCCAATTAAAATACCAGTAGTTGTTATCCACAGACATCCAGGCCAATCCCCTTCCTTCTTCAAGGAATTCAACACTTGGCTTATAATTTTCTCTTCTCCCCAACTCCCATCCTTGTACTTCAACATAAAAAATGGCTCTTCCTTAAGTACCCTAACTACTCAGTTCCTCAGCTTACTCACTTCTCATGACCTATTCCTCCACCCAACCTCAGTCACCCACAAATGTACCAACTCCATGTTAAAGAATTCCAAAATCACCTTATCTGACCATAATATTGACTTTTCACCTTCCTCTCTGCCTTTCCTTGACAAACTGTACTCTTTGTCCATCTCTTTTCCCCTAATCCCTTGACAGCCTCAGTTCTCTCCCTGGATATCACCTCTATACTACCCACTCTTTCCTCTTTTCCTCATCTTGACTCCCTTGGTGAACCAGTTCAAGTCTACAGGCATACCTCAGAGATATTGTAGGTTCAGTACCAGATAGCAATATGAAATTTTTTTTGTTTCCCAGTACATATAAAAATTATGTTTACATTATACTTAGTCTCCTAAGTGTGCAATAGTATTATGTCTAAAAAAAGTGCACATTTTAAATAAAAAATACTTTGTTACTAAAAAATGCTAACTATCATCTAAGCCTTCAGTGAGTCAGAATCCTTTTGTTACTGAAGGGTCTTACCTCAATGTTGATGGCTACTGACTGATCAGGGTGGTGATGGCTGAAGGCTGGAGTGGTTGTGGCAGTTTCTTAAAACAAGACAACGATGAAGTTTGCCCTCTTGATTGGCTCTTCTTTTCATGAAAGATTTCTCTGTAGTATGCAATCCTGCTTGATAGCATTTTACCTAGAGTAGAATTTCTTTCAGAATTGGAGTTAGTTCTCTCAAACCCTGCTGCTCCTTTATCAACTAAGATTATGTAATATTCTTCAGTATTTTTGTGTCTCAGGGAACAGGAAGGTCCAAGAAGAGGCAGTTGGTGGAGCAGTCAGAACACACAACATTTATCAATTAAGATTGCCATCTTAGAAGGGCTTGGTTTGTGGCTTCCCAAAACAATAAAAATAGTAACATCAAAGATCACTGATCGCAGATCACCATAACAGATATAATGATAATGAAAAAGTTTGAAATATTGTGAAAATTACCAAAATGCGACACAGAGACACAATGTGCACCCATGGGCGCCATTAGACTTGCTCGATATAGGATTGCCACAAATGTTCAATTTGTTAAAAAAACAAACAAACCCTATATTTGCAAAGTGCAACAAAATGACATATACCTGTATATTGTCCTCTTCTCTTAAGTCCCTGCTCTTTTTTTCATATCACCTATTGCTCCCTTCTAAGCCTCAGTCTTAGATCATTCCCACCATCTTCCACTCTCATGCTTACACATGTGCTAAAGAGAAGTGGGGGGAAAATCACCCAACACTTCTGACTGTGTCACCTACAAATTTATGTTATATAACCTTAAATGGGCCTTCACTGCTGCTAGGCAATTCTTTTATACCCCCTTTGTCAGCTCATTATCCCACTCTCCACAGTGACTCTTCCAAACCTTTCCATTTCTCCTTAAACCTCCCATGTCTCCCTCAACCCTCAACCTCTCAGCCAAGATCCTTGCCTCATATGTATAGAAAAAACTGGGGCCATTTGCAATGAGCTCCTTCTTTTCCCCTCCCTTCTTCCTCATGTCATATCACTCAGATGCTTTCTCCCAGTATCTCTTCCTTCATCTCTGTTTCACATAAAGAGGTGGCTCTACTCTTTAGCAAGGCTCTTTTCTCCACCTGTACAAATGATCCTATTCTATCTTGTTTCCTCCAACAGACTATCCCCTCTGGCATCCCAACTCCATCACTAATCTTCAATTTCTCAATCTCTCCCTGCCTACTTACTTCTTCCCTACTGCCTACAAATATGCTCATATCTTCCCTATCCTCAGAAAACCATTACTTGGTCCTTCCATCTCCACTATCACTTCTACCTCCTCCACTTTTTGTGGTTAAACTTGAGAAGGCTATCTATAATAGTTGCCTTTACTTGCTCTCTTCTCACTCTTTTTTTTAACTCCTTAAAATCTGGCTTCTGATCTCATCATTACAGCAAAATGATTCTCTTCAAAGTTAATTAATTAATCTCCAAATTGTCACATTCAATAGCCTTTACTCAATCCTCATTGTTCTTAACTTCTCTGTAGCATTTGACATGGTTGATAATATTAGCTAAACTTTATACAGTACTTATGCAGCACCAACGAAATATTCACAGTGCCAATGGGGCCTATGAATATGCCAGCATAGTTCTCAACTGAAAAATATAACAGACTCTCCATATAAGAGACAGAAGCAAAACATTTATTCAGACACCAGAGAGTCCAATTCCAAAAAGAAGTTAATACACCATAGCATAGCAGGGAACCACACCATTCTTTAGCCTTCCTACAAACAAACACTCACAAGCCTAGCTGTCTCCTTGGGTATGTCCTCTCCTCCCTCCAGCTCTAACTGCTCTGACTCCCAGCTTCCTGTAGGTTCTGCTCCACCCTTCAGCAAACTCCTCCTACCACAGGCTCCACGTGATTACATTCAACTTAATAGGGGGCAGGGAAGATCTTCAAATTACCATTACCATTACAACTTATGTGCCAAGGGTAGCTAGGTGGTACAGTGGATAGTGCTGGGCCTGGAGTCCACGGGAGTTCAAATCTAGCAGCAGACAGTTACTAGCTGTGTGACCCTGGGCAAGTCACTTCACCCCGTTTGCCTCAGTTTCCTCATAAAATGAGCTAGAGAAGGAAATGGCAAACTGCTTCAGTATTTTTATCAAGAAAATCACAAATGGGGTGGCTAGGTGGCAAAGTGAGTAGAGGGTCGGCCCTGGAGTCAGAAGGACCTGAGTTCGGATCCGACCTCAGACACTTAATGCACATGCAAACAAAAACCTAGCCGTGTGACCTTGGGCAAGTTACTTAACCCCAATTGCCCTCCAAAAAGCAAAAAAAAAAAAAAGAAAGAAAGAAAGAAAATCGCAAATGGGGTCATGAAGAATTGGACATAACTGAAAAGACTGAACAACAGTATATGCCAGACACTGTGTTAAGTGCTTTAAAGCTATTATCTCATTTGATCCTTATAACAACCCTGGGAACTGGGTGCTTTTATTGGCCGCACTTTACAGAAGAGAAAACTGAAGCAAATCAAGGTTAGATGACTTGCCCAGGGTCACACAGCTAGTCTTTCAAGTAGGATTTGAACTCAACCACACTCTTTCCCCACCACACCATCTAGTTGCCCCTCTATGGGACCTTCTTGATATCTTTTCTCTTTAGATTTCTGGGGTACCACTCTCTCCTGGTTCTCCTACTATCTATCTGAACACTCATGAGTCTCCTTTGTTTGTCTCTTAATCTCAGGATTCTGTCTTCTTCTCCCTCTATATGACTTCACTAGGTGACTTAATTGACCTCCCATGGATTTCACCATCATCTCAATGTTCATGAGTCTCAATCATAACTATCCTGCCCCGGTCTCTCTGGTGACCTCCAATACTGCGTCTCCAACTGCCTCCCTACTCCAATCCACCCTCCATTTATTGGCCAAAGTGATTTTCCTAAAGCACAGGTATAATCATACCACACACACCCACACCCCAGTTCAATAAACTCCAGTGACTTCCTATTATCTCCAGGATTGAAGACAAAATCCTCTACTCAGTATTCAAAGCCCCTCACAATCTAATCCTCCCCCTAGCAAACCTCCACTTTTCCAGTTTTCTTACACATCATTCTCTATCATATACTCTTTTGATCCAGTGACACTGACCTCATTGCTGTTACTCAAATAAAACACTCCATCTCTCAGGTCTGAGTATTTGCTGTGGCTGTCCTCTAGGCCAGGAATGCTCTCCCTGTTCATCTCTACCTCATGAATTCCCTGACTTCCTTGGGCACCTCAGACACCATTGACTTTAACTTCCTCATTTTACAAATGAGGAAACTGACTTCTGAAGTTAAGAAGTTAAATGATTTGTCCAGTGCCACACAGTAAGTGACTGAGGCAGGATTTGAACTCAGATCTTTCTGCCTTAGTTCAGCACTTTGTCTACTAGAACAGTTTGCTCATGTTGGGTCATGTCGATTTAATGAAGATGACAAAATTATTTAAATTAATTGACTTATTCGGTGCCTTGCCTATCAAACTACCAAAGAGTCTCATTATAGAAATAGAAAATATAATATCAAAATTCATCTGGGGAACAAAAAGTCAAGACACTCAAGGGAATTTTTTTTTTTTAATGAGTAGGAAGCTTAATAAGACCAGATCTCAAAATATACTACAAAGCAGAAATCATCAAAACTATCTGGTACTGCAAAAATAGAAAAGTTGATCATCTTTACAAAACACAGAGCAGCAAATGAACATAAGCACAGTATTCAGTAAACCCAAAGACCCCAATTACTGGGCAATTTGACAAAAATTGCTACAAAAACTAGAAAACAGCCTGGAAGAAATTAGGTTTAGATCAGAATCTCATACCATATATCAAAATTAACTCCAAATGGTTAAAAAAAAATAATAACTAAATATAAATGATTGTACCATAAACAAAATAGAGGAACAAGGGAGGAGATAATCTTCATAGATATGGAAGAATTCAAATTCAGCATCACTCAGAGGGCAATGGTAGGTATGGGCATCAAGTCCTGGGACAACAAAGAGCCTCCTGATGCTCAGACTACCCTCTCCATTACTTTTACTTCCACATCTGAGACCATACCATGGAGAGTATGGGGGTGTATGGTCTCCTACCTCCTTCCTAGTTCTGGAACCATATTCAAATTAATTCTGCCATTGTTCCTGGGTTGTCAATCTATTCTCCAAGGGTACTTACCATCCTGTTGCTGTCTGGATCAAAATGTCCATCTTTGGCCATCACTTTCTTACATATATTGTTTTCCTCATTAGAATAGAAGCTCCTTAAGGGCAGAGACAGTCTTTGCTATCATATCTGTATCATATTTACTATAGTGTTTGCCACAAAATAGACACTTAATTTTTCACCTTTTCACTCATTCAGAAAAGTTTGGCTTAATTATCCACACAATACAAGAAAAAACAAGTGAATGTGGAAAGCCTATTTAGATGAGCAGGATGCTTTCAGAAAATCCTGGAAAGACTTACATGAACTGATGTAAAGTGAAGTAAACAGAACCAGGAAAATATTGTATACAGTAACAGTACTGTTCCATCATCAACTGTGAATGTCTTAACTGTTCTAAGCAGTACAATGATCTAAGACAATTTTGTAAGATTCTTTTTATTTATTTATTGCTTTTTGGAGGGCAATTGGGGTTAACTTGCTCAAGGTCACACGGCTAGGTTTTTGTTTGTGTGTGCGTTAAGTGTCTGAGGTCAGATCCGAACTCAGGTCCTTCTGACTCCAGGGTCGACGCTCTACTCACTGCGCCACCTAGCCCCCGCCAATTTTGTAAGATTCTTAATGAAAAATGCTATCTACTTCCAGAGGAAGAACTATTGAGGTATTGAGGTCTGAGTGCAGATTGAAGCATGCTCTGTGTGTATGTGTGTGTGTGTGTGTGTGTGTGTGTGTGTGTGTGTGTGTGTTGGGGAGCAGGGGGAATATGTGTTTTCTTTTTTCTTGGAGGGGGTAAGGCAAGGCAATTGGGGTTAAGTGATTTGCCCAAGGTCATACAGCAAGTATCTGAGGCTGAATTTGAATTCAGGTCCTCCTGACTTCAGGGCTGGTGCTCTAATTCACTGTGCCACCTAGTTGCCCCTGAATCTGTGTTTTCTTTCACAACATAACTAATATGGAAATGTTTTGTATAACTGAACATGTGTAACCTATATCAAATTGCTTACCTTCTCAATGAGAAGGGAGATGAGGAAGGGAGAGAACTTGGAACACCAAATTAAAACACACACACAGTTAAAAATTGTTTTTACATATAATTGGAAAAAATAAAAACAATTTTAAAAAATTTTAAAAGAATGCCTGTTTATCTGTGAGTGGTGTAAAACCATGATAAATAAGGAACTAAAAAAAAGAACTTGAATAAATGTTTTCAGGCAGTAAATCAATAAGCATTTATTATTACTATGTACCAGGCTTTGTGCTAAGCATTGGCGAAACAAAAAGAGATAAAATATAGTCCCTGCCCTCAGAGAGCTCACAATCTAATGAGGAGGAAAGCATGCAAATAACTACATACAAAAGGCTATATACAGGATAAATAGGAAGTAATTGGAAGAAGGAAGGCCCCAGAATTAAGAGGGGGTGAGTAAGGTTTCCTGTAGAACATGAGATTTTAATTGGGCTTTCAAGGAAGCCAGAGAGGTCAGCAGTCAGGTCTTTCTAATTCTAAGCCCAACATTCTTTTCTCTTTGGATGGGCAGCCATGGATGGATTGTGGCCTGCCTCATTGAAGGGCATATTCAAAATTGTTGAGCTCAAAAATCTGTTTGAGTACAAGTTAGAACAGAATGAGTTCCCAGGAGAGGTCAAAAAGAGAACAATGAAATATGGAGGAGAGGGGAATGAATTCTACCTCGGGGGATCCTGCCTCAAACCAGGAGAGTGTGAGAGAAGCCAGTGAACAAACAGTCCCAGATCCGGAGGCTCACAGATTGAAGAAGAATTAAGAAATGATACCAAAGACAGCTACACAGCATCACACCCCGAATCTTTGTATATACATAGACTAGCATACTCTCTAGTCTAGCATTTTCTCATCCTACCCAGTATGCTTGGACATAGCCTCTTCTACTATTCCCAACCTAGGTATCCCACACACACCCTTCACATCCCTAAAAAGTCCCTACTCCAAAGCCATACCAATATTCCTCTAAACCCAGAGAACACAGCCCTTAACTTAGGCATCTACTGGCCCTACCCCCTACCAAATTCCTGCCGAATTTCTTCCACCCAGGAGGCTCTCCAACCAATTCAAGGATTGCCATTTCATCCACCAGGGGGAGTCTCTCTGTCTGACCAAATCTTGGGTTAGGGGTAGGAGCAGCAGTGGCTGAATGGTTAAAAAGTTTGTCCTTTCTCAGGGCCTTGAGGGGTTTCCCTGGTTCTCTGGGAAGATGGATATCTCCCCCCTCATACAGATTCCCCCATCCCTAGTGGGGCAGACACTCTTCTATCTAACCAAATAACCTAAGAACCAATCTGTCAAACCAGACATAGAATCATTTCCTCAATCCACTTCCCCCATTCCACCAGAGTCAACGCTGCATGGAGGGATGCTAGGAATCATCCCTCCAGGGTCAGCCTCACCAAGTGTTGAGGCAAGGCCTTCCAGAGATAAAAAGGACTAAAGAGCCAAGGGGTGTGAAGGATGACCAATATCAGAGAAAAAGACTCCTCTCTCTTACTGAGCCTGGAGTGGGGCAGGAGCTCTTAGTCTGGTTCACACATGTGCTAGGAAGATTTATCTCTAGCTGAATCCTCAGTCTCCTCCCCCCAATGTCCAGGACTTGTACACACACACACACACACACACACACACACACACACACACCACACACACGCCTTTTAACCTTTGACCTGGGCTTTCAGGGTAGGGGAGAAGGCATAAATTCAGAGGCTGAAGTAGCCTGACCCCATGGCTCTTGCTTGCCCCTTCCCCTCTCCCCAACTCTCCTCCAACCTAGCATTAAAGCAAAAGAATTTAAGTGGGATGGGGTTAGGGGAGTGAGGAAAGGAGGTAGGTCACCAGTGGGGGATAGATTAGTGGGGCCGAAGACAGTGGTGGAAGGCTGGTTGGCTGAAGGTAAAGGAGGGCCAACTGACTGGCAGAAACGGAGCCAAAGCATTGGGATAAGGTCAGAAAAGAGAAAGGGTCTCTTGAGGAGTGAAAACACTCCAGTAGGTATGACTCATGTAGGGAGTTCATCTGGGATGAAGATTGGGAGGTGGGAGGGGGATGAGGTGCGGAAATTGAGGGAGCGGGAAGCGAAAGGTCTAACGGTCGAGGATGGGGACAGGGATGGAGGGGCGTGCATTAGGGGAGCGGCCACTGAGGGGACCGGGAGAAAGTGCATGGCAACCGGGGATATGAGACAGAGACAGAAACAGAGAGATAGACAGAGACATAGAGGTATAGAGAACAGGTGGGTATACATCTGGGGGGGGGGGGTGAGCCGGCTGGAGCTTAGACCAGAGGCTCGCCCCTCCCCTCGAGCCCGAGCCGTCGGAGTTGGCTCGGGAGGGGCCGCGCCCGCAGGGAGATCCTTTGTGCCAAGCGATTCTTCAGCCGGAACTGGCCTCTCTCTAATCCGCCCACCTCCGGCTCTAGGCTCTGAAAGGGATTCCCCTCCCCCGCAGACCCCAGGGCAATGTCCAGGGGGAGGGGGAGGCGCGGCCCCTCCCTAGCGAAGGGTCACCTGATGCAGGCCTCGAGTGGAACCCCTTTGCCGGCCTCCATCATCTCTCAGCCTAGTCAGGGGCACCTGGCCGAGGGACTTTCCCAGTGACTTAAGCATCTTTCTTTCCCCTCTCCCTCCAGGAATTTATCTCCGATTTCCCCATGCCCCCTACTTTTTCAGGAGAGTAGGAAGCCCCAGCCAACTCCCTGGAGTGGCCGGGTCCTTAGCTAATCAGGCAGCATGGGGCCAGCAGAGGTCACTATGAGTACACACTCTATAGGGAGCTCCTGGGGGCTTTGGGGTGAAGGGAGGGTGAGGAGGAGGTTAAGTCCGGAGGTAATACTGTGTGGTCTTTGCTCCACCTGCTGATACAGCCCAGTTCTCCTTGCTTCCACAGCTCCCACCTCATTACAACAGCCCGCCCCCACCACCACCAGTAGCACCCCTGGGAAGGATGGAGAGTTGCCTCAAACCAACAGACCACCGCCCAGGGTGGCAGAGGTATCCTGGTGAGGGCAGGTTGCCAAGGACGGAAGCATAAAAAAAAAAAAAAAAGGAAGGGAGGGGGAAGGAATTCACTCGTAGGAAAACACCGCAGCACCTGGAGAAACAGGAGCTGGGGGTGGGGGAAAAACTGGGGAGGGTGGTCGCTCCAAATCTTGAAAGCCTGAACCCAAGAGAAGCGATAATTCACAGAAGTGTCTTGCTGCCTTCTGCCTTCTCCCCACCCCCCATCCCTCACAGCCTCTGGTTTCAAAGGCAGACAAACAGCGCACTGTACTGGTATGGCATCTCCCTCTCTAAATCTTCCTGTCTTCAAGTTCTTGTAACATGAGCCATTGGGGAGTTGACCCTCTCTCCCAGGGCTGAAGGGGACAAGGAAAGGGAGAGAGAAAAGAGGGGGCGGAGGAAAGTGGATTCTTAGCGTTCCGTCCCCTTCTCTCCTGTCTTTCCAGCTGCCTCCTTCCCTCCACATCTTCCACCCACCCCCTGGAGGCGCTTTTTTGTTCCACTCCATCCCCAAGGAAGCCAACCTTTGCCACCAATCTGGCCATAAGGGCAGAAGAATTGGGCTTTAGCTTGTGCCAGGACGCATGTGTGTGCTAACACATTTGCATATATGTGTACCTGTCACCCTAGAAGTGCATAGTATGGGAGACAGGATAATCAGGTTCAAAAATTGATTCCTTTTAGTAGGGACATGACTGACAGGGGACCAAATTCACAAGAGAGCATCAGATTTTATCTGAAGGAAGCAAGAAATAGTAAGATTGGTAGATGAAGGTACAGGTAGAGATAAGGTTAATTTGGGGATTTAGTTAGGGATAGGGTTAGTGGCTGGGAGTGTGAATACAAATAGATTTAGGATTGGAAGTGAGGGTAAGCATAGAATTAGGGTGAGTGAATGTAGGAATAAAGTTGGATTAGTTATGATGGATTCATAATTGGGGCAAAAAATAAAGGTATTGTAGATGATAGTACTGATACAATTAGGGGTGAGAAAGTAGAGGAAATAGAGAGAGGTTAAGGGTGGGGATAAAATTAGAAAGGAGGATGGGAATAGAATTTAGGTTAAGGATGGAACTGAGAGCAACAAACATGTAAAGACCTAATTATTATATTAATATATGCCAAACACTGTGTTAAGTCCTGGGGATACAAAGACACAAATAAAACAAACAGTCCCAACTCTGAGGAAGTTCACATTCTAAGAAATGGGTTGATGGAGACAAAATTGAGGTAAAAGTAAAGTGTGGGTTTGGGATAAATATAACCAGAGTGAAGGTGAAGGTTAGTCTAGAGATGTTCTGGGTATCCATCTTCCTACTAGGAATGTTGGTGGGCAAAATGTGGTCATTTACTAAGAGCACTAAAGAGCACATATAGGAAGTCTTCTGGATTAGTAGATTTTAGATAGATTTTCTATCAGACAAGGGACTTTAATACTTCAGGAGAGATTCCAAATCCTCTCCTTAAGAATCTTGGTCCCTGGGTCTCCTCATTCCAAAGGCAAGAAGTTGACTAAGTCATTGTCTTTAAGAATTGTTCTCCTTTCTCAGGAGAGAGAGAGAGAGACAGAGAGAGAGAGAAAGAGAGAGAGACAGAGAGAGACAGAGAGAGAGACAGAGAGAGAGACAGAGAGAGAGACAGAGAGACAGAGACAGAGAGACAGAGAGAGACAGAGAGAGACAGAGACAGAGAGAGACAGAGACAGAGAGAGAGACAGAGAGAGGAAAGAGAGGAAGGAAGGAAGGAAGGAAGGAAGGAAGGAAGGAAGGAAGGAAGGAAGGAAGGAAGAGGAGGGAAGGAAAGAAGGGAGGGAGGGAGGGAGGAAGGGAAAGAAAGAAAAAGGAAAGAAGAAGGAAGAGAAAAGAGAGGGGGGAAGAAGGAAGGCTCTCTCTCTCTCTCTCTCTCTCTCTCTCTCTCTCTCTCCCCCTCTCTTTCCCCCCTATCTGTCTCTCTGTCTCTGTCTCTTCCTGCTCCTCTGCTTCTCTCTGTCTCTCTCTCTGTCTGCCTCTGTCTCTCTCTGTCTGTCTCTCCTGTCTCGTCTCTCTCTGTCCTCTGTCTCTCTCTCTCTCTCTCTCTCTCTCTCTCTCTTCCCCCCCCCTCTCCTTTTATTCTCTCTCCCTCCTCTCCCCTTTCTCTTCTCTGTGAGAGCTGATGCAGTTAATTGGAGCTTCTTGAAAGTGCACATTAACACACAGAGAGCCAAGGAGACGTCTTGGCAGCGAAATATCATTATCACTTCTTGAGCTCCAGCCAAAATCCCCTCGCGGTCAAAACACAAGTCTTTAAACTAAACAATTAAAGATTTGTGCAAGTGTTGCTGCCATGAGGTATCAGCCTGGGAGCGGCTCCCCCCGCCAGTGTCAGCATAAGTTAACAATCTGCTCGGCTGGGGGAGCCAGGTGATAGGCTGAGACCGACACCCCGTGAAGCTGCGGCCGAGGGAGTGGGAGAAAAGTCTCAGGCGGAACTGTGGCGTACAGGCTCTGGGGAGAGGACTGCCACCCTCAACACCCCCCCCTCTCCCTCCCCAACCTCCTTCCCCGGGCAAAGGAGATGAGGAGCTGGTCTCCCCAGAAGAGGAAGGAAAGCCCCATGTGCCCCACCCCAATATCCTGGATTGGGCCAAAAAGACGGGTGTTTCCCCATCCCCCCCTGACCTTGCCAGTTACCCATTAAAGTGGCGTATAGGTGGTTCCTATTTCTTACCAGAAGCCCCAAGATCAGCTTGTCTAACTAACCCTCCCTACTATCACCTTCACCATCCAAAGACTGATAGGATTTTTTGCTTAAGTTTCCATTTTCCCCCTAGTATCCAAATTTCATCATCTTACACTAAATAGTAACTACAATGTGTTATTTATTTATAGTAACTACAATGTGTTACAGTAATATCGAATACCAAAGAATACTAGCAGGATAGTGACTTGTTCCAGGATCATTTCTATTTGAACTCCATAAAAAAAAAAGGTGAAAAACTAAGATCATGAAATAATGATGACTCTTACAAATGTATAGGTGGGGAACTTCGGCCTCAAGGCCACACATGGCCTTCTAAGCCCTTGGGTTCAGCCTTTTGACTGAGTCCAAGTTTTACAGAATAAATCCTTCTATTAAGGGGATTTGTTCTGTGAAGTCTGGCTTCAGTCAAAGGGCCTCACTTGAGGGCCTAGAGGACCACATGTTCCCCGTTCCTGATATAGGGCTTTAGAATTTGTAAATTAAAGCCCTATATCAGGGGTGGGGAACATAATTCTAAAGCACTTTCAAATATGTTTGCTGGTATAATAATAATAATAATAATAATAATGTGCTTATAGCTCTGAAGCTGGAAGGCACCTCAGAGGTAGTTGTATAATACAACTACCTCATTTTATTGAGGAAAAATGTTGATCCTTGAAACAGCTCTGAGAGGCAAGAAGGGCAAGAATGTTTATACTCATTTTACAGAACCTGGATCTCTGTAAAATTAAGAGGTCTAGCAAGTAAGTGATAAAGCCTCCTCTTCTGACTCTTCACCGACTCTTTGCCATGACACCATGCTGCTTCGGAGAGGACCAAATTATTGCATGAAACCCTTCCCTCAAGTAATCCCAATGCATTCATAACCTTTATGCCAAGGTTCTTAGCCATAGGCTCTTTGCCAAGACCTACCCCAGCCCCATTCCCTTCCCTCACCTACCAAAGTATTCAGTGTTAGGAAGAGTGAAATGAGCATTTCCACTTCATCATATTACCAAACAAATGGATTTTGGAAGTTCCCCTCAATCTGCTCGGCTGATTGGATAGAAGTACCAAAAGCAGGGAAAGAAAAAGACAGGAAGGAAGGGAGAGAGGGAGGAAGGAAAAAAGGGTAGAAGAAGGGAGGAAGGAAGATAAGGAGGGTAGGAGGGAGGAACAGAGGGAGGGAGGAAAGAAGGAAGGAAAGGAAAGAAGAAGGAAGGAAAAGAAAGAGAGGAAGGGAGGGGAGAAGAGAGAAAAAGAAGGGGAAAAAAGGAATACATAAAGATGGTGCCCATGTGCCAACTGTATCTAATTGTACATAGAGATTCTCATCCTGATGAACCTCTGAAGTGTTTGTGAGCATTGTAACAGCAGTAACAAGGACAGTAAACTTCTCCCATCACACATCCAAAGATTCCTTATAAGTATAGGACGTTTCATCAAATCAATAGACATTTCTAGTGTTATGGAAGTAGAGTGTTTGTGTTGGGGGGACTAGGAAAGTGGCTGATTCCCAGAATCAGCATTTTTTCTCAGAGCTTCAGGATCTCCTGGAGAACTGAGCAGGCAGAGCTCTTGTCTCTGGCCTGTTTGCTCAAGGAAAGACTCAGAATTTGTCTTGGGAGCACTGGAACATCTGAGAGTTCCTCTTAAGGACTTCCCCATGGGGTGGTGGTGAGAAGTTTTAAGCTCCCTACTGTAGGGGTTCCCTAGTAGAAATCTCTTACTTCTCCAAGCCCCAGCTGGATCCTGCCCAGATGCCTCTGGCCTCCATCTACACTTCCAACATGCCCCCAAATCCATTGTCCCTCACCAGTTCTGAACATAGCTCTCCCCACTTTTCCATCACTCAGCCAAGGTCTGACAGCTTTCAGTTTGCCTGGTTGTTTCCGACAAGTGGTATTTACAATAAACTTTGTTTGAACTTTTGTCTAAGTGATAATAATAATAACACGATAATTATACGGAGTATAACGTACATCCAGCTGTACTTAATTAAGGCTGTAATTTCACTAAGGGTTTCTGGAAACAGAATAAACCGCAAGCATTGTACCACCAGTACCCTGCACAGGATCACAGCTGAGAAGGAGCAAGGTTGGCTAGAGGAGAGGGGCCCCCCAGCAGCAGAAGTCTCAAGGAGGGTCCACCAAGTTCTAGCTTCTGGAGAATAAGGCTTAAGGACATGCAGAAGGTGTGTTAATGTATCCACTGCCTAGAGCAGAATGGACTGCTGAGGTTAGGAGCTGAGCTCCATCAATGGTGGGAACTTTTCAAAAGAGTGCTTAATAACTGCTTTTTTATTCATTCATGTATTCTTTGATAGGTACAAAGATTTATTCTGCACTTTGCAGAATTCAAAGGAAAGCATTTTCCCCCTAGTGCTATATGACCTTGGACAAGTCATTGTCCCCCACTAGACCTTAGTTTCCTCCTTTATAAAATGAAAATATTAATTAGATGAGTTCTAAGGTCCTTTCCAGCTGTAATATTCTAGGATTCTACCTTTTCTGAAAAGTCACCCCAAGCTAATCTATTCCATCACCTTCCAGCTCCTAGCTATGGCCTGTCCACCCTCCTTCCCACAAACCACTGGATGAAGAATCATGGACTTTAGAGGTGGGACAGTATCTAGAAATCTAGCCCACCCCCTTCCATGCACATTTTCTAAACGAAGAAAGTAAGGCCCAAAGACAGAAGTGACATAAGGCCATATAACCAATAAATGTGAGATCCAGGTTTTGAACCCTATTTCTCCTGACTCCAGGTCCCAGGATCTTTTTCTCACTGATAATGATCTCTCTTGGTTCCAAAACCAATCCCTTCTTTAGAGTTTGTGGAAGAGCAGTATTAGAAGGGTTAACAAAGGAACTGGTTTTAATTGTCAAAAAGGGATTGGGGTAGAGGCGGGGAGGCTGAGAGAGAAGCCATGTAAAGAGATGCAGAAATATTCCTGGGTAATAAAATATCCCCTTTTCAGTGTCAAAGTTAATGTTCCAGGCCTCAGGTAAAACTGGGTTCTTATCAGCAAGCCACTATCCCTGGAGAGGTCTTGGCTGGGGATTGGAGACTGGAGTGGCTTCTCTCTTTCTTTCCCCCCTCTTTTTTCCTTCATTTTTTTTCCCTGGGAAAGGAGGGGCTGATAGTCAAGTCTGGAGGCAAAAATCTCTCAAAGAGGTAAAGTTCTGTACTGGGAACTGGGGAAGAGGGTCTAGACAGTGATAAAGATATGGGCTATGAGAAAAGAGGTTTGTAAACCTTAAAGGGCTACATAAATGTGAGCTATTACTTTTATTATTGTTATTATTAATATTAATGGAACACGGTCTAACAAGCTATGAAACTATGGGACCATACTATAACACAGTCTTTGTCAAGGTTCTCTCCATCTGTCTCTTTGTCTTTTATGAAAGGCATTCTGGCGTGATGGAAAGAGCACAGGCCTGGGAATCGGAAAACCTAGGCTCTAGCCCACTAACTTTGTATGTGACTTTGGGCAAGGTATGTCTGGGCCTCAGTTTCTTCACCTGTAAGATGAGGGGAGCAGATTAAGTGGTCTCTAAGGTCCCCTCCAGATCTAACATTCTGCTAGCTCTTCCTTGGTTCCTGCCTTTCTCTGTTTTTTTTTCTTTTCAGTTCTCCGCCCCCCCCCATTCTCATTCTCCCTTTGTGCTTTTTTCTTTCTTTTCTATCCCCTCTGTGAATCTTTTGTTTCTGTATCTTTTTGTCCTGCCAGAAGCCCTCAGTGACTGGCTCCCTGAGGAGTGAAGAGAGAGCTTCAGTTCCAGTTGTGAATCCCAGCCCAACAGAGTCACCCTCCCACTTAACCCCACCATCAGTGCCTAATCGTGTTTCCTTTGACACACTCCTCTTCCCACACCCACCTTTCCCAATGCCAACATATACACAAACTGAGGAGGAACACACTGGGCTGGGAATCAAGAGATCTGGGTCCTGGTCCCAGATTCACTGCAAACAGCAGAACCATCACAGGGAAAGGCTGAAGGCTCTCTGCACCAGGACATGCATGGAAATCAGCAGTGGCATTCAGGCCTGTTGTCTCCATCAATCTGCCCCATATCAAGCAACACCAACTAGAGCATTCTGCCCCATTCCTCCCCATTTGTGTCTCCCAACCTCTGCCCACCCTTTACATGCTCCTTTAAGAATTTGGGTGACACTGGGTCCACCTCAGTAATTGGAGCTGGACTTTCCTTTTCCAGGATGACTGAACCAGACCATGATGGATGTACCCTGCCCTGCATCACCCCACCCTAATCAGCCCTGGGCACCATAATTTCTAGTTACAGCTTTGACTAACAATGTGACATTGGGCAAATCATTTCATCTCTCTAGGCCTCAGTCTTCTTGGCAGGAGAATGAGGGAACTGACCTAGATCTTAAAGATGCCTTCTACTGTGGAGAGTCTATGTTGCTATGCTAGGATTAACCAATTTATTCAAGTACACACACATTTTTTTGGGCAGCTCATGGTAGACATGTGAACTCTTGCATACATCTGTGTGCCCCCAGACATACATAGGTGTGGGATTAGACTGTGACCTTGCTCGCCTTCCCCACGAATATCCTCACAGGCACACACATCCAAACTTAGAGCCCGGCTGTGATGGTGCCATGCACAGCCCCTTGTCGGCACTGGGCCCCAAACACTTTGGAGTGTGCCAGCACTGAGGCCGTGGTGACTCTGACACCACCAGTGGTTTAAATATAGAGCTTCATACGCAAGAAGGGACTAATTTTAGCAGGAATGTGCTCTAAACTTTCTGAGGGCTCTGTTCTCTGGCTGTTTGCTCTGTGCTCATCGCTCTGAGGCTGGAAGGAAATAAACTTGGTCCTTTCTGTAAGTTGTGTCCCTCTGGTTCCAGATCTTACATTTTCACTCTGCTCATTCCCTTTCCAGAAGGTTCCAGTTGCCCTCCTCTACTTACCTCCTTCCAGTCTCTCCAACCAATTCAGAGCTTCCTTTTGGGGCCAGTCCTGGACAAAATTGTTTAGAGGGAAAATCTGTTTTCATCGTTGACTACCTCCCCTTTGTCTGTTCCTCTTTTCTCTCTTTCAGCTGGTTCTCCGCACCACCGCCCCCCCCCCCCACAAGCATGTTGCCCCTTCCTGCCAAGGAGAAAAATAAATAGATAAACTAATTCACAGTAAAATGTTAGAAAATTAGTGAATAAAGCACCAGCTCTGGAGTCAGGAGGACCTGAGTTCAAATCCAGCCTCAGACACTTAACACTTACTAGCCTGTGACCTTGGACAAGTCACTTAACCCCAATTGCCCTGCCCTCCCTTCCAAAAAAGTAAAAAAGAAAAAAAAGTTAGGGAATTATAAATCATAGGCAACTAGGTGGTACAATGGTTAGAGCATTGGACTTAGAATTAGGAAAGCTCATCTTCCTGAGTTCAAATGCAGCCTCAGACACTTACTAGTTGTGTGACTCTGGGCAAGTCACTTAATGCTGTTTACCTTGGTTTCCTGATCTGTAAAATGACCTGGAGAAGGAAATGGAAAACTGCTTCAGTATCTTTGCCAAGGAAACCCCAAATGAGATCATGGAGAGTTGGATAGGACTGAAAAAAATGACTCAACAATAACACCAACAACAACAAAAATCATAGGCAACTTGACTTTAGATCTGGGAGAGATCTTAAGGATCATTTGGTCCAAAGCCTTCATATTTATTGATGAGAAAAATGAGACCTCAAAGAAGGGTAAGTGACCTGACCAGAGTCATATACTTGGAAACCAACATGGTTATCCTTCCCAGGAGTATTTGCATGTTATAAGAGGACCCACAGAGAGAGGCCAAGATTTAAGCCAAAGGAGGGTTAAAGACATTTGAAGGCAGAGGACATTACAACTGATCCTTCAAATCACATCCTATAAATGACTGTCCTATTGTTTGTTCCCTAACCCAATTTCTCTAACCAAAAGCCTTCAGGCAGGACCTTCCTTCCCTTGTCCTAACATTTACAACCTTTTTAGCAGTGCACATCTGCTCTGTCTCTTTTCCCACCTTTCCCAGCTAACCCCTCCTCTCCTCCCCTCCCCTCCTCTCCCCTCCCACCCCCCAGTTCTAGAGGCTCTGATTTTCAAAGAGAAACTACTACTTTTTTCTTCCAAAAAAAGAAAAGGGGGGGAAAGAGAGAGAGAAAAAACAGACATCAAATGCTCTTCCAGAAGCATTTTTTCTGTTCTTTCAGCCAGCTACGGAAAAATGCCCATGTCTCCCCACGGGTCTGTGTTACAGCTCTGCGTGGTTGTTGTGTTTGAGTGTGAGGACGGGTTCCTCGTAATGAGGATTAGAATAGTAACGAGGAGGATGACACATTGTAGCTAGAGAGCAACAGATCTCGGAGGAGCGGTGAGCCCACCCCGGCTCGCTGCCTGGCCTCACTGCTGCTCTGAGAGCCGCTTTGGGGAAGGTGACAGATGCTGAGCCCTATTAAGCCAGCCCGGGATCTTCACTCGGCAAATGTCCGACTTCAGGCCTCCTGGGGGATTCAGCAGCCAGAGTGAGAGAGCTGCAAAGTCCAGGGCCTGTGCTCTGTGTGTGTGTGAGAGAGAGCGTGTGTGTCACACGTGTGTGTGCATTGCGCGCGCGCGCGCGTGTGTGTGTGTGTGTGTGCTCGCTGTCCAAGATTTCAATGCTATTCATATTCCAGGCTTAGAGGGACCTAAGAAGAGGAGGGGGGAGGGACACAGGTTTTTTTAGAGGTTTGCCTGTCTGTTTAGACTGGTATTTTAGGTGTCTGTTCCCATTCACTGATTTTTTTTTTAATGCAGAAACACACACCAACATATGCATTCTGTCTGATGGTGTGTATATACGTGTGTATGTACATGTATATATGTATTATGTATTGTAAGGATGTGTATGTGTGTCCATGTCCGTGTGTGTGTGTGTGTGTGTGTGTGTGTGTGTGTGTGTGTGTGTGTACTTTCCTGGACAATTATCTCTCAATGTCACATAGTTTTCTCTTTAACAGTCTTTCTGTAGAAGCAAAGCATATTGTTCTGAAGAAAACTCCAGGCTTGGAATCAGGAGAACCAGGTTCAGATGTGATTCTAGCCCTCAGAAGTTATGTGACCTTGGAACTAATCACCTCAACTTTGTGAGGCTCTGGACCCTCATATATAAAATGAGGGTCCTTCACTATCCATTTTAGAAGGTCATTGTGAGGAAAGAAAATCTCAAAGACCTGGATTCAGATCCTGCCTAGGACATATACTGGCTTCAAGAAGCCTCAGTAAATCATTCATTCCCTTGGGGACCCAGGCAACACTAAGTCTAAAAGTGGCAGAGTCATTACCGATCTGCATTGATGGAGGAGTTTCTTATACCTGTAAAATTGAAAGTCTAGTAAAAAAAAAAAAGGTGGGGGGAGAGAGAAGAGGAAGAAGAGAGAGGAGAGAAAAAGAAAGAGAGCACCCTTTTATCAGAGGGACAAAGAGAAGGTGCCTGCAGATCAGGGATTCTGAACTTGAGGTTCATGAACTTGCTCCTAAAAAGATTTTGATAACCGTATTTTAATATAACTTGTTTCCTTTGAAATAGTATGTATTTCATTTTGTGCATCTAAAAGCATAAAAGTGTATTATCTAAAATATTTGTAAAATTAGTTTTTTTAAATTATTTTGAGAAGTAGTTCATAAGCTTCCTTAGACTGACAAAGGACGCCATGTCACAGAGACCATTAAAAGCTCCTGCCATTTTTGTTGTTTGGTCGCTTCAGACTTTTCATGAACCTCTTTAGGATTTTCTTGGCAAAGATACTGAAGTGTTTTCCCATCTCCTCCTCTAGTTCATTTTACAGATGAGGGAACCAAGGCAAACAGGGTTAAGTGACTTGCCTAGGGTCACACAGCTAGTAAGGGTCTGAGGTCAGATTTGAACTCAGGAGGAGGAGTCTTCGTGACTTCAGGCCCAGAATTCTATCCTCTGTACCAGCTGCCTCTGCCTCCCTGCCACCAAATGATAGACAATTAGATAAATGTGACCACTGAATACCAAAAAGATTTTATCACCTTTTTTTGTGCATCTGTAGATATTGGTTGGCCTCTTCGGTGCCCCAAGGTCAGTCTGGATTGGAGTTGTACACATTTTTGCAAGTTTGACTCTATGCACCTATTAGTTTTCTCTAGAACTCCAGATATCCAAAGCCCTCATCACTCTATGGTCTCCACTAGAGCCCAAGTTTCTGAAGCTCCCGAGGATAGTGGAAAGAGTAAGAACTTGGGAGTTAGGAAGGCCTGAGTTTGAATTCTGCCTCAAACACTTACTAGCTGTGTGTCCCTGAGTAAGTCATTTAACCTGTCTGGGCCTGAATCTCTAATCACTCCTGAGGAGGCTGGACTCAATGACCTCTAAGGTTTCTTCTAGCTTTGAATGTATTTGTCCTAGGGTCTTGTGATGCCATCTGCACTACCATCCTTGAACTAGATGAAAAGCCCCCACTACTGGTGTCCTACTCACATCCTATAATGGCAAGGGCACAATGTGCCATTTCCAGTACTAAGCATGGCCCAAGGCAGAGGCCCCAAACAATTATCTTGGGGCGACAAGCTGCATCTCCACTGAAAATGCTAATGGTTGGGTTCCTCTTGTCTTCTAACACCAAGACAGGTCACTTGGAGGTCAATCACAAGGTTTCAGGTAAAAAGGAAATAGCTTCTTCTGTTCCTTCCTCCTCTCTCTCACCTCCCCCCCTTCTCTCTACCAAAGGTCAGAAAATTGGCAAGCTTAAGGCCTGACAGCCTTCTAAGGTACTTCTGATCTCCCTCTCAAAAAAAGCCACAGTCATTGGCATTCCCCTTTCCCACCTGTACGGCTCTCCCCTGTGATGAAGGACCACACACATGCCCACATTTGCAACTCCCACACAACACACACACTCAGACATGTTCATTCATCATAGCACCATCTTCATCATTATTCACACCCTCAGACGGATTCATACTCTCACAGGGCACCTCCCATATTGACATACACTCTCACCCAGACACATGTGCTGTTCTCTTGCCCACACTTTCTTAGGGTCACATCCAGGCACACCAATATAACTGACCCACAACTGTACAGGTAAAATTAGGAGGACACGCCCATTTGCATTTGCCCCAGGGCACACAATCAAACTCCAGGGTGAATGGCCATTAGGACAGGGATTCTAGGCCCAGCCCAAGTCTGCTCCAGTCTCCCGAGAAGGGAAGCCCCCAAATGTCCTTCTTTTCTGGCCTTCTCTCTCTCCCTTCCCCCCAGCTTCCAAACCCGGGTATCCTAGGCTCTGCCTCCCTCTCTTTCCCCCTCTGTCTCTGTCTCTTTCTCTTTAAATAAACAGAGCCTGTTGCTGAGGGCCCTGTAGTGTTTCCTGGAGAGTCCACATTGCCACCTGTTGCTATGGAGAAGCCTCTTTATCACAAACATTGGGTAAACAGCTGCTGCCGGGAGCCCCTTTCTGCCGGCCAGGGGTTTATTTGGAGAAAGTCAATAAGGAAAAATAAACATTCCCGGCCTTGTGTATATAGATCCTTGGGACTGGTCCACAAGCCGCTCAGGCCTCTCAGTCCTGCCAGTTCCCCAGAGGGCTCAGCGGCTTTAGGCCTGCTCCCCACAGTCCCAAACTTCCCCCCATCCCAGAGCCTAGTTGGGGTGAGGGGCAGAACAACCCTCTACCTAGAACCAGCTGTGGACCACACCTGGAAGCCAGGGCATGGAGCAGTGAATGTCCAACTTGTACCCCACTGCTGCTGTGTCCCAGTCTTGGGAAAGGGCAAACAGAGCAAGCTTCCTTCTCCCCACTGCCATTGCTCCAGGGTACATGTCCAACTGTCCTTAGGGAACTAGGGATGGGGAGGAGATGGATGGGAAGGGATGCCATGGAGAATAAATCCCTGACCAATCCTGGGCAGAGCCCAATGCAATTTAAGTTGGCTCTCACTCCTGAGGCGGGGCGGTTCTTTTTGCCTTTTTGGCAGCTGTGTTCGTTGTGGGACGATACTACAAACATTAATTGACTGCCTCCCACATGCCTTCGGAACTGGAAAGATGGAAAGAAAAACAGAGGCCCTGCCCTCGAGAAGAGTCTAGTTGAGACACCAGACATGCCCTCGGTGGATCAGAGGACCTAGGGATGGGCTTTAGTCTGGCACCTCTCGTTTTTGAGATGAGAACCTGAAAACCAGAGAGATGAAGTAACCTTGCCCAAAGCTGGGAATTTAGCCTAAGACATCTGATCCCAAATACAGCTCTGCATTCATACTCTTAGCACAATTCCACAAGACCAATAACGATATGAAAGCAAATTAGATGATAGAACAGGCAAGCCCAAAGTTGGCCTTAGAGTCAGGAAGAAGATCTGAGTTCAGATCCTGCTTCTTATTCATACAACCGTGACTTTGGGCAAATCACTTAAACTTGCAGTGAGCTAAGAAATTTTCTAAGACTATAGTAATAGTTAGCATTTATATGGCACTTTCAGGTCTGCATGGCATTCTTCACAACTAAACTGGGAGGTAGGTGCTATCATTATTCCCATTTTACAAATGAGGAAGCTGAGGCAGACCCAGAAGTAAAGTGACTTACCCAAGGTCACACAGCTAGTAAGTGTCCGGGGTCAGATTTGAACTCAGGTCTTCCTGACTCCAGATCTAGCTGCTATCCATTGCACAACTTTAAGTTGTAGAGAAGGAGCCTATACTTAGTCTAGTCTCTATCCCAATTAAACTATATAAAGACTACTAGAGGAGTCTATTCTGAGGAGGAGAGGTCAGCATGAGACAGAATGGACCCAGCTTCATGGAGGGGAGGGTGAGAGTTGAATTGCATCTGGGAGAGGGAATATTTACATAAACCTACTGGAGGAGAAGAAAGAAGAGTAGGTAGAGGAGGAGGCTTTTTTCTGTTGCTCTCATATACTTATTATATATTCAAAGATCTTGGTCTAACTATTTGAATAAATGATCTCTCCTCTACTAAAACTAAGTCTTGAAGACAGGGACATTCTCTAATTTATCTTTATATTTCCTTCAATGTCTAAAATATACTTTTTGTCCATGGTAAGCCCTAAAGAAATACATGCGGAATTTGAATTGGACAAGTGACTTATATTCTCTGACTCTCTCTATAGTCCTAGAGTGTTGCCTAGGGCACGGAGATGCTAAGTGATTTCTCAGGTCACATAGTAAGTCTCAGAGGCAGGTCCTGACCCCAAGTTTCCCTGACTCCAAGACCCATCCTCTATCCATCACAATTCATTAACTCTCCAGCCCTACCATATACCCGGGGTAACTGAGATGTGTGAAAAAGTAAGTGGGACCAGGTCTTTCCAATGATTATGGGCCAGAGACCTCTCCATCCTCCCTACCCTTCATCTCTCACCTTTCTCTGAGCTTTTCTGGCAAGGCTTCCCTTCAAAGTCCATGATACTCCCTTCAGCTATTACCTCTCCCTTGGGGTTCTCTTCTCTGGTCTCCATTTTGGGACCTAACTTTCTCTCTCATCTGGCCATGGAGCTGAGGGACAGGAGAGCAAGGAAGAAGCCTCAAGAACACTGTGACCTCTTCAAAATCCTTGATCCTCACCCAACCAGGGGTGCCCAGCAAGTTAGAAGTTCCAAAAAGAGAGAATGCTGGAATGGGGTATAGACTCCCTAATGGCCACACCTAGCCCAGTTGGGTCTGTCTGTTTGTCTGGGTCTTTAATGAGAATCCCTGGCTGCTTCTGTTCCAGGCACATGCCCTTAGCCCCAGAATCCCTTCTGCCAACCTGCCCCACCCCACTTCAAGGAAGCATGAAGGGGGACAGGATCCCCACAGAGCTGAGCTCTACATATCAGGGACTGGGAATTAACATTCCCAAGCTGTAATTATACCTTCCTGCGGGTGACACCTCCAGAAGCATCTTTTTTTAAAAGCAGGTAAATTGAAGGCTTATGGGATTGTGGGGAAATGGTTTATTTTTAGCGAGATCCCCACACCGCCTTGTGATTGCCAGTGCCCCAGTTAATCACTCAGGCGCCAGTGGCCTATAGAGGGGCTCTGGGAGCTGGGAGGTGGGATGGGAGAAGAGATCTTTGGGGCACAGACAGATGAGGAGGGCAGAGCAAGCATATTGGAAAGAAGACCAGGTAAAGACCCTCTCTGAGTAGGAATAATGGAAGGGAACCATTTATAATCGATAGCTGGGTAAAACTGAGGATATAATGGGAGACCAAGGCAATTCTCCAAATCCCTAGCCAAAGAGTGTAAAAGCCTAAGGTTTGGCAGGTCACAGATAAGCTTATACCACTTGGGGTAGTCCCATTCATTTGGGGGAGGGATATAATAACATCACTTCCTGTCTCTATCCATGTAGATTAGGTTCCACTTGTTGGGATGATGGCCCTTTTGAAAGTGCATTCCCTATGTCCACCATATTCTGGGGCCTGCAGTAAATTAAGAGTGATTGCTGTTATGATTGTAAGAGTTAAGGAGGAGAACTTGAGTGACGATTTGTAGTCTTAAGAACCATCGAGGGACTGCTTGAGATATAAGTCTTTCTGATAAAGAAAGAAGGAAGGGAGAGAAGGTGTCAAGATCAGGGAAGAGGAGGAAGGAGGTCAAGGGATCTCCCCCAGATGCTTCCTGGTGGCAAAAATTGTCGCCGGCCACCTCTTCTCTGGGCAAGGACATTAGTGCAAGAGAGAGAGAAGGGGAAAAAAATGTGATTTTAATGCAAGCCTCAGTAATCAGCTATTTGTGATGGAATTTTATCTGTCCTGGTCTCTAAGGGATGAGAAGCGGGAGTGAGGGAAGAGGGGTCAGAAATTAGTATGCAGAAATATCTGATCAGCCAAAGTAATTTTCTTTAATAATCGTATTCATACTGCCTGCTCTCTGCTCACTAGAAGAATTAAGTATTTAATAGTAATATATTTCATCTGGCAGCGGTTCCGTTTTGTTAGGAGCTGTGATGCTTCATTGGGGTGGGGAGATTTGGGGTAGAATGGGAGGGTCCAGGGCAAGAAGAGGAAAATGGGTACTAGGAAGAAGGTGAACCTGGGGTGGGCAGAGGAATAAGCAAGGAAATGGTGGGTTCCCCCTTTCATGCATTCAGTTCAGATGGCATTATTTCAAATGCCCCTTTAGCTTCTTCCACATTCACAGAGGTAGATTCTGCCCCACTCTGCTGGCACCAGTCCCTCTCACCTAGCTATAGCAAGAGATCTTAGAAAAAAAACCCACTTCATGTTACAATCTGAATCTCAAACTTTGTGTCCAGGGTCACACAGGAAGTGTCAGAGGCAGGGTTTGTGCTCCCCTTTCCCCATTTATCGTCTGTCCCCAGTCCCCAGTTCTCTATTCCTATCAAGGTTTTCCCCCTTGGAAACTCAAAGGGGAGTTGGGGTTATATATCTGATATCAGTGGGGCTGGACCTTACAGAGGGCTGCGAAACTAAGTGCCAGGGGCAGTAACCACACACACACACACACACACACACACACACACACACACACACACCCCACCCTCCTCAGCCTCACTGCCCAAAAGGGAGGAGAGTGGAGAGGATGAATGTCTCTGAGGGCCTCCAACAGCAAGCAGCTCCCCAAATGCCTAGTATCATCAATTATGTCTGTCTGTCTGTAGAATCACATCCCTGGCACAAGCCTGGCCTGATTTTTAACTATTAAAATCAAGTAATAGCCCAAATGTTCATCTCTGGCAGCCTGGGGGCAGAAGCAGCTGCCAGCTTAGTTCTTCCTGGGTTCAGTTGTGTGTGTGTGGCGGGGGTGGGGGGGGGGGGTGAAAGGCTACAGTCAAGCACTAGCCCCTTCCCCTCTGAATCCCTGTGTCTCCTCCCGGACCTGAAATCCAGACCAAGAATCTCTGCTTCCCTCACTCTCCTCCCTTACCCTCACCCCTTCTCTTAGGTGTCTGATTCTCCAGCTTCCTGGATCTCCCTGCACCGAGCTGCCCTGGAGAAAAATAGCAGTGGGAAAGAGATTCATCCACATTTGCCTGAAGAGATGGAAACAAAGGGATGGAAGGAGGGGAAGGAGGGAGGGCTCCAAGCTGTAGAAATCAGAGTTCAGATCCTCACTGCTCTTCTAACAGCAAACTCAACAAAGTGATGAGCAGTGATGCTGGCATTTCCAGGTGCCTGACAGGCTGGAATTAAACACCTGTCCATTAAACTGACATTTCAGGGAAAGAGGAAGAAGGGAGGGGGAGAGGACTGGGAACTGAGCTCTGCTCTGGCTGTGCCATCACTGGGCCCTCAAAGAAAGCAGTGCTGCTAGGAGAGACAGAGACCCCAGGTCTGGGGACATGGTTTCATGGGTATGGTAAGGGGGGAAAGGAGAGGAGAGATAATTTAAGTCTCCTCCCAATAAGAGCTGGTGCCCAGATACACACAGAAAGTTGTGAATCAGAGGCAAAGAAGGAAACAGCACTAATGGAAGAGGGAGCCCCAGAGGGGCCAGAGGACTTTTAGGGGAGAAATGACGACTATGGGGAATTCCAAGAAGCATGGGAAAACTGATGCACAGCAAAGCCAGAAGAACCAGTAAGACAATATACACAACCTCTACAACAGTGTAAATGAAGACCAAAATGCAGCTGAACCTCTGTGCAATTATAATAACCAAGTTTTCTCAACTGAAAAAATGCATCTCCCTCCCTTCATTGCAGAAGTGTGGGGCTGTGAGTGTGACATAACCCACATATTGTCAGACATGACTGATGTGTTGGTTAGTTTTGATGTTTCCCTCTTTCTTCTTTCATCTCTGTTACAAGTGATGGTTCAATGGATGAGGGAAGAAGGGATATGTTTTGGGAATGAATGTGATTCAAAAACAAAAGGCATCAATAAAATATTCTTTTTAAAAAGTCATTTAGAGGACTTTCCCCTTTCTAGTCAGGGTCCTTATTTCTGCCTGAAGTGCCAAAAGTAGGAGGCCTAGAATGGGCCCCCCCCCATATATGCAGCATTGGGGGACTTCAGTGAGGAGAAACAAAAGGATGGGAAGAGGACAGAGCTGAAGAAAGGCTGAGACAAGGTCCCTCCACAATCTGGCCCCAACCCCCATTCTAGCTCTATCACTCACTGTTCCTCTACAGGCAAAGCTCTGATCTAGGCTCTTCACCCTTCCTTCAACGTGCTTTTAAATTTCTCCTTTGTGGTTTTGGTCGCCCACCTCTACTCTCTACCTGTCTACAACCTGTCAATCCTTCAAGATCCAGTTCAGAGTCATTGCTTTTCCATGAAAGACTCCCAACCCCATTTCTGACTTCACAGACTTTAATACCGTGCCTCAGCTGAAGTTTGGCCCTAGAACTCCCCTCAGAGCCTAGGACCTCCTTACCCTGGACTGTCTAAGCATCTAAGCATCTCCCAGTGTAACATCCTGCCACCAAGCTGGCCCCCTTTTGGGGATCCATCTGAGGAAGAACCCAAATTGACCAACTTTCCTTCTGACTTTCTGGACTTCAACACCATGCCTTAGATTATGAGCCTAATCCCACCCCCACCCCCTTTCAGCTTCATTTTGTGTGTTATCTTCCCCCTCCCCTCATTAGAATATAAGTCCCTTAAATACAAGGAATGCCTTTTTTATTTATTTGTGTACACATAACTTAATATAGTAAGTGCCTGGTACACAGTAAGTGTTTAATAAATGCATATTGTCAGGCACTGAGAATAGAGCACCGGCCCTAGAGTCAGGAGGACCTGAGTTAAAGTCCAGCCTCAGACACTTAATACTTATTAGCCTTGTGACCTTGGACAAGTCACTTAATCCCAATTGCCATGCCTTCCCCCCTCCAAAAAGCAAAAAATAAAAAAATAAATGCATATTGTCTTCTTCTCACCTTGTTTTGCCACTCTAGTCTACAATGGTCTCCCCCTCCTTCGAACTCCCGGAGGACCAATTGTCTGCATCACTCTTTGGATAATTAACCACCAATTGCCTTTTGACATCTCTCAAAGTGTTATTCAGCTCTTTTTGTGTCTATTCACCTGAATTGTAAGCTCCTAGAGGGCAGACATAGGGCAGCTAGTAGACAGAGCACCAACCCTGTAGTCAGGAGGACCCAAGTTCAAATCCAGTCTGACACTTATTAGCTCTCTAACCTGGGCAAGTCACTTAACCCTGTTTGCCTTAGCTCCTCATCTGCAAAATGAGCTGGAAAAAGAAATAGCAAACCACTCCAGTGTCTTTCCCAAGAAAACACCAAATGAGGTCATGGAGTGTCAGATACAACTGAAACAATCCAACAACAACCAGAAGGCAGATATGGATTCCAGTGGTATGGGGGATGCCGTCTCTCAATGTAGGTAAGTACCTAGACCCGATGTATCAAATTGAAATAAGAAGGGGGGCCATATCCATATCTAAAGACACCTATGGGCAGTATAGTGACAGTTTCTAAAACATAATATTATCTATGTTTTATTTTATTTGTATTTAGTTAAAATATTCCAAATTGCATTTTAATATGCTTCTCATCGAGTGTTGTGGGGTCCTTGTCTCATTCTTCCACGTGCAGTAATAATAATAATCTGGGTATATGGCCACAATCTCCGTACCTTACTTTCCTCATCTGTAAAATAAGGGGATCAAGCTGGATGCTTTCCCTTCCAGCTCTATCACTCTATAATTATTAAACACTTTAGAATTCACAGCGAACTCTTGACAAATACCATATTCATGTCCTATTTACTCAGGCTATGTGGCACATTGCATAAAACATTGGCCTTGGAATCAGGAAGACCTGAGTTCCAATCCATCATCAGGCACTTAAGAGTCGGGTAACTGGGCAAGTCACTTAAACCTCTCTCTGTCTCAGCTTTCTTTACTGTGATAATGATAGTGACTACCTCCCAGGATTGTTGTGAGGATCAAATGAAATAATATTTGTAAAGTCCTTGGCACACAGTAGATGTTTAATAGGTGGGTTTTTTCTTCCTTTCTGTGAGGTAGACAGGAAACTTACTATTATACTCCTTTCATAAATGAGGAAACTGAGACTCCGAGAGGTTCAGATTTGCATAGTTGAGTTGAAGCTAAAATGCAGTTCCTTGATGCCTAGTATATTTCTCTGACTTTGGCCATCCCCACAACACTTAGCACAATGCCCTGTATATATCAGATGCTTGCTAAATGGCTTGGGGCTTCTTTGATGATTAGCTAACAAATACCAAAAACCTAGTAGAATGAAGAGAGAAACTGGGTCTATCTCGGTGATAGCTGGAGGAAAGAGGTGCCAAGACAGGCATGGAGGGAGGGAATAAGATGAAGGTGGAGATCCTGAGGTCCCCCAGTAGAACAGAGAGCAAGGGAAACTGTATTTGAGGAACCATGAAGAGGAAGAGGAAGGATTTCAAAGTATTTGTCTGTTTGTATGTATGTGTGTATTATATCTATATGCTATATAAGCACATTATATATAATATTATAATATATAACACACATATAATACATAGCATATATAATGTCTATTTATATGTTTATATAACATATATTCATAATGTTCTGTATATAGCATGTATGCTAGAAAGAAAGAAATGTCCATGGTATCTACCCCCACTCAAATATATGCTCCTTGAGGGCAGAGATATTTGGCTTTTGCATTTGTACCCCTGGCACCTATCCCAGTGGCACATAGTAGACATTCAATAAATCTTTGCTTACTTACTTGCTTGAATGATTGAGAGTTAGGTAAGCATCATGGTTCAGTGGAAAGAACATTAGCATCAGGACACATGGGTCTCATCCTTGGCTCTACTTTTGCCAGTAACTAATTGTATGCCTTTGGTCAAGTCATTGATCTCAATGGGCCTCAGTTTAATTCATTCATAAATTTGTTGTTGTTGTTCATCTGTGTCTGATTCTTTGTGACCCCACTTAGGGTTTCCCTGGCAAAGATATTGGACTAGTTTGTCATTTCCTTCTCCAGTCTATTTTATAGATGAGGAAACTGAGGCAAACAGAGTTCAACAATTTGCCCAGAGTCACACAGCTAGCATGTGTCTGAGGCCAGATTTGAACTCATGAAGACAAATCCTCCTGATTCCAGGGAGGATTCCACTGCGCCACCTAACTGCCCTCATCCATACGATAAGAATATGAATGCTTGCCTTGTTTCTTTTATAGGGTTGTCCAATGCAATAATGTATATAAAAACTCTAAGGAAAGGGAGTGCCTGCTGTGAACGATAGAAGCAACCTTCGTGATAGCTTGAATTATTCTGATTTCATTTAAAGTAATAGACTGGGGCAGCTAGTTGGCACAATGTTTAGAGCACCAGCCCTGGAGTCAGGAGTTCAAATCCAGCCTTAGGCACTTACTAGCTATGTGACCCTAGGCAAGTCATTGAATCCTGGATTTCATCCTGAAAAATAAAAAACAAATAAAGCAACTTATCCTCTTCTCTAAATGGGGTTGGAGTGGAAGGGGTGGGGAACCTAGCTAGCTAAATGATTACCAAGTGATATGGTGAAGCATCAAAGACGCAGAATTCAATTAGTAGTATTGCTAATTGACTGGAGGATAGAGAGAATGATTTTGATCCCTGAGGTCAGATGAATGAACTCTCAAAATGGCTGGGAGTGCTTGAGGAAGAAAGAGGCCTTTCTCTTCTGGGATCCACTAGATAGCAAGACAGGAGTAATGTACACAATAATATACAAGCCTAGCCTGGAAAGCGCTGTCTAGACAAAATAGTTCAGGATCACCTAATTAGGGACTGGCTAGACTTCTTCTGGAACTTCTAATTTACTTTATCCTAACAGGTGAAAGGAGGCAGCTAGGTGGCAGTGGATGAGTTAGGAAGATGTAAGTTTAAAACTGGTCTCAGACACTAGCTGTGTGGCCTTGGGCAGGTCACTTAATTCAATTTGCCTCAGTTTCCTCATCTATAAAATGAATAGATTGGACTAAATAAGTCCCTTCTGGCTCTAAATCCTGTGTTTATTTTCTAAATTTGTATGTTGTCTTTTCCCTTTTAAATAAACCCAATACTCTTCTGGTCTAGAGTATGGGAAGACAGAGAAGCAGATGGCAGAAACTCCCCCAACAAAAGGGGCAATGACAGAAGAAGGAGAACAGATAAACAGGTCATGAACACAGGTCAATGAATTCCAGGGAAAAAAGTTTAAAAAGTAGTAAATCATGGGATCATAGATTTATAAGTAGAAGAAGGACTTTAGAGACAGACCATCTAACCCAAACCTTGTCATTTTATAGATGAAGGAACTGAAGTCTAAAGAAATCAAGAGACTAATCCAAAGTCACACAGTTAAATGTCAGAGGTAGAGAAAGAGGTAAAAAAAAACAAAACCCTAAGGCTGAAAGTAAAGGTACCCTGCAGTGACCTGGAGAGAAGGATCTGGTGCTTCAGGAAGTTGAGTTCAGGCCAGTGGGGCCTGTGGTTCGGGTTTGGAATCTTTACAAAAGAATGTCAAATCATTTGTACAATAACAACAATATTGTAAAGGCAAATAACTCTGAAGAAAATCTGATTGATGCAGTGACCAGCTAGGGTTCCAGAAGACCAATGATGTAACTTGTTACCCAATTCCTGACAGAAGTGCAAAACTTGAGATGCAGAATGAAACCTACATTTTTGAACATAGACAATGTGGGAATTTATTTTGATTGAACATGCATATTTATCATGGAGATTTTTCTCTTTTTTTTCAATAAGTTGGAGAGGAGAGAAAATAAATACTTGTTAAATGAGAACAAAAATAAATTAGTAAGAGATCAGATTTCCTCTGCCTGTGGAGCTCAACCCCTCAGCTGGTTCATACTTCCAGAAACCAGTACTTCCTATATCTCACAGAAATGAGAGATAGCAGCATTTCTAGACCAGCAGGTGTGACCCTGGTAGTCACTGCTACCAACCCCTCAGACAAAGAACCACACCTACGTGATATATAGTGTGTCCAGGTGACTAAAAGCCTTGCCCATTGATTCATTCCCAGTGGTTGCATAGGTCCCTTGACAGCCCCATGATCAATTCAGCTTTCCTTATGCCACTGCCCTTTGGATTTCCATGTTTGAAAAGTGGATGGAATTACCCCCAGGGGAGAGAATGGAATAAGTACAAAAGTACAAGTCTAGAAAGGACCAAGAGCCTGGGATGGAGACTAAAAGAGAGAGATATCCTAGTGAGCAGAGAAGGGAGATAAGGGACAGACCAATTCTGGAGTTCAAATACTGCCTTCACACCAGAAAAATCTAGACCACAGCCATCATTGGGGTTCCTTCTAGCTCTGGATCTATAATCCTATCATCTGTGGGACTCCACACAGAGTCCTCTCTTGCCAATGAATGAATGAAAAAAAAAAGACTTATTAAACATTTACTATGTGCAAAGCACTGTGCCAAGTACTGTCGATACAAACAAGTTTCCAATGCCAAAGAATTCACATTCTAGTAGAGAGAGACATGTATAGGAGGTTTTTGGCTGCAAGTCAGATTGGAAAGGCCCAGTGATCCTTAGGGTACAGCAACAAGGCACCTGGTAAAGCATATTATTTAGTTCCCATTAATGAATAAAACCATAATTAATAAATAATGAATGAAATCATATCCATTTCCACTAATAAAACCATATCCATTTCTGATGAGCCACAGTCAAACACTTTGGTGCTGAAAACTTTTTTTTTTAAGATCTTGAGTAGCTGTGGCCAACTTTGTTCCTAGTGGCATCAGGCTTCCTTACCATCCATGCTAAGTGCTGCCACAAATAAACCTTTAGTATTCCTTCCCCCCCCCTCCACCCTGTCTCTCCAAATTCTACCAGTCCAAGTCACAGAATCTCAGTGTTGGAAGAGACGTTATGAATGATTTTGTCCATCAAGACCCATCTCTTACAAGAGGTCTTTTGCCTTTCCTCTAGCCCTCCCTGATCTCTTTCTGGACCTTTCTACATCTCTTGGAGTCTCTGGAATACTCTTTAGCACTGAGTGATCTCCTTATGTTATTCTCCCATTGTTCCTGGTAGTCTTTACATCTGTCCAATCATATCTTAAGCTCCTGGAGGGTAGAGCCCTCCATAGGTATGTGTTCCATACTTATTGACTGGTTCCTTAAATTCAAATTATTTCATAGAACCAAATCCATGGCCTAAGGCATTGCTTCCCTTTTACTGAGTAGCAAACTGAGGCTTATGCTAGGGTCTTTCTTGCTTAGGCACTCATTAAAAACAGGAATGAGACTCAAATCAGGATAGCAATCCCCACATTCCCTTTGAACTTTTCAGGGATAACAAGTCTACAGGTATGTTTCTTTTTAAGATAAATTTAATTGATACCCTTTGTTTTTACATCCCAGGCATTTGTGTCTGGATTGAGCATTGTATGGAATGAGAAACACCTGAGTTCAGATCCAGCCTCAAACATTTACTAGCCCTGTGGTTCTGGGCAGGTCACTTAACTTCTGTCTTGGTTTCCCTGCCATAGTAATGGCACCTATCTCCTAGTGCTGTTATGGGGATAAAATGAGATAATACTGTGCTTTGCAAACCTTAAAGTGCTATATAAATGCTAGCTATTATTATTAATTATAGCACTCTCTCTGTCTCTGTCTGTCTGTCTCTTTGTCTCTCTCTCACCTTCTCTCTCTCTCTCTCTCTCTCTCTCACACACACACACACACACACACACACATACACGTTATTGGGAGTAACAACAAGTTAGCCACAGCAACTAATACTGTATCATATTATATAACAACAGCTAATACCAAAGCATTTTTCATCCTTCATTTTCTAACTGGACCAATGACATCATGAAGGTGATATCTTAACTTGTTCATGAACTGGATTTAAGTGAGGCAGAGGTTGAACAAAGTGTCGGCTTCACTCTCCCCTCCAGTGGCAAGACAAAGTCAGAATGACCAGCAATGACCCAGGATGCAGTGGAGGTCCTTGGCATCTTCGATGTCTGACCAAGCTCTGAGTGCAAGTTCTTGCTTCAATCACCTTCATGGCCATTGAAACAAATTGTTCTCATTTGTCCATTCTGCCAGGGGAAGTCTTTACATGCTTGGGGTAGACACCTCCATAAACTGATAGGTTTGTGGTCTTTTGTAACCTCGTTTAGCCCATTTGCCAAGGTGGTTTTACCACAGTGTAGCCAATGCCCATGCTATAGCTTCTTAGTGCCACAGGTGAGAGCTGGGTAACAGGTGAACATTAAAGATAGATGAGCAACCCAGAAAAGCACTCAAAAATCCAGAAGCTAGTCATATACCCCGAAATTAAACTATACTATACTTATACTGTACTCAACATAACTGACCCTTCTTGCAGAGATGCAAAGTGAATTAGTTTTATAATCACAGGAAAAATGACATTACAGAGAGATGGCAAGAGACCTAGGTAAGGCAGATCATCCAACGGGCATTCGTAGAACCTAAGATTTAGAGCTGTAAGAGACCTTACACATCACTTAGTTCAAAACCTTCATTTTTCAGTTGAGGAAGGGAGGTTAAGTCATGAGATCACAGAATCTAGATCCAGAGCTAGAAGGAACCCCGGGAGTCACCTGGACTGATGTTTTTATTTTATAGGTGAGCAAACTGAGGCTGGGAGAGGCTAGTCTAACATAAGTACTAAGTAGCAGATGGGAGATTTGAATACAGATCTCCTGATGCCAATTCCAATGTACTTTCTGTGCCACCACCATTATCTGTTCTCTAAGACATTCTTGGCTCTCAGTTACTTTTCAGTTCAGCTTTATTTTTTTGTTAAGTTTATAGATTTAGTGTTGGAGGGGACCTTGTTCCATCTAATCCATCTTGCTTCTCTTACAGATGCTGAAATTGATGCCCAGAGTACGATACTTGCCCACAGGAAGTAAGTAGCCGAGCTGAGTTTAATCTTGGTCATTTGATTCCTCTCAAAGCCTACCAGCTCTGAGAAGAGATAGAGAAAATCCCATCTCCCCAAGCGCACGAGGTGGTGAAGTGTCACAGTACACAGAGTGCTGGACCTGGAGTCAGGAAGACCTGAGTTCAAATCCAGCTTCAGACACTTACCAGCTGTGTGACCCCGGGAAATCACTTTCCTCTGCCTGCCTCAGTTTCCTCAACTGTAAAACGGGGAGAATAATAGCATCCACCTCGAAAGATTGTTGTGAAGGTCAAATGTAAAAAGCTCAGCACAGTGTAGCAGGCTCTTGTTATTATTAAATCTAGCTTCAAACACTCACTAGCTATGTGACTCTGGACAAGTCACTTACCCTCTCTCTATCTCAGTTTCCCCTTCTGTAGGATGAGGCTAATGATAGCAACTGTCTCTCAGGGTTTCTGTTAGGATAAAATGGAATTATGCTGTTAAAATACTTTACAAACCTTCAAGAAAGCACTCTATAGATGGTGTCTATTATTGTTATCTGGGCACTGGGTAAAATTGCTACTGGCAGTCACTCTCAAGCATGGAACATATCCAAAACGCTCTGCAAATGCTCATGGTAGTTCATAGTAGTGATTGATGTCACCTGGATCTGTAGTGATGGATAGTTATAGTAGAAACCCCAAGGTTGATTTTCCAGTGTTTAGAAATGGTTATGAGACTTAGTAGGGGCAGAGATTCTCAGGGGGCTGGATCTTCAATTCACCCCTTTTTCCCAAAGGGACTAAGGGCTGACACAGCTGACAAAAAATTCAGCAGATCTAGAATCTGAGGCAAGCCATGTACTAGTCTCTTCCCGTGCAACACAAAAGGGGCTGAAACCAAGGGCATTTTCTAGGATTATTCTAAATAGAGACACATACTTTCAGCAGTGTTTGGAAGGAGAGAAGGTCAACATTTTCCAGCCTAGCCTAGAGCATACAAATGCTTGCAACCTAGAGGATGAGGGGGTTGCAATAGACCAGCCATGGTCTCAGTTTCTTCATATGTAAATGAGGAAGTTGGAATAAGTGACCTGGAAAGTCCTTTCAAGCTAAAGCATTCCATGGAACTATGAAGGCTTGGATGCCTAGGCCTGAGAGCCAGGGGTGACAGTCCCCCTCCTCTCTCCACTTGAGAAGTTGGATAAGTCCGCCTACTGAATGTTCAGGGTAAGTCTCTTGTCCTTGACTTGATGTTTGGGGCTTCAACAAGGCTGAAGGTCTACATGAGGCCCTACTCACATATTCATCTGGTCTTTCTCTTTTTCCTTTCTTCCCCCGGTCCTCTTCCTCCTTCTCCTCTGCCACACCCACCTCATCTCACAAGAGTTGATCTCCACACCTCATGAGAGGCCAGGCCTATGCCAAAGCATTCTTGGGCCTGGTGTCCAGGACTGGACTCAATAGTTTTCTACCTGGGTACATTAGAAAGAACACTGTGTCCGGCGTTAGATGTGCTAGGTTTAAATTTCTTCTCTATACTTACAACCTGGGTCAGCTTGGACAAATCACTTAACCTCTCTGTGCTTCATTTTCATCAGTTATAAAATGAAGGGATTGGCCTCGATGGCCTTTGAGGTCCACTTCAGGTCTAGATTAATTATATTGTTGTCTTCTGATTTCTCACTGCCCCTCCCTCCCAATCAAACCTTAATCTCAAATCGATATCATTTCAATGTCACCAGTCTAGGATATAATAGATTGATTGACTGGTCAGGTCACATGCACCCAGATGTCTGCAGAACCACTGACCCTCAAAGCAGCATCTTGGCACCCACGGGTAAAGGACCTTGGAGGTCATCTCATTTAAGTCCCTTATTCTACAAATAAGGAGACTGAGGCCTATGGAGTTGAAGCAACTTCCTGAAGGATATACATAGATTCAAACTCTGGTCTTTGGACTCCAAATCCCCTACTTTTCTCCTGCTATATATTGCTTTGCCTCTTAGGTCCCATCCCGGGCCAACCCCCCGTTTCAGCAGAGGCCCCCCTCCCCCCAGCTGCCCAGTTCCTGGACTCTCTGGGACCTCACAACCTCCCCCTCCCCACTGCTGCCTACCCCTTCCCCACCCTCCTTCTCCCACCCTCAGGGTGCCCCAGAGCCAGGCGTGTGTTTGTGAGCTCACAGGGAATGGTGGGACACGGGCCTTTCTCTCTGCCGTAATGAAACCCTTTAATCATATTCAAATAGGTTACTGTTCAGGGGGAAAATAGAAATATGGATTTGATAGCAATAAATTTCCCTGGCTGGCTAAGCCCAGTTCTTAATTGTCCTGTCCCAAGGCTCGCACATTTCATTGTTCGTTAGGTGCTTAAGTCTCTGCTCTCATTTTGTGGCGGTGACATTACCGTTGATGGCTCTAATACTCTCATAATTTGAAAGGGGATTTGCATGATAGAACGCAGAGTATTAAAAGAAAAAGAAAAAGAGAGAGAGGGAAAAAAAACCAGGGAGGGGGGCAAGATGGGAGGGGGAGCCCAGGAAAGGAAAGGGGGGCAGCAGGCGGCTGGAATGGGGGGAGTAGAGAGACCAGATCTAGCTTTCACTTAAAAAAAAAAAAGTCACTTTCTTCAAAGTCAAATCATTGTTTTCATTAAAGTTAAAAAAAAAAAAAAGAGCCGAGCCTGCACATTGGGCCGGCCGGGCACTGGTATTCTCCTTATTGTTCCTAATGGTTATTAATTATTATTATCCGGCTGTGCAGGGCTCTGTGGACGTGATGTCCCCAACGTCCTTGGGGTGGCATCAGTGGGGGAGAGGGGGTGTCAGGGGAGGGGGGCTTGCTCCGCACCTAGAGGGCTTTCTCCTGGTTAAAGGAAGGCTAGGGACATCTTCATTGGGACAGATGTGGATCTGCCCCTACTTTGGAGGGGAGGGGGACCCCTGAGGGCGGTCTTTCCTGAAAATAAATTCTCCTCCCTGTCTGAACCAAACCTCCTGGGTCCTTGCCAGATGTTCTCCAGCTTTCCTAGAAGACTTCTCTTTCCAAGTAGCAGGAAACCGTGTAAAGACTTAAGCACCTAACTCTGAGAGCTCCAGGCTGAAGATAGAGCTTCCCTTATCCCCTTCCCCAAGTTCTATTTTTATACTTAGGAAGCCTAGAAAAGAGACTGGCACTCCATAAAGTCTTGCTCCCATCCTGTCCATGCTTTCGATACCCAACCCTGCCTCCCCAGGGAAGGTATAGGTACGCTTACTTTGCTTCACCCCTTCTCTCAGAGGCTCTATCAGATCCCTCTAACCATTCCATTTTTTTCTCCCTTGGGTGCTAAAAGCTCCAGAAATCCTTTTGGTTCTGTGTTTTGGGAGGTTCTAGGTATAGAAGCCTCAGGTACAGTTGTCCAATAGAGATAACAGATCAGTTTCCCAAAGTTCCTACAAGCTGATTCATATCAGGAGAATGTGAACACAATTGGAGGTTTTCTACGTGTACGACCGAGTATACACAAAGGTGTGTCCCTATGGACACAAATGTACAGGAATAGGATTTCCATGTGAGTGTACAAATGTGTGTCTATGAGGAAGAGTTAAAGTAGGCTTGTGTGTATGAGTAAAGGAGAAAGTGTAAGCAGGTAAGTGGGGGGGGTGGGGGGCTGCCTGTAAGTGAGAGGATGTGTCTTAACTTCCCTCCCCTCTGGACACTTAATGGTCACCACCTTACAGAGATACCAAGTAATTCTAACCCCTCACCCTCCAGTATATTCAGAGATTTTTCCTCCCCAGTACAGAGGGCTAAGGAGCTCTGGCCCATGGTCAGAGTTGGGAGGGGCAGGCTGGACGTCTTGATAACCCTACTTATATGCCCTTGGCATGCCCCACACCATCACAACTTCTTCCTGCCTTCCTTCTTCATGGGGGCTCAGCCAGGCAGCCTACCACTTCCAAGCCTCGCCCTAGAACAAGCCTCACTCTCCTTCCATTTCCTAGGGGCTTTCTTCTGGATTAGAGTTTTAAGTCAAATAAATTCTGGGCTCCGAATAAAGCTGCCTGCAGAGAGCCTGGTAGGCCCCTCCTTTCCCTTTCCCTTCTTGGCATGGTGCTAGAATTGGGAAGGTTGGGACAGCCTGTTCTTTCCCTCACACCCCCTCCCCAGGCCGTTCTTTCCTACTGGCCACACCCTGCCCCACTCTGTTACCTTCTCCCCAGCCCTCTCCTTCTTCTGGGCACTGTCTCGCTTAACACCAGCAACCCTGGGAGCCTACACCTTTCTCAGCTGGGATGATTCTATAGCTTCCTCCAGGGGATGTCACTGCAGAGAACCAAACGGCTCCGTTTTCTCTTTGTTACATAAAAATGATGATGATGATAAATCACATGTATACTGTGCTTCACCATGTATGTAACAGTTTACAGTGTACAGTGATTTGTATATTCCAGAGTGATTTAGAGTACATGTATATGTAGATATACATGCATAAATATGGTATGTAGCATGTGTTATATATGTATAGACAATATATAAATATAGATATGGAGCTTAACAGAATATTGGTGTGTGTAGAGAGAGTTCCTTTGTAACTCACTCCCCTAACATGGGTCCCTTGAGGTAGGTAGTGAAAGTATCATGATGCTCATTTACAAATGGGTATAACTGAAGCCCTATAACGCGGTAGTGGAAAAATCACTGAACCAAGAAAGGCCTGGGTTCAAGGGCCCACTCCATTACCTCCTAGCTGTTCGGATTTGGGTAAAGCATTTAATCTCTCTGAGTCTGAGATTCTTCACAGGTAAATAATAATCTTCGAGGAAGATGAGTTTGTTGTATTTTTGTAAACATTAAAGCACTCTCTTAATGTGAGTTACATTCATAATTATAATAATAATACTAATTAAAAAGGAACTTGACCAAGATCACACATATACCACATTTCCTTCCTCCTGCTCTTAGAAAGGGGGTAGTATTAATCAGTCTTTGGTTTGTTGGTTGGTTAAAGAGGAAGCAGAACACCGAAGGGTAGAGATAGCTGGGGGATTCTGAATATCAGGGGAGAGGGTCTGGCCTTGTCTGGCCCTGGAGTTCTTGGGTATTGGAAAATTTCCTTTTTCTTCCCTTACCATATTGGGATCTAACTAGAAAGACTGAGTGATAGTGCCCATTTCCTATCTCAGGGCACCCAAAAAGGTTGGGATGCTTACCCAGGCTGCCAAATGCCTCCCTAAACTGTCCCTTCTCCCCTCTACCACCATCAGAGAGAACCTACCTCCGAGTCCCCTCCATTTCAGGAGCCCCAGTTTAAAGCCTCAGTACTCTTACCCAGATGCCCTGCTGCTACCTCCCCCACCTCCCTTGTAGACCCCCAAGGAGAAACTGTCTCAGGAAGGGAAAAAAAAGGCGGAGAGACAAAGTGATTCTTAAATATTTTCGTTCTCTCCAGTCACTCGGGGAGGAGGGGGTGAGGGGGCCAGGGAGGCTGGAAGGGGGGACAAAGGGGGTTTAATAGGCTCCTGTGACAGCCCAGTGTCCACATTGGGAAAAGATTAATGACGAAAATTAATCGCCTGACCTTTCTTTCCAGGAGCTGGAGGTGAGGCGGGCCATTAAAGCCTCTTATGTTGTAATTAACGTTGGAGGGGAGAGGAGAGCTACCTTCAGAATGGATGTGATCATTTAATTAGGCTTATGCGTCAGTGCCACAACAGGTTCAGAGAAGTCATAATTTAACTACAGCTTTAAATCACACAGTCAGAATGTGGATGGCAGGGTTTAATGGCGGGATCGCCTGCCACAGAGCATCAAGGAAAACAATTAAATAAACACCTCCAATAAGAGATGGATAGAAAAAGAGCAGGAGACAAGGGGGCAGGGGAGAAGCCTGGAGACAGCCAGGGACGTGGACAAGGAAAAGACAAGGAGGGGGGGAGACCCGGGATGGCAAGGATGGGTTCGATAGGTACACAGAGCAAAGTTAAGAAAGGAATGAGGATAAAAGCAGATAGAAAAATAGAGTGAGGGGGATGGAGAAAGAGGCCAAAGGAATTCTTTCTGACTGCACCCCCCCCACTCCCACAAAGCAGTGTCTGACTTTTCATGACCCCCACAGATAATACTATTCATGAGGTTTTCTTGGCAAAGACACTGAAGTGGCTTGCCATTTCCTTCTCCAGCTCATTTTACAGATGAGGAAACTGAGGCAAACAGGGTGAAGTGACTTACCCAGGGTCACATAGCTAGTATGTATTTGAGACCAGATTTGAACTCAGGAAGATAGATGAGTCTTCCTGATTCTCAGACGAGTTCTCCACTGTGCCACCTAGCTACACTAAACCACTGGAGTGGTTTGCTATTTCCTTCTCTAGTGCATTAAGGTAAATAAAAGTTAAGTGACTTACCCAGGGACACACAGCTAGTAAGTGCTGAGGCTGGATTCTCAGGTCTTCCTCACTGCTGGGGAAGGAAATGACCAACCACCCCAGTATCTTTGCTGAGAAAACTCCAAATGGAGTCATGAAAAGTTGGACACAATTGAAACGACTGAACAGCAACTTCGTGACTCTGAGCCCAGTGCTCTATCCACTGAACCACCTAGCTGCCTCCTGTTACAGTGGAGAAAGCAATGAATTGAGACCCAGACAACCTGAGCCCAAATCTCACTCTTGCCATTTACAACGGTGTGACTTTGGGCAAATCACTTAACCTCTCTTTTCAATGAGAAGGGGGGAGTGGGCAAGATGGCTTCTAAGCTCCCTTCCAGATCACAATATGACAAGGAAACATGTCTGCTTACAGAACACTGTAGAGGACAAAAAGGGATACAGAAAGCTTGGGTAAGATACCCAACTTCTTCCCTCAAGGAAGTTAAATTCTAACAGGGGAATAAACCAAGAGCACAGCTATATTCAATGATAAGACATTAAAGAACTCACAAAACAAAGAACCCTATGACTTCTGAAAGGGAACATCATTTTCTTTTTCTGAGTGGTCTTCTTGGACCACTCCTCACTCCAGCACACAGCAGTAAATTCAATTCAACAAATAGTTATTGGAGTCAAAGTGGAGGGCATGATAAAGATTCTGAGCTCAGACCAGCAGGCAGTGCCTTCTGGGTACCAGAAGACTCCCAAAGCAGTTCTTGCTTCTCCCCTTGATATCCCTGCCAGAGGAGCCCTCAGCCTCGTAGCCCCTGTCCTAGAGAACAATTGAGGAATGTCGGTGGCTCCTACCAGCCAGCCTGACTTCAAGACCTAGAACCCCAGAGAGAAAGCTAGGAGCCAGGGTCAGCAAGGTGCAGCACAAAGTTCAAGGCCCAGGTTACAGTACCAAACGCATTTTATCTGCAGCAATACACAGGCTGAGCTGAATCAAGTACAGTCAGGAAACCAGGATCAGCAGAACTTAGGAAAGGAAAGCGACAGAAAAAGGGAAGGGGATAGATATTGTGAGGTGAGGGAAGAAAAGAGCTGGTAGAGATGAATGGGAACAAGGCAAGAGGAACCGGATGGAAGATGAGGATTGGGGAGGGGGTGGGGCTTTGGAGGAACCCATCTATCTCCTAGAAGCTTTTGTAGTGAAATTGTGGGAGAATTGGAGGTGGGGACAAGTGGTGAAAGGGAGGTGAGTCCTGACAGGGCCTTAGATCTAGGGTCCCTGAACCCCTCAATCTCTGGTTTGAACCCATCTGGACTTACTGGTCTCTCAGTGGCTTGGCTGGCCTCTGACCTCAACCTCAACCTTTTGGATCATATTTTCAGCTCCAGACGTTCCAGAGAGCAGCACAGCCCATTCTAGGCAACTGGTGAGAAGAGGGAAAACTGGCAGAGATGGCCATATGAAGGGTCTAATGTTTAGAGCCACAGACCCAGAGTTACAGATCTTCCTCCAGCCCTTATACACCCACTTCCATTAAGGGCCCTGGGAACTTTCCCAAATGATAATGCCCCCTCTCTGATACAAGGCTATTGTCATCTGAGACGAAATGGTGATCCAAGGTTAGAATGACAACAGAGCAGAGCAGAGAATAAGGCTTTAATGATGAAGCAGAGACAAATCCCTCCATCTTCTTCTAGTGGCTTTTCACTGGCTGATAGCCCAGATCCCAATCTGTCACCACCTGTACCCCTTTTCCTTGGAAGGAGGGGACTGAGATCACTTCGTCCACCAGATACCAAGGACAGATTCTCCACATAGACACCACAGTACCTTCATGCATGTGTATTTAGGGGTGATTGAAGCCAAACTCTGCTTTTGTTGACTGATTAATTAGGTTTTCAGTCCCAGCCTTTCTCCTCTAGGGCCTGGGGCCTGAAGACCTCAGTTGAGCTTGATTCTAAAATCGTCAAAGTGGAAAAAAGATCCTTTGAAAAGGTGGGCAGGGGAGAAGTGTGAGAATGACAGAAAACTAAAGCCAGGGAAGGGTAAGACTGAGCCCAGATAATAAATGGTCCAGGTGCAGCCTCACCCTTTTCATCTCCACCTCTCACAGTTCTCTCCTCCCTCTAGGCTCAGCTCATGTCTTCATGAATCCCTTCCTGATCTCCTCGGCTAATCTCCTTCAAGTTACCTTGCCTCTTGTAAGAGGCAGTGTGGCCTAGTGAATAGTGGGCTGCTGATCTCGAAGGCAGAAAGACTTCCATTCAAGTTGTGCCTTTGGTACATACTAACTGGGTTTCAGAGAGAGAATAATATCATCTTCTTTAGGTAGTCCCAAATAGCTTCTTAAGACTAATACCTACTAAACTCTTAGACCCCACACTCCTGGAGGGGAGCCCCTCCAACTTTGAGGAAATTACAGGTCTAACAAAAAAAAAAACCAAACAATTTATCCATGAACATGTTGTCTCTCTGCCCAGCCCCAGGAGAATATAAACTCTCTGAGGGGAGAGGCTTTTTGGCTCATTTTTGTAACTTCAGTGCCCAGCACATAGTAGGTACTTAATAAATCTTTTTTGGATTGTAAAAGCACCAACTTGGGGGAAAGAAGATCATGAGAAGGCTCTGCTACTTCCCTTTGATTTGTACCTGGACTCAGAGGCACAGCCTGAGCCTCTGCTTGGGGTCTATCTAAATCTCTTCAGGTTTAGTGACCAAAGGCAAAAAACAACCACACACACACACACACACACACACACACACACACACACACACACACACACACACACACACACAAAACCAACCAAACTGGTAAGCTAGAGGGATGGGAAATTACTAATTATAGAAAAAAGCGTTACAAAACTATGCCACAGAGGGCATGAAAAGCCCATTATCCACCAGTATGATGGAACAGACTAGCAGGGCAGGGAGTAAAAAGCGGAAGAGAAAATATGGTAGAGATTTGTCCCTTCCAATTTAAATAGTCTGGGCAAAAGCAAATGTTGGACGATGGAATAGCCTCCCCTCTATGTCAAATGTAAGCAGCCCCTCAGCAGTGACAGCCCCTTCTCCCCGACTGGGGACCCCAGCTCATATAAAATGGCTCCAAAAACAAGCAGTATTATTTGCTAATCTTTTTATGAAATGCATTTAGGCTTGTCAATCAGGTTGTAAATTCCTTATAGGCAAGGTACCTGTCTTCCTGGTGTTTGTATTCACCATTTCACCCCCTACTGGAACATGGAACATAGTTGGCTCCCAACAAACTTTAGATGAATTGAAGTTCTCTGACATCCCCAAGCAGCCAGCAGCTGGCTGAGAACATAGAAGGCACCTAGCAAATACTTTGTGATAGACTGATGCAAGAATTGTGGGTCAGAAACATTACCCAATTAAATAGTCCGTAGTACTGATGTACTTTTTTTTATTCAGGCGGTCATTTGGAATACTGTTTTCAGTTCCGAGTACTTTAGAAGAGATACTGACTAGATCGATAAGAAGGACCTGGATGGGGAAGAGGTCTGTAATGTGTGCTGTGCAATGAAAGGTAACTGGACCTGGGGAGTAAATGTTTAACCTAGAGGTGAAATGACTGAGGTGAGGATGGATAATATTCATTATTTTTGGAATATTTGACTGGAAGAAAGGAAAGACTCGTTCTGTTTAACTCCCATCAATCAACCAACAATCCAGGCACTGGGGGGACACAAAACCGAAAACAATCCCTGCCCTCAGAGTGACTCACATTAGAATTAGAAGTAATGAGGATAAGTTACAAGGAAGGAGTTTTCAGTTCCATAAAAGGGGAAGCTGCAGATCAATTAATTAGAGCTGTCCCCTCACTCTGTAAGTGCTTGTCAAGGCTCTCACAACCACTTGTCAGGGAAGTTGTAGGTTCTAGACTTAACAACAAGCCTTGAAACTCTAAGATTCCATAGTGACCCTTTCCTTATACAGGACTAAGATGTTGCTGTAGTAAGCTATTTTCTTCCCTACTCCATTCTCACTTGCCTCCTCTTTCCTCCAATGTTGTCAGATTCCCCTTAGCTCTGAAACCTAAGGATTCAATTTCCTTTCCAGAGAACTGAGCTCAAGTGCTTTGAGAAAGCCACAAATCTAAACAGAAGCAAAAAAAAGTTATATTTCAGGTAACAGAGTCATAGGGTTCAGAACTGGAAGAGACCTGAGTTATCTACTCCAATCCCTCATTTTTTCAAATGAGATAACTGAGGCTCAGAGAGATGACAGCCAAAGTCACACAGTAAACAGTAAAGGTTGGATCCCCCCTCCAAAAAGGTTTACTGTCTTCAAATCTGGTGCTTTTAACAACCCTACCCTGTACTGTCCAATGTCATACACAATTCAATTAAAGAAACACTGATTAAACCCCTACTACAAAACACTGTAGGAAGAACTGGGGGAGATTTTCAAATCTAAATAAGATAGGGCCACTGTCCTCACAGAGTGTCCAATCTAGTAAGGGCATATGACATATACAGAGGAGTATCACCTACAGAATCCACTTAAACCTTCTGGTCCAGGGGCTCCAATTTTTTCACTTCATTCAATTGATGGTGAATGCCTCCAGATAACCACCTTGTGGAGATCCACCTCTGAAGAAAGAAGTACCAGCAATTTAGCCTCCTTAAACCGGATAGTCCATCCCCTCCCTCCCGGCCTGTCCCTACCTAAGCCAAAGCTCTACCCAGTAACTCTAGTAAAACCCGAAATAAGCAAATCAGACTAATCCCGTTTTACACAATTGGCCAAACGGTTCACTTCCGATGCCCAAGTGGCTCAGACTCAGGAGGAATTCAGAGGGAGGGGCCCTGTGGCTTCTGCGTGAGAACAGAGTGGGCCTTGGGCCTTGTTTGTTTTTCTGTCTGTCTGTTTGTTGGATGGGGGCCGGGTAAGGGGGTGCTGTGGGGGGAATAAAGGGCGTGGAAACATCCTTAAAATAGCCTCCCTGGTCCCTTGGCGCTGCTCTCGCCTCTCAGAACAGACCCTTCTGCTGTGGCTGGGGGCAGGGGCGGCTCGCTTACTTGTGGTTTGCGGGCTTGTATTGCAGTCCCGGTCGGTCAGTCTGCTGGACGCCGAGGGGCGGCAAGGACGATAGCCAGGCCTTTCCTGTGCAATGGGGGCATCTAGGTGACTCTGAACCCCTCAAGTCAGCTCTGTGATCTCTAGATCTCTGGAAGATATGATGACATAACTAAGAGCTACGCCTGATCCCCTCCTCCCCACCCCACTCCCCAACCTTTCCACTTCTCCCGGATCCCCCGCCCCATTCCCTGGCTTTCAGTGTACTAGAGGCGATCTTCTGCCAGCCTGCGCGCTGGAGATAAATAAGCCGGTGCCGTGTGAGTTATGAGATGGGGTCCTGCGGAGGCGTCGCGGCCACATAAACCAATAAGGGTCGGAGGCTCAAGTGGACCCAGTGGAGCAACTGGGTCCCTGGGAAGGAGTTACGACTCCGTAACTCAGCGTTGCCCGCTCGCTTTTTTTTTCTTCTTGCACTTAGATATGAGAGTGAGATTTCTCTCCCTTATTTAGACATTAGTTATCTGCAGGATAACTCCACAACATCCCCCCAACACACACACACACACACGCACGCACGCACGCACGCACGCACCCCACATAAATGATCCTTCCTTTTAAAGCGGATCATCTCTCTTCCCGGGACCCTAAATCGCCCCCTCTACTCTTTCTCTAGGCCTTATTTTTCTCCAAGATTTTCAGCCGTAGGCCCAGGTTGTGAGCATGCCCTACTTCCCCACTCCCTCAATTCTCATCCGTAAACTCTTCGGAAGGAAAGAAGGAAGAAGGAAGGAAGAAAAGGAAGGAAGAGAGAGAGGAAGGAAGGGAGGGAGGGAGGAAAGGGAATGGGGAAAAGGAGGAGAAAAAGGGGTAGTGAAAGAAGGAAAGAGGGTTGCCTAAAGGAAAGAGAGGGGGAAGGAGAAAAGGAAAGAGGGAAGCAGGTAAAGGGGGGAGAATTAGTTCCCCCTCACTGGAAGTCCACAGACTTGGAACTGTATGACTACTTGTCCAGGATGTTGGGGATTCTTGCTGGCATTCAAATTGGATCAGGTGGCCTCTTTACTCCTTTCCAGCTCTCTTCAGATTCATTGCTAAATTGGTGTTATATTGACATTTTACAAATAAGGAACCTGAAGCTTGGAAGATTCCTCAGGATCAGAGCCAGGACTCAAATCTAGGACTTCTGACTATCAGATTACTTGGACTACAACATGTAACTATAAGGTCCCTCTTCACTTCCTTTCTCTCCCCAAAACTCTCCTCCACACATACCTACAATCAAGTACTAACAGGTAGTACCCCTTTCTTCCCTCCACAGGCTGATCCCTCCAGCTGGCCCTGGGACCTTCTGAGATTTGAAAGGGGGAGGACAAACTGACTAGATTTAAATCAATCAAGCATTTGATTTAAAAAAAAAAAGGACTCCTTTTATGCCTGTAGAAGCTGCATCGGCAGCTGTGTCACTAGAAGTACATCCACCCAATTCCTTCATTCTAGTTGCCTGAAGCCCCTCAATTCTGTGGTTTACATCCTATCTCTTTTCCTTATCTCTCAGGCCCAAACTAGGCTATTTCTTAGAAACCAAAGTGTGGCACAAAACCTGCAATTCCCTGCAATAATTCACTAAACCCCTAATCCAGGCAGTTGATGATCTGATTGCACAGCTACCAAAAGAACCAAATGCTACAAAAAGGGGATGTTTTTCAGAGGTTAGACAATTGCAACCAGCCCTGATTCTAGGCAAAATGGTAACATAGGCAGGATCTGTTTTAATAGCCCATTTCCCCATCCTCCTTTCTGAATTTTTGTTGCTGTTGAATCATTTCTTCTGTTGTGCCTGACGCTGGTTGATCCCATTTGGGGTTTCTTTACAAAGATACTGAAGTGGTTTTCTGTTTCCTTTTCCAGATCATTTTACAGATGAGGAAACTGAGTCAAAAAGGGTGCAGTGACTTGCCCAGGATCCCACAACTAGGAAGTATCAGAGAGCAGATTTGAACTCAGGAAGGTGAGTTTCTGACTCCCACACTCTATCCACTGTGCCACCTAGCTGCCCTCCTTTCTGAATTGCCAGGTGGCATTTGTCTGCTGTCCCTCAGGCACCTTTGCTGTCTCCAATTTATCCGGTATAGATCTTGTCTGTACATAGTTGTTTGCATATTGTTTCCATTAGTCCATAAGTTCCTTGAGGTAAGGCATTGTCTTTTGCCTTTCTTTGTATTCCTAAAGCTTCTCTTAGTGCCTGGAACATAATAGGCCCTTAATAAATACCCTTTGACTGACTGAACAATGCCTTCTAGCTCCCTAAATCCCCCCCCACCTCCACCCTCATTTTTGCACCCAACTCTGGCCAAAGATTAGATCCAAATTCCTTTCAAATATTCATTAGAGTCATGGTACAACAGATATAGTGCTGAACCTGGTGAGGAAGACTTGAATTCAAGGCTTGTCATGAACACTTGAGTGTTGGGGTGGGCAGGGCAGGAACACTGATCCTTACCGTGGGCAAGTAGTTATATAACTTGGTTTAACCTCATTTTCTCACCTGTAAAATGGGGATAATAACGCCCGTGGAAGTTCAAACAAGACATTTTACCCAAACCCAGCTGTTGTTAAGTGTCCTTCATTCCCTTGAAAACAATCTGAATATGTAATTAAAAGCAATTCACACTAAGGTGTAAAGGCTGAACCATCTCAGAACAGCTACCTGGCAAAGGAGGTTTTGTTAATCCCAAAATATACGTAACCTATGTAGAAGAAAAATGTTTAGAGGTGGGGACTTCACATGGGCCTTGGCTCTTTGGAACTACCTCTCTCGCTCCCCACCCTCCATACAAGAAGAATACTGATTTTGAAAGGATGCTGACACCTGCCTCAATTACCAGAAGCAGAACTGTTTACAAAAAGTAAAATTTAAATCTGAACAGGACTAAGGGGTTAGGTTTTTAAAAACATCAAGTGAACCAGTTTCTACCTGAGGCAAGTGTCTGATGCTGGATTACAAGGATTATATTATAATTCACTTTATATACATTACCTCATTACCTGACACCCAGCATCCAATCTGGCTATGAGCCTCCTGGAACTTAGTAAAGTAAGGCATAAAGAGGAAGGGATTTGGCTAAGGTCATACAGCTAGTTAGCAGCCATTTCCCTTGCTCCAGGTGCCATACCTGGAGCCAAGAATTGAGCCCAGGTCTGCCAATTCTGAAAGAAATTGCTTTGTTCTCTGTAGAACCCCTGAAAGTTGCTTTTGTTGTCTTTCTCCCCAGCATTTATCTTCATATGTAATGTAGACATTGGCCATGTATGTTATATATAGCCAGGTAGGATGTCTAAATATATTGACACTAGACTCAAAAGGAGAAAGATACATAGCTCTGGAGTCTTGCCCACCTTGAGGAGCATAGGAGAAGAAACCATGAAATTGGCCACTCCATTCACTTCTGAGAAAAGTTGTGAGGGGGCTGGTACTGGACTAGCCATATATCTATCTGTCCCATAAAGGTAGCCAATCTAGAGACACCATTTTAAAGGGCAAAACTTGTAACTTCCCTGGCCACTATCCCTTAAAGGCAGAAGGTGCTCCCAAGCTTACTTGGGCCCTTCCCACCAAAGGCTAGTTACACAAAAGATCAACGTAAATAGTGGAAAGCAAGTAAATCTGTTTATCTAAAGAAATAGTAAACAGAAATAGAAGTCATACCAATCAGAATATACTTGAAAATACGAACTATTTCGATGGAAAGAACATCATCTCATTCAGCCAAGAAAAAACGAAAAGAATATTTATTAAGTATTTACTATGTGCCAGGCACTGTGCTAAGCTCTTTACAAATATTATCTCTTGGGAGGCAGAGCCAAGATGTCTGAGTAAATGCAGGGACTTGCCTGAACTCTCTCAAATTCCCTTCCAAACAACTTTACAATAAAGCCTCAAAATGAATTCTGGAGTGATAGAACCAACAAAAGGATGGAGTGAAACAATTTTCCAGTCCAAGACAACTTTAAAGGTTGACAGTAAAGGTCTGTCTCACTGGAGTGAGAGTGGAGTATAGTCTAGTGTGCCTACACCCCAGCAAGCCAGCCAGTATCAGGCCTTGGGAGTAACTGAATTCACAGTGGAAACTTCCATAACTCTCAGCCCACAGAGTATAAGGGGGTCAGACAATTGGTCAGAAGGAGATTACAGGGAACTTTTTTGCTGGCACCAGGGGCAGGACTCTGTCATATTGCTCATATGTAGATTGAGGAGGCAAGCCTGAGTTGTAATCCCAGAGAAAGAAAGAGCACTAGCACATGAGAGCTTTCAGCCATAGTGAGGCAGGGACCCTGCACACAGTTCCAGAGTGGGAAAGAGTGACTGAGGTCACTCACAGACCATAGCACAGACCAAGAGATCATACCACCTTGGAAGAACTGAAAACTCACAGAACCTACCACAACTAGTTCTGAAAATGGCAGCACAAAAAAACCTGAAACTTAGGATAGTGCCCGTCCACACCAGGAACAGAGACCAACTTTAACATAAAGTTGGAGGTCAAGAAATCAAAAAGAAAAAGGAAAAGTGAGCAAGCAACAACAACAACAAAGAACTTGACCATAGAAAGTTACTATGGTGACATGGAAGATCAAAACACAAACTCAGAAAATGATAATGTCAAAACATCAACATGCAAAACCTCAAAGAGAAATGTGAACTGGTCTCAGGCCCAAAATATATTTACTAGAAAAGATCAAAAAGGATTTGATAAATAAAATAAGAGTAGAGGAAAAATTGGGAAAAGAAATGAGTGATGCAAGAAAATCTTGGGGAAAAGAGTCAACAGCTTGGTAAAAGAAGCAGAAAAATGGAAAAAGATGTACAAAAATTTGCCAAAGAAAACAACTCCTTAAAAAGTCAAATTGGCCAAATGGAAAAGGAAATACGAAAGCTCACTAAAGAAAATAATTACTTAAAAATTAGAATCGGGCAACTGGAAGCTAATGACTAAATGAGACATCAAAAAAGCAATATAACAAAATAAAAAGATGAAAAGAAGAAGAAAATGTGAAAATTTTCATTGGAAAAACAACTGACCTGGAAAATAAATCCAAGATAGCTAATTTAAGAATTACTGGACTACCTAAAAGCTATAATCGAAAGCAGAATCTAGATATTATATTTTTGAAAATTATTAAGGAAAAATGCCTTGATATCCTAGGATCAGAAGGTAAAATAGAGATTGAAAGAATCTACTAACCATCTCCTTAAAGAAATAATAAAAAGAAGACTCTCAGGAATATTATAGCTAAATTCCAGAGCTCCCAGGTCAAGGAGAAATCCAGAAAGCAACAATTTAAGTATTATGGAGCCACAGTCAGGATAACACAAGATTTAGCAGCTACTACATTAAAGGATCAGAAGGCTTGGAATATGATATTCCAGAGAGCAAAGGGACTAGGAGTGTAACAAAGAATCACCTACCCAGAAAAACTGATTATAATCCATCGGGGGAAATGGATATTTAATTAAATATAGGACTTTCAAGGATTCCTGACCAAAGCTGGAAAAAAATTGATTTTCAAATACAAGACTCAAGAGAAGCATAAAAAGGTAAATAGGAAAGAGAAACCATAAATGATGCAATAAGGTTGAACTGTGTTCATTCTTACATGGGAAGATGATATTTGTAACTCATAAGAATTTTATTATTATTAGGGCAGTGAGTAATATACATAGGCAGAGGGTATGGCTGCAAGTTGACTATGTTGGGATGATGTTAAATAAACAGAACAAAATTGAGGGGTGAGAAAGAGGGATGCACTGTTAGAAGGCAAAAGTAAGATGTAGAATGGGGTAAACTATCTTACATGAAAGAACTATTAACAGTGGAGGTGAATTTGGGAGGATGGTAGGCAACATTTGAACCTTTCTCTCATCAGAATTGGCCAAAAGAGGGAATAATATATACACTCAATCTGATGCAGAAATCTACTTTACCCAACAGAGAAGAGAAAAAACAAATAAGAAAAGGAAGTGGGGCTGATAGAAGGTAGTGAGTATTGGGGGAGGCAGTGGTCAGAAGGAAAACACTTTTAAGGAGGGAGAGGGTGAAAAGAGAGGGGTGGGGAAATAAGAGGGAGGGAAGTATACAGTTAGTAATCATAACTGTGAATGTGAATGGGATGAACTCACTCATAAAATGAAAGTTTGCCAAGTGGATTAAAACCTGAATCCTACAATATGTTGTTTACAAAAAGCACACTTGAAGCAAAGAGAGACACACAGAGTAAAAATAAGGGGCAATAACAGAATCTATTATGCTCAAGCTGAAGTAAAAAAAAAAAAAGCCAGATGCTAGTAAAAAATCATGACCTCAGACAAAACAAAAACAAAAATGAATCTAATTAAAAGAGATAAACAAAGAAATGACATCTTGCTAAAAGGCACAATTGACAATAAAGTAATATCAATACTAAACATACTTGCACCAACTGGTATAGCATCCAAATTCTTCAAGGAAAAGTTAAATGAGCCATGGGAGGAAATAAATGGTAAAATGATACTAATGGGGGCTTCAACTTTCCCTTCTCAGAACTAGATAAATCTAACAAAAAAAAATAATAAGAAGGAGATGAGTAGAATTTTAGAAAACTGAGGAATATATCTTTTTCTCAGCAGTATGTGGCACCTACACAAAAACTGGCTATGTATTAGGGCACAAAAGCCTTATAACCAAGTGAAGAAAAAATTATTAAGTGCATCCTTTTCAGATCATAATGCAATAAAAATTATATTCAATAAAGGGCCATGGAAATATAGATAAAAATTAATTAGTAATTAAATAATCTAATCCTAAACAATGAGTGAGTCAAAGAACAAATCATAGAAACAATCAATAATTTCACTAAAGTGTTAATGACAACAATGAGACAACATACCAAAATTTATGGGATGCAGCCAAAATAGTACTTTGGGGGAAAATTTTATCTCTAGACACTTATATCATAAAATAGAGAAAGGACAGATCAATAAATTGGGTGTGCAACTAGAAAAAAACACTAGAAAAAGAACAAATTAAATACCAATTTGGAAATGCTGAAAATCAAGAAAGATTAATAAAATTGAAAGTAAGAAAACCATTGAACTATAAATAAAATAATTATAAAAAACTAAGTAAAAAAAAAACAATAAAAATAAACCATTGGTTAATTTTGTTTTAAAAAGAAAAGAAAATCAAATATCAGTACCGAAATGAAATGGGTGACTTTGCCACCAATGAAGAGGAAATTAAAGCAGTTACTAGGATCTATTTTGCCCAACCATATGCCAATAAGTGTAACAATCTAAGTGAGATGGATGAACATTTACAAAAATATAAATTACCCAAATTAACAGAAGAGGAAATAGAATACTTAAATAACCTCATCTTAGACAAAGAAATCAAACAAGCCATCATTTAGCTTCCCAAGTAAAAATCCCCAGAACCAGATGAGGTTACAAATGAACTCTACCAAACATTTAAAGAACAATTAATTCCAATGCTATATAAACTATTTGGAAAAATAAGCAAAGAAGGAGTTCTGTCAAATTCCTTTTATGACACAAATATGATGCTGATACCTAAACCTGAAAGAGCAAAAACAGAAAGAAAACTGTATAGACCAATTTCCCTAATAAACATTGATACAAAAAATTTTAAATAAAATATTAGCAACAAGATTACAAAAATATATCATAAAGTTCATACATTTTGACTGGTGGAATTTATACCAGGAATTCGAGACTGGTTCAATATTAGGGAAACTATCAGCATAATTGACTACATTGATAACAAAACCATCAAAAACCATGGGATTATTGCAATAGATACAGAAAAGGCTTTTGACAAAATACAGTATTCATTCCTATTAAAAACACTAGAAAACATAGAAGTAAATAGAGCTTTCCTTAAGATAATAAAATAGTATCTATATAAAACCATCAGCAAGCATTATATTTAATAGGGATAAGTTAGAAGTCTTTCCAATAAGACCAGGAGTGAAGCAAGGGCCATTATCACCACTGTTATTTAATATTGTGCTAGAAATGCTAGCTATAGCAATAAGAGAAGAAAAGGAAATGGAAGGAATTAGAATTAGAAATGAGGAAACAAGACTATAACTCTTTATAATGATATGATGGTATAGTATACATGGAGAATTACTAGAGAATCAACTAAAAAAATTAGTCAAAATAATTAACAAGTTAACAATTATAGCAAAGTTGCAGGATATAAAAATAAACTCCTATAAATCGTCAGCATTTTTATATATTACCAACTAAGTCAAGCAGCAAAAGATAGGAAGAGAAATTCCATTTAAAACACCTGTCAACAATATAAAATATTTGGGAGTCTACCTGCCAAGATAAATCCAGGAACTGTATGAACACAATCACAAAACACTTTTCACACAAAGTCAGATCTAAACAATTGGGAAAATATTAATTGCTCATGTGTAGATCAAGCCAATATAATAAAAATGACAATTCTATCTAAATCAATTTACTTATTTAGTGACATATTGATCAAACTACCAAAAATCATTTTATAGGGCTAGAAAAAAATAATAATAAAATTATTGTGGAAGAACAACATGTCAAAAATATCAAAGGAATTAATGGGGGGGGGGGGCGAATGTGAAAAGTGACCTAGTAATACCAGATCTCCAACTGTATTACAAAGCAGTAATCATCAAAACAATCTAGTACTGGCTAAGAAATAGAGTGGTGGATCTGTGGAACAGATTAGGTACACAATACACCATAGTAATCTAGCATTTGATAAACACAAAGATTCCAATTTTGGGGACAAGAACTCACTATTGATAAAAACTTCTAGGAAAACTGGAAAGCAATTTGGTAAAAAAAAAAAAAAAACTTGCTATAGACTAACATCTCACACTACATATCAAGATAAGACCAAAACAGGTACATGATTTAGATATAAAGGATGATGCCATAAGCAAATTAGGGGAGCATGAAATAGTTTACCTGTCAGGTCTATGGTTAAGGGAAGAAATTAAAACTAAATGAGAGAGAGAACACACTTTACAAGAGTATAATGGATAATTTTTATTTCATTAAATTAAAAGGGGGGGGTGGTGTTGCACGAACAAAGCCAATGGAAAGAAAGCAAGAAATGGGGGGGGGGGATTTACAGCAAGTTTTTTCTGATAAAGGTTTCATTTCTCAAATATATAAAGAACTGAATCAAATTTATAAGAATATGAGTCATTCCTGGCTGAACAAGTTGTGGTATATGATTGTGATGGGATAGTATTGTGCTATAAGAAATGATGAGCAGGATGGTTTCAGACAAACTCGGAAAGACTTATGTGAACTGATGCAGAGGGGAATGAGCAGAACCAGGAGATCATACACAGTAACAGCAGTATTGTAAGATGATCAACTGTGAATGACTTATCTATTCTCAGCAATACAAAAATCCAAGACAATCCCAAAGGGCTTTTGATGAAAAATGCTGTCCATCTCCAGAGAAAGAACTGATGGAGTCTGAATGCAGATCAAAGCATACTGTTTTTACTTTACTTTTTTCCATGTTTTTTGGGTCTGTGTTTTCTTTCACAACATGACTAATATGGAAATATGTTTTGGATGACTGCAAATGTATAACATGTATCAAATTACCTGCCTTCTTAATAAGGAAGAAGGGGAGAGGGGGAAGGAGAGAATTTGGGACTCAAAATTTTTCAAAAGAAATGCTAAAAATTGTTTTTACATGTAATTGGAAAAAATAAAATATTTTAAAAATTTTAAATCTCATTTGATCCTCACAATAACCCTGGAAATAGATACAATTATTAGCCTCATTTTACAGTTGAGGGAATTGGGGGTAGATGGAGATTAAATAGAGAATAAACTGCCTGAGATCACGGAGCTAGTAGGTATCTGAAGCTAAATTTGAACGCAGGTCTTCCTGACTCCAGTCCCATCATTCTACAAACTACTTGAGAAAATTCCCCAAAATCTTTAGGGAGGCAAATTGGGGGAAAAAATGGACATGATAAAGGAGCCTATTTGATCTCCATATAGAAAAATAAACAGAGATCCATCACTTTTCTCCCACAGTCCCACTTCCTCCCCAGACGAAGAAATGGCTTTTTTGAAGGGGGTAGAAGAGGAAGGAGAAAGACACTGCCTGTCCTTCTTGTGGAAGACTTCCCTTAACCCAGGCAGGACCTGGAACCCATCTCTTAGATCAGAGACCTATGGAAAATAAGTAGCCCACAGTAGTGTTGTTCAGGCCATTCATCTCTTTGATGCACTCCTTTACTCCAAAAGGAATAGCAAGAGGAATGAAAAATGTTTAGTCTGGAAAAGAAAAGAGCCATCTTTGGCTCTATGCTGGGAGCCACACCTACATCCCGGAATCTTGGATTAGGATTTTCAACTCCCCATTCAGGAAGGCCCAAATCCCTAGCCAATCCCAAGCCAAACCAAGAGAGTTGTTTTTTGTTTTGCTTTGCTTTTGTTGCAGCCCAGTGTAGTTAGAAGATCATTGGACTGAGAGTCAGGAGACCTGGACCTTAGATCTGTTTCTACCATCAACCAGCTGTGGGATTTTGAGCAAGTCACTAGGACTGAGAAGAGCTTCCAGTTCATGCCATATGTAGACTGGGTGAAGAACAAGGATATTTAGCCTGGAAAAAAGAAGACTTAGAAGGGACATGATAGCTGTCTTCAAGTACTTGAAGTGCTGTCCAAGGGAAAGTAATTAGATTTATCCTAATTGGCTAAGAAGAGCAGAACCAGGAAGGGTGGATGGGAGTTTCAAGTAGACAAATATTGGTTTAATGCAAAGGAAAACTTTCTTCTAATTAAAGCTATCTAAAATTGGAATGAGCTGCCTATATAAGTAGTGGATTCGCCCATACTAGAGCTTTTTAGCAAAGGCTAAAGTTCTAGCTTGATTAGTGGGTGTTTTAAACAAAAGCTGAATGACCATTTGTTTGGTATGTTGTAGGAAGGATTCTCATTCAATCAATAAACATACATCAAATGACTACTCTGTGCAAAGTAATGTACACTAGGGATACAAAGTCAAAACAATATATGCACATATAAGACAACACAAAATATATACAAAGTAATTAGTGATAACACCAGCAACTGGGAAATCAGGAATTATAGCAGGTAGGAGATAACACATGAACTAGACTTTGAAGGAAGTCTGAGTCAGATTTTAAGAATCAGCAATGAGGAAACACATTCTAGGGTATTAAGATATGAGTTGGACTCCTGAACAAGGTCCCTTCCAACTCAGAGATTCTCAGATTCTGTAAATGTGTTGGATTTGGAAAAGAGAGAAGGAAAGAGGTGATTCTAGGCAGAAAGGATGATGCAAAAGTTCAGAGATAATATACTTGAGAAGATGGGGAGAAATTGATCTGACTGAAGTGAAGGAGATGGGATGAAGTGGTCGTGGAAGAAAAGTCTGGAGAAAGTAGGCTTCAGTTCAGACTACAGAGGACCTTGAACATCAGGCTAAGGAGTTCGAATCAGTCTAATGATCGATAGGGAAAAACTGGTAGTTTTTGACCAGAAAACAATATAATCAAAACCTGTGCTTTAGGAAGATTAATATGGCATCAGAGGGTAGTTTGGATTGAAGATGAATGAGCCCAGAGGGTTCTGGAACTATGGTGAGTGGTAGAGGGAGTGAGAAACAAGGAAGCCACAGATCCGTTAAGTTGTGAAGTATTGAGAATAATCACAGGAAGACTTCTCTGAGGAGGTAAGCATTGAGCCTCAGAATAAATGGTTTTTCCCCCTATCATGTATTTCTCCTTCCCTGGTGAACGATTAGCCACCAATTGCTTTTTTATCTGTCTTTTTGGAGAGGGGGAGACAGGGAAATTGAGGTTAAGTGACTTGCCCAAGGTCACACAGCTAGTAAGTGTTAAGTGTCTGGGGTAGGATTTGAACTTAGGTCTTCCTGACTCTAGGGCCAGTGCTCTATTCACTGCATGACCTAGCCTCCCCCTCCAATTACTTTTAACACATAAAGGTACTAAGAATCCTTTGCACATGATACAAAGCACATAGATATGAGCATTCCTCTAGTATCTCTTGCCCTGCCTCATCTATTGGGATATGAAGGAGAGAAGATAAGGAAGAAGGTTAAGAGGGAGAGCTGAGACATAGTAACAGGACTAATAATGCTAAGTTGTGGGGTAAATGTTGCCACAAAAAAACCGTGAGTATGAAGAATTCAGTGAAACATGGGAAGACTATGAACTGATACAGAGTGAAGGAAGCAGAACCAGAAAAATAATATATGTAAGGACAACAATGAGAATGAGACAAACCAAAATGAAACACCATGTCATTATAGTGACCAAACTAAACCCTGGAAGAGTGTTGAGAAAATGCTTTTTCCTCCTCCCTTCTTTTCAGAGTATGGAATAGGGAGAATGGGAACAGAATAAGCATTTATATAGCATCTACTATGTGCTAGGAAATATGCCAAGTGCTTAAAAAAAAGTACAATCTCATTTTATCCTCATAACAACCCTTCAAGTTAGGCGCTTTTATTATCTCGATTTTACAATTTAGGAAACTGAGGCAAATAGATAGAGTGACTTGTTCAAGGTCACACAGCTAGTAAGTATAAAGGCTTACACTAGAAACTGAACTTTCAGATCTCGGGTTCAGGCTGGCTCCAGTACATTGTTGGGTAAGGATAAGGTGAGGTGATAACTAAGCCACCACGCTGAGTTCAACACCTTACACACAGACAGCAATTCTCAGTTATTACAGAACCCTGAAAGCTACTTGGAATCTGGCTGTCAAAGGACACACTTAGACACAAAGACCTTCTTAAAGTGTCTTTTTCACTGGGAGTGCAGCAGGGTCAGGAGTCAAGAAGGTGTTAGACGGGAGCAATAGAATCACATGACAGTCTTAACTCGGGTAAAGGGAGCAGAGTGCCCTCTGAACTGGGGTTTCTTGGATAGTTTTGAATGATGCCTATGAGCTGAAGCTGGGGAGGGAACAGTGATTTGCAAGGCAAGTCAGATGGGAATGCAGCCATTCTTTCTCAGCCCTTTGCACAGTATGTTGTACAGAGCAATCAATTGTCAGACATTGTCAAGTATCTACTCTATGGGAGACATTGTGCTAAATTCAGGGGATGCAAATACAAAAGAGAAACAATCTCTGCCTTCAAAGAGCTTACAGTCTATTGTTATAACTTTATAAAAATATTGCTCTATAAATACATACATACATACATATGCAACTACTTCAATATAATTGGTTTCCTTTGTAATTTTAGAGGTTCATAGGTTTCACCAGACTACCAAAGGAGTCAAAGTTTGAGAACCAGTGTCTTAGATCAGCTCATCCCACTACACTTTACATCTTCTTGGGAAACCACATGTGCATTTTTTGTTGTGGTTTTGTTATTCAGTTATGTCCTACTCTATGTGACCCCATGGACTTTTGTCCATGGGATTTTCTTGGCAAAGATATTGGAATGGTTTGCCATTTCTTTCTCCAGTGGGCTCCCATTTTACAGATAAGGAACAGTAAACAGAAGTTAAGTAATTTGGTCACACAGCTAGTAAGTGTCTAATGTCTAGATTTGAACTCAGATCTTCCTGACTCTAAATCTGCTGCTCTATCCATCATGTCACCTAGCTGCTTCACATGTACATATATAAGTATATATAGAATATCTATGTAGAAATAGTCATTTTCCCCTACCTTCCCACACCCAACTTAGGGGATGTAACCAGAGAAAATAAAAGGCAGATAACAGAGGAGACTTGTTGTTAATATGTTAAACTAAGTGAAAAAAAAATGTGTCTGGCATAGTGGATAGAATCCCTGTCCTGGAGTTAGGAAGATCCAAGTTCAAATCTGGTCTCAGACACTTCCTAGCTGTATGACCCTGGGCAAGTCACTTAACCCTGTTTGCCTCAGCTCCTCATCTGTAAGTGAGCTGGAGAAGGAAATGGCAAACCCCTCCAGTATCTTTGCCAAGAAAACCCCAAATGGGATCACAAAGAGTTGGACATAACTGAAACAATTCAACAACAACAACAAAAAAATGCGTTCGTGTCCTGTTGTCCCTTTAGGAAATGGAAGAAATTCTCTGATGGAATTCTAGGAGCAGCTTTCCATTAGCTAGCCAGAGATTGGCCATACCTCTGATGGCCCTTCAAAGACAAACTTGTCAACCTTGATGATCAAGCCAAAGCCAGGACGAGTAGTGGAGTGTCTCTACAAGAGGGCAGCAGAGGGAAGAGGCGATTTTCTTTCCTCTTCCCACCAGCTATCCCACTAGGAGATACCATATCTAGAGGGGAGCAGAGAAATAGAGAGAGGGACAAGAAGCAGCTTCGTAGAGTGGCCTCTGGTAGCAAAGAATAGGAATTGACTATGCAGGCAGAGAGATTTAGTCCCAGGAGCCCAGGAACTAGGTATAGACTAACAGCTCACTCTGTATACCAAACGTAGGACAAAATGGGTAAAAGGAGATATACTAAGCAAATTGAAGACGCATAGAAAATGGTGGCTTGTGGAGAAGGGAAGAATTTATAACCAAAGGAGAGATAGAGAACATTAGAGCATGTAAAAGGAATAATTTTGATTTCATTAAATTAAAAAGATTTTGCAGGAATAAAACCAATGTAGTCAAGATTAGAAGAAAAGTTGAAAACTGAGGGAAAATTTTTACAGCATTTCTCTGATAAAGGCCTCACTTCTCAAATATACAGAGAACCGAGTCAAATATATAAGAATATGAGTCATTCCCCCAAATGATAAATGGTCAAAATATATGCACAGGAAGTTTTCAGATGAAATCAAAGCTATTTATAGTCATAAAAATGATCTAAATCACTCTTGATTAGAGAAATGCAAATGAGGAAAAAAAAAACCGTAACCACTTCACATCTTGGCTAATGTAACAGAAAAGGAAAATGACCAATGTAGGCAGAGACAACAGAGTTCTTATTTCCCATTGCTCTTCATCCCTTACCTTCAGTTAGGCCATTATCCCCTCACTGTCCATAATTCATTTTTATTCAATTCAATAAATATTAATTGTCTACTACATGCAAAGAACAATGTTTATTCTCATAAATAAGAGGTACCAATCATAGTACAATGTAAGTGACTTAGGATGAACCAAAAGTGGAACAAGCTGTCGGGGGAGGTAGTAGATTCCATGTCTCTAAAGATCTTGAAAACAGAGAGTGGATGACAACTTGTTGGGGCTCTGTAGAGAATCCCTTCTTAGATGACCTTTGAGGTGCCTTCCAACTCCAAGGCTCTATGATTCTATTTCTTCCTTCATTTGTCATGGGACCATATATTTTAAAATTGGATGTGTCCTCAAAAATCATCTAGTCTAACTCCCTTTTTTACAGAGGAGGAAGGTGAGGCTGAGGGAAATCAATGGACTTGCCAAATGTAAATATCAGAGGATGAACTTGAGCCCAGGTCCCCTAAAAATAATACCCTTCCCACCCACTCAGTTAATGACCATCTAAAACAGGACTCATTGGAAAAGACCCTAATGTTGGGAAAGATTGAAGTCAAAAGAAAGGGGGATAGCAGAGGATGAGATGGATAGATAGTGCCATGGAAACAACAAATGTAAACTCCGGACAGACTTCAAAGATAGTGGAGGATAAAAGGTCCTGGAATGTTATAGTTCATAGGGTCATGAAGGATTGGACTTGACTCAACAACAACAGCATCACCTAACTTCTGAATATAGAGATCCTACCTATCCTTGAGGAACAGTTAGGTGGTGCAGTGGATAGATTGTGGAGCTCAGAGTCAGGAAGATTCATTACCCTGAGTTCAAATCTGGCCTCAGATACTTCCTAGCTATGTGACCCTGAGCAAGTCACTTTTACTCCTATTTGCTTCAATTTTCTCATCCATAAATTGATCTGGAGAAGAAAATGGCAAATCATTCTAGTATTTTTGCCAAGAAAACCCCAAATGGGATCAGGAAGAGTTGGTTATGGCTGAATAACAATACCCATCCTTGAGAGTACAGATACAATATTACCTCTTCTGTGAAACTTTCCCTGAAAGGGTCACCAGCCTTTATTAATGTATCACTTTTCACTTCTGATCTCCTCTAGCACTGACTGGAGTACAAACAGTTTAGTAGGAGCTACTATCTCACGTGTATCTATAGAGTTGGTCCTGAGTTCAGAAGGGTTGGCTTCAAATGATCATTCCTGTTCTTATTATTATTCAGCCATGGGGCAGGTCTTTTAACCTCTATACAGAGAGGGTGTGTTGGTTTGCACTATCTCCCACCCTCCCTCAGTGATTATGAAGAGAGTACTTTGTAAGCCTTAGAGGTCTAGAAGACTATAAGCAAGTTTTATTGTTTCGTGGCTAGATTATAAGCTCCTTCAGGACAGGCACTGTGTCTTATACATCTTTTTTTGTCAGTCAATTGCTGTGGTCCCAGAAGGGGCATCCTAGGTAATTCAGAAAGTGATAGAGACAAGCAGGGAAGTTACTGTTGTGTTAAAAATTAGTATGTACCTTTTAAAAAACTGAACGAATAAAAATCCACAGTTTTATATATAATATTCTTTTTTGTTCTTTGCATATTGAAATGTTCGTGTTTGTTGCTGTTCATAACATTCATAATTAAAAAAAAAACAAAATTAAAAATAAGAAAACATATTCAGCACGTATTTTGATTGATTTCTTTGGTCTATGTCCCCACCGTCTCTGGTCTAGATGGCCCAGAATATCTCCAACCCAGACCCCATTAGTGTCCCTACTCTAGGTGAGGAACTTCTCAGATTTCCCTGCCTATCACAGGCTCTGCTGTTAAGAGTGCTGTTCTCTGAATAAAAATAATCTCCTGAGCTAATCAAAACCAGATTCTGTCTATACCATGTCACTATAACTGCAGCCCTATAGAAAATCCTTATATTCTCACACCTCTGGCCAAGAAAAGTCATAAAATCCTAGAATGTTGAAGAGTGGGAAGGGCCTTGTTTTACAGGTGAAAAAAAAAACAAAACCAAGACTTGAAGTTATGTGACTTGCCCAAGATCACACAGTTGTTAGCGAAGTTAGAGCCACAGCCTAGGTTTGTCTTCTATGCTGGGCTAGCACACCCAATGAATTTCCACGGTTCTCAGAACGGTCTAGACTGAGCTTGTATTAGAATCATGAGTGACACTAGGAAGAAAGACAAGGGAGAAGAGAAGAAAGTTACATTCATGAAATTGAGTAACATCTTACAGGGTAGCAAGAGACAGGGACCCAACTGTGTCTGCAAAGTCTCTCCCTCAATAAATTCTAAATGAAAGATAGATGTCAAAGCCCCAGTGGCTACCGTGTGCATAATTGTTGGAGATGGTCCAGGAGAGCCCAGGAGGTTATTAAGCACATGAGGGTATTCTCGATTGGAAGATGCTACAACTGTCACCAACCTGTTCAGTTTTATCACCACTCACTCCCAGAGGGCTTGAGTTCAAATACCAGTTCTTATACCAGCCCCTGCTATCTATAAAACCTTGGGCAAAATCATCTATCCTCTTTGGAATTCAGCCTCCTTAACTGTAAGGAAGGTCTGAGGTCAGTTCCAGCTCTACATCCAGGAACCCTATGGTTCCTTAACTAAGCCACAAACTCAGAAGGTTGGGGGAAATGAGTGTGGTTGCTATTTCTCCAAACCATACATACCCTCAGGCTAACTCTCTACTTTCTTTTCTTTGCCTTATGCCAGCCCGCCCACAGCTGGTTTCTTAAGGCCTTTGCCCCTGCTGCCCACACTGCACCCCCTCCTTCCCTAGGTCCCAATCAATCTTGCTTCTGACTGCCCCATAAACCTAGAGCCCGCAAAACACCAATGACGCGCCTCCTTCACGGAGGTCTGGGGCCTTAAAACTTAATAGTCTCTCAAATGCCGTAACGCTAGAGGGGACTTTTATGGACTCGACCAGGGATAATATTATGAAGGGGTGTTAGCAGCCCAATCTCAGTGGCTGATGGTAGAGGACTAAGGGCCAGTGACCCAGTGCCCTCCTAGGCCAGGGATCAGGGTGGGAGGGGGAGGGTGCCTTGTTGCCCTGGGATAGAGCCAGGAGATGCCCACAGTTCTCCACTTGGAGCAGGTCTATAGGGCCAGATTGCTGTCTGACAAGGTTATTACTAAATGATTCCCTTTGGAAACAGAGTCCTGGTGGGAGGTTGGGACCCCCGTTGCCCCAGCATGATTGAAGCGAGACGGACTGGTGGGAGTAGGATGGGGGGGAAATAGCCTGGTGACTAATGAGCGGCGATTTAAAGCTCTTGCCACCATCAATGGGGAGCAGATGGAGAAGGAGGAGAATTCCTGAAGCCAGAGAGGTGTGGGCTGCTGGGAAGGGGAGGGGGAGGATGAAGGGGGTGAAGGGGAGAAAATGACAGGAGGGGTGTGGAAGGGGGGTGCCTAGACTGCCTAACCAGAGTAAGTAGGGGAGGAGGTTAAGTCAAAACTAGCCCCCCTTCAACCCACCCACTTATAGACAGATAAACATGCCATGTCTGGAGTCCAGCTCCAGAGGACAGAGTAGGGCAAAGAAAGGACAGAGTTCTGGCTTAGCTGATGCCCCCAAGCAAGTTGCTAGTGATGTTTTCTAAGCTGTTACTTTACTTGTTCTTTTTTTCTTGTTTCTTTTTTCCCCCTCTTTCCCTTTCCTTTCCCTCCCCCCATCTTTCTTTTGCCCTCTATTCCTACAGATTCCCCTCTAACCCTTCCTATTATCCTCCCTTTACATTTCTGTAATCTCCTGTCCCCCTCTTCCCAATTCTCTCTCCTAATTTTCCTCCCTGACCCCTCCTGCCTCCTGATCCCCCTCTCTCCCTGTCCCTTGTCTCTTCATTTCTCTCCCTCTCTGTCCCCCTTCTCCATTTTTACACCCATCTCAGTGCATGCAGGGAAAACACTGGGACCAGGGAGAGGTCCTGCCCAGACTTCCATGTATGTGAGCAGCCCCTCAAACAAATGCACAATAAATAAAATACCTTGATTCATTTGCCAACACATACACACACACACACTGTCACACTCACACTTACATTGGACACACTTGCACGTATACTCACCTTCACACTCTCACACATGCACACATTCACACACACATACATACACATATTTTCTTCATTACCTCTTCTAATACTGTCTTTCTTCCATCTTGAGTTCAATGTTGTTTTTTGTCTCTTTCTGACCCTCCCCCTCCACTTCCCCTCAATTTATTCCAGCTGTGAAAACCTTTTTCCCATCTCCTCTGTCACCCGGGCAGATAGGTGAGTGGCAGGGAGAGGAGCCCACTCCGCCACCGTGGGTAATCGATCCCAGATGTTAGGCCTGGCGGCCAGCCCAGCCTTGAGGACGGCTCCTGAAGCCTCAACTCCATCGTCTGGGTGTGAAACACCAGCCGACAGCCCCAGCCCTGATCCTCTGGTGGGGCTAGGGAGACCAGGTTCAGAAGAGACCAGAAGCCTAGGGGTACAGAGAAACTAGAACCTGTACAGAGGTGGCCAGTTGAAGAAAAGTAAGGTTGGAATTGCGGTGGGGTGGGATGAGGGAGTGAGGAGCAAAAGGCTAAAATGGAATGGGGGGTGGGGAAGATGACAGAGCACAAGAGAAGCCAAGGTAGAGGAAACTGGGTTACTGGGGAGGGCAAAAGAAAGGGGACAGCCTAACATGCTCTGTCTTTTTCTCCTTCTTTTTATTCTCTCTTCCCTAGTCCTCTCTCAACCTACTCCTCCTCTCCCAACTCTCTCAAATGTTGGTTTACTCTCTTGACCCGAGGAGAGGAAGAAAGGTTGTATTTCAGTGTAGTGGAAAGTCAGAAGGACCTGGGTTCAGATCCTACCTCTCATAACCATGAGTGAGTCTGGAGAAATAATTTCATCTCTCTGGGCTTCAGTTTCCTTATATTAAAAAGTACAGTAATAATACTTGTATTACCCTTATATATAACAGCACAGGTTATTTTCAAGACAGGATTTTTGTAAGCTTGAAAGTAGTATAGGAGTTAAAAATCTTTTGTCTGTTTTGGTTAGCAATGTTTTAAGTTTAAAAAAGAAACTTCCATGGAAAAAGAAGAGCTCAATCAATCAGTCATTCAACAAGTATTTGTTGGAGGAAGGTCTATCACAGCAGCTAATGAACAGGAGGCAAAATCAGGGGCATGCTGGAGTCAGCTGTAAGCAGCTCTCAAAAGCCAGTTGTTAAATTTTCAGCATGAGCACTGATACCTCAGAAACTGGCAGATACAATGAATCTGGCTTGATTTATTAGTTATACATCACTCTTCCCCACTCCCAGTCAATTGTTAAACATTTACTAGTATGCCTCTGGTTTATTGTTGTGGTTCAGTCGTGTCCAACTCTTCATGACCCCATTTGGAATCCAGCAAAAGTACTGGAGTGATTTGTCCTTTTCTTCTCTAGTATAGATGAGGAAACTACAGCTAGAAAGTGTCTGAGACCAGATTTGAAGCCAAGAAGAGGAGTCTTCCAGATTCCAAGCTTAGCACTCTATCCACTATACCACCTAGCTGCCAAAAGCACATTATTGACCTTTCACTTCAACCTCCCGGTCCCAATATGATGACAGCTGACGTTTATCTAAGACTTTAAGGTTTGAAAAAAATACTTTAAAAATATTAATTATCTCATTTGATCATGCATCCCTCAGATATTATCTCTATTTTACAGATTGTAGAATCACATATCTAGAGTCGTAAGGGACCTTAGTGGGCATCTAGTTCAACCCTCTCATTTTATTGATGAGAAAACTGAGCCCCAGAGAGGTGGGGACTTGCCCAGGGTCACATAGTTAGTGTAATATACTATGATCTCTAGTCCCACAGAAATTAGACCACAGGATCCAAGAACTTAGGGATGAATGTAAACTTAAGTGTTTTGTAAATGTCCCAGTGAGTCCTCAATCCCAGTCAAATGAAATGTCTCATTAGAAGTCACACATTGGGTGACCATTGGAGCCAAAGTTTAAATATAAATCCTCTGATTCCAAATCCAATGTCCTTACCTCTCTACAAGTGATTGCCTCCTATTTGAATATCATGTGTATGTTACTGATTGAATGTTAGGCACATGTTGATCCTATATAGGATACAATAGAATGGAGTCAACCTCCAGTCATCCTGATCTATACCTTGTCATTGGACCCAGACAGATCCAGAGAAGAAAGTGAGGTTGGTGACTTTGCACAGTCCTCCCTCACTTTAATCCAATTCCCTTGCAATTCAAGGCATCATCTTCCTGATGTCATGACCTTCCTCTAGAACAAAGGACAAACAACAAGAGAAGTGTTCTTCTCCTCCCCCCCCCCCCACAGTCTATGTCTTTTACAGTCTGTTTATCTCTTTGCAGTTTATCTAAGAAGACAAGATGTCTGATCCTCTTCCTGGTGTAATAGGAAGAACACTCGATGTGGGAGTCAGATACCTGAGATGAATCATTTCCATGTCTCTGCCACTCAGTTTTCTTACCTGCTCAAGTCACTGTGTTAGGTACTCAGAGGAGGCTTGGAATCATAGAAATTCAGAGCTGGAAGAAACCTCAGAGATCTTCTAATCTAGGGGCTCTCAACTTTTTTGTGTGTCATTGGCCCTTGGTGTGGTGTGGTGAAGCCCATGGACCCATTCTCAGAACGCTTAATATAAAATACATAGTATACAAAGGAAACCAATTATGTGAATACAATTAATAATACTCCAAGCTAAGAGCCCTTGATCTAATCCAAACCCCTAATTTTTATGGATGTGAAAAGTATCCTTCAGAAAGGGCAGATCACACTGCTAGTTTTTGGCAGAGCCCAAACCAGAATCCAGATATACTGACTGATAGGTTTTTTTGACTGCCCCATATTTTCAGTTCTACATGTCTCCAGCTATGTCCCTAGGGAAGCATGAACCACCAAACATTCCATTAATAGCTCACCTTCTAAAAAAAAAAAAAAGTCAAGTCTTATCTTATCTTGGTTTTTGAAGGAGATGAGGAGCATAGATTGATATAGAGGAATGAAGAAGGCATTCCGCATAGGGAACACTGGACAATGCTGAGTTAAAAAAAAAAAAAAACCTGGAGTACTTTTATAGGAACATTAGTCACTAAGTATTCATCAAAGACCTATTATGTGCCAAGTTCTGTAATAGACGATTCGGATACAAAGACAAAAATGAAATGGTTCCTGCCCTCAAGTAGCTTACAATTATATCAATCATATCCATTACAATAGATGTAGTCACAGAACATAATCTGTTACACATGATGAGGTTTTAATCTGTACACACTTATGCCTTTCTCAGGTGTGAATGCTTCTCAGAATGGGTCAAGAAGGAACCGTCTGAGCAAGCTGGCCATGCTTCTGGAAATTTCAAGTGCTTGGATCCCAGATGAGTTTCAGAGATAGAGGCTGAGTTATAGAAGTGATAACTACATAAAATAAAGCTCAGCAAGGAAGGGAGGGGATTTTCTCTCCTCTCCTTTATTGGGCATGTCATAGTAGTTACTGGAACGGTAGAAGAAACTGCATTTGGCAAGGAGCAGAGATATATACATTCCAAACAGACATACAGAGTCACTCAAGGAAGACAGCAGCTTCAAAGAGTGTGACCCCTGGCAACTGAGAAATAAGCTATAGAGAAGAGCAGACCTTGGTAGTTACCACACATGAGAACTATACAGAGAAAAGACTTCTAGTCCCTGCAATGTCAGTAGTGATTTGCTTTTGCCACACATGTATCCTGCATCTGTACCTCCCCATCATTGTGCTCTAAGTCTGAACCCCTCTCCAATGGACACTGATTGTATTTATGGGAGATATACGGGTAAAAATATTTTATAACTATTCTTAGCATTCCATCTCGTTAAATGCTTTTACTAAGAATTGATTATATCTATCGGCTGATTGTTGGTGGGAAGAAGAGTGGAAGGGGCTCATAATTTATTAGTAGGATTAGCCACCCACAGAATTAAATCTAGAACCCTAAGGTGGTTTACTGCTCTCTGAGGACACAACCTATAAGTGTGAGTTAGTATATGGTGTTATATAAGTACTACAAAATAAATACAAGGTCATTTTTTGAGGGGATGCACTAGACAATAAGAAAATCAGGAAAGACTTCACCAGAAGGCATCTTGAACTGAGTCTTGAAGGAAACTAGAGATTCTAACAAGCAGAGGTGAAGAGAGAGTACATTCCAAACATTAGGGAAAATCTGCAAAGGCAGAAAGATGGATGACAGAGTGTCATGTGTGAGGAATAAGAACTTCAGTTTAACTGTGGCACAAAGTTCAAGAAGGGAAGTAATGTGTAATGAAAATAAATAAAAACCAAATAATAGAGTTTATATTTTATCCTAGAATATGGAGTCACTAGTTTATTGAATAGGAGAGTGACATGGTCACACCTGTGCTTAAATAAAATCACTTTGGCAGCTGTGTAGAAGATTGACTGAAGAGAATAGAGACAAGGCAGGGAGATGAATTAGGAGGCAATTTCAACATTGCAGGTGAGAGGTGATGAGGGCTAGAAATAAAGCAGTAGTTGTGTAAGTGGGAAAAAAAAGGGGGACAGATGTGAGAAATGTAGAAATATAAAAGGCAACATGAGGAACAGGTTTGGCAGGAATAGAGAAGTCATGTTGGGCAGGGCAGAGTCCCAGGAGGACAGGACACAGGGCAATGTCCAGTGACTCAAGGAACCATAGCCCCCTTCTTTCCAGGAAAGAGTAAACAGGCCAAGCATTCCCTCTGTGTACCAGATGCAAACCAATTCAATTCAAAACCAATATTAAATGCTATATCCAAGACATTGGACCAGAAATAGGGGTAGGGGGGTGGCTAGGTGGCACAGTGAATAGAACACCAGCCCTGGAGTCAGGAAGACCTGAGTTCAAATCTGGCCTCAGACACTTAACACTTACTAGCCGTGTGACTTTGGGCAAATCACAACCCCAATTGCCCTGCCTTCCCCCTTCTAAAAAAAAAAAAAAGCAAAAAAAAAGAGGGATAGAAAAAAAACATGATACATCTCCTGCTTTAAAAAAAACTTGTAATTCACAAGTACACAATGATGTGTATTCATATAGAGCTTTATTTTTTTTTTGTTTATGATTTAGGAACCTTGTAACAATTCAAACTAGGTAAATAGGTAAGATATCATTCTGCTTTTACTGATGAGGAAACTGAGGCTCAGATGGGGTTTAGTGACTTGTTCAAGGTCACATAATCAATTAGCAAGAGACTCAGTTTCCTTAGCCTTGTTCTTCTGATTCTAATATAGTTGAAATTTCAAATATTGGTTCTGGAGTCAGAGGATGTGGGTTTAAATCTTGCCCTGACACATTACCTGTGTGATCTTAAGCATATAATTTAACCTCTTTGGCTATCAGTTTCTTCATCTGTAATATGACCGCATGGATTCTGAGGTCCCTTCCAGCTCTGTGCCCAAGATTCTACAGAGTTACTCTCTGTTCTGCTCCAGACTAGACTGGCAGGTCCTGCCAAGCTGGAAGGGCTACAATATAAGTCCAGCACCAGACAACACTCCTATCGTATAAAAATGAACTTGCCTAAGTTCCAAAGGGATCATCACTGAAATCATCATAGAGTGAATAGGGGAGAGAGGGGCTCACACAAACTAATCAGACCATCTACAAAGATGATGGAGGAGACTGGTGGAAGGAGAACCTTGGAAAGCATATAGACTCTGAAGGTAGAGAATAGGTTCAAATTTCACTTCTTACATTTACAACCTCTGTGTGACCTTGGGCAAATCACTTAATCTCTTTAAGGCTTCCATTTCCTCATCTGTAAAACCAGGAGATTGGATTGGATGACCTCTCAGGTTCCTTCCAGCTCTATTATCTATTGATTAAAAATCATGGACCTTTGAAGTCTTGAAGTGAAGAAGCATTGTAAATTCCCCAGCCAATTCAAAGTCAATTCAACCAACATTTGGGGATCACCTCCCATAAGCATTGAGGGAGATACAAAGTTGAAAGAAGACCCTGTTCCTGTCCTCATGAAGCTTACAGCCTAGTAATCATTAGAGTGAGATATAAAGATGTTTTGCTCAAGGGTGGACTGGAATGAGAAAATTCAGGTCCTAGATTTAGGCATTAGCATATCCCTTACACCATGATTTCTGAGTATAGCACCCTATCCCTGCCTGGAGACTCACAGGCTCTGATAGGGCTGAGAAACCTTAAGGTTGGAGGGAGGGCTCAAACCCATCACCTTCCCACTCCCCAGCTGTGTGGCTCCCCATGATGGATGGCCTCTTGTCTCCTGCTTTATTAAATTCATGCAGAGCCATTCAGCCCCGGATTTGCAAGAGGCTTAATGAGCATTTGGAAAGGATCGGAGAAGGAGGCCAGGATTTCAAGGGGTTACCAAGACCCAGACAGGAAACAACAGCTTGGGCTCCCAGGCGGCTGCAGAAGCCTGTCAGGTGTCAAGAATTGGGGGAGGGTGTTGGTTTCATATGAGGGACTTCAGGTCCCCAGGTGAGATGGAACCACAAATTCTTTCATGTCCTTCTCTGCACCCCTCAATACCACACACATTCAGACTTCTGTGGTAGAGTCAGTCATCACATACTGAGAGCCCTATTCTGCAGAGCCTTAATCCGGGTGATGGGGACAGCTGCACAGAAAGGTGTACACCCTTCCTCCACACCCCCCATTACCTGCTCTCCCACCTCCCAATGGAAATAGGCCAGCATCGGTCTTTAGTGGTAACCTATGTAGTGAAAGAATCATGAGATTTTGAGCTGAAAGAGACCTCAGAAAACATATAGGCCGAACTCTATGTTTAACAAGGAAAGAAACTGAGGCACAGAGAAGGGAAGTTAAATAAAAGATTTAGGTCAAGAAGGAACCTTAAAAGTTCATAAATCAAGAGTCAGAAGGGACCTCAGAGGTCATCTAATCCAACCCCTCCATTTTATAAATAAGAAAACTGAGGTCCATAGAAATTAAGCGATTTAGCCATGGTTACATAGATAATAAGCAGCCGAAGCAGGATTTGAACCTAACATCTCTTATTCTTTATCCAGCATTTTCTGTCGTAGCAAAAGTAACTCCATGGTCACTACTTTACCACAAAGTAGCAGAGCTGAACTTCCAATCTGGGTTTTCTAACTACATCGGGGGCATTTAACTTTCTCTGTGCCTTGCACCCTTTCCGAAGCCTGATGGACCCTATGTACCTCTTCTTAGAATAATATTTTTAAATGTACACAAAAATATATATAACATAAAAAGGGAAACCAATTATATTGAAATCCAGTTATCAAAGTAATTTTTAAAAACCACAAGTTCATGGAACCTAGTATAAGAACATCTGCCCATATCAGGGGCGTCTTCCACTTCATCATGATCCTGGGTATCAGAATCCCTGTGGCTTGTTCTCAGTTCTGCTGTATTCTCTTTAACAAATTGTTTCCCCAATCCAATAAGCACATATTAAACACCTACTATGTAAATACATTACTTTGCTTGGGATGCAAAGACAAAACAAATAACTCCTGCCCTCAAGGGGCTAACATTATACTGCGGTGCAACATGTATACATCTAAGTATATATGAAATATGTGGTTTTTTGAGGAAGGGAAGTAGAGGGAAAGAACAAGCATTTACAAAGCACCTACTATGAGTCAAGTGTTTTTACAAATTTTACCACACAACAACCCTAAGAAGTAGGTGCTATTATTATCCCTATTTTACAATTGGGGAAACTGAGGCTGATAGCCAGGAAGTATGCAAGGACCCATTTGAACTCAGGTCTTCCTGACTCCATGCCCAGCATTCTATCCATTCACAATTACTACCAACAAGTAGAGGGATCAAGAAAAGCTTCCAGTAGGAAGTGGTATGTGAGCTGAAACTTGAAGCAAACCAGAGGTTCCAAGAACCAGAAATGAGGAGGAATTGATGATTAGGCATAGGGAACAAGAGCTTGTCAGGAGATAGCACTTGGCGAACAGTAAATAGGCCAACCGGATTGGAACATAAGGTGAAGAGGAAGTTCCATCTTATCTAATTTTTGTATTTCTTCCAGTGGGAGAGGAGAGGAGAGGAGAGGAGAGGAGAGGAGAGGAGAGGAGAGGAGAGGAGAGGAGAGGAGAGGAGAGGAGAGGGAGAGGAGGAGAGGAGGAGAGGAGAGGAGAGGAGAGGAGGGGGGGAGGGGAGAGGAGGGGAGGGGAGGGGAGAGGAGAGGAGGAGAGGGGAAGGGAGGGGAGGGGAGGAGAGGGGAAGGGAGGGGAGGGGAGGGGAGAGGAGAGGAGGAGAGGGGAGGGGAGGGGAAGGGAGGGGAAAGGAGGGGAAAGGAGGGGAAGGAAGGGGAGGGAAGGGTTTTGAGGTAGGATAGGGGAGAAGTTCGGGACAGATGGCCTCCCATCTGTAAAACAATTTAAACAAGATGATTTCTTAAGGTCTCTTCCAGCTCTGAAATTCTATGTTCTGTGTTTTAATAGTCTTTGTTCTGAGGGCCCTCCTTATTCTGAGATTCTATTATTTTTGCCCTAACATTCAGTGTTCTAAAGTCCTTTCTAGCTATAATGTTCTAGGATTGTAAGTCTTCCTTAAAATGTTCAGTGAGTACTTTCTAAAAAAAATTTACATCTCCATCAAATCACTTCTTTACTCTATGTCTGACAGGGAAGACAGAACACATATGTACAGACACACACATGCACATACAGACACAGACACAGAGGAAGCTGATCTAAATTCCTTTTTAAAAAAAATCCTCACACCATATATTGCCCAGATCCTAGTTTCCTCTTTTGGAACCTGAGAGAGCTCTGGTCCTTTAGAAACTCTTTGAAAGCAGGGGCCAGATCTAATTACTCTTATCTATTGTCTCACTGAATAGGATTGTAAATTTATAAATGAAAATTTAGAAGCCATCTAGTGCAAACCCTTCACTTTTAGATACAGAAACTGAGGCTCAGATAGGATCAGAGAACACAAGTAATAAGTGACAGAACCAGGATTTGAACTCAGGTTCCTCTGGCTCCAAGTTTGGTGTTCTTTCTACTATACCAAACTTCCTCTTGATAAACGATTGTTGAATGAATAGAACACAAACAACAAAAACAAATGACCAAAAGTCAATGTGAATCTAGAGATTCAAAGAGGATAAAAACTGAATGAGGAGTTGAAATGGGGGAGAGTTCATCTGAGTCTACCATAGTCCTCCCCTGTTGTCTCATCTCTGTGTGGAAGATAGCCTAGGTTCTCCAAGGCTATGACAGCATATAACAAGATAATCAGTCGTCCAAAGAGTGACTAGGCTAAGTAGGTGAGAGGCTCACCCCAGAGGCTTGACCACCATATAATGAATCTGTTTGGCCACAGAAGTTCATTAATACAGACTACTAAGGCCAGGTGGAAGTTTAAGGACTACATTGCTAATAGGAACAATTATAGTCTTGTGAAGTATTTAACTATTTAGAAGTTATAAGGATCTTTGAAGGGTTAATGTAGAAAGACTTCCTCAAGGAGGTGAGGTTTTGAAAGGAGAGGAAGAGTAGAAGCAAAAAATAGAGATGTCTTTTTCTAAGAGTTTGGCAGTACATATGTATAACCTATATCAAATTGCTTGCTTTCTCAGTGGGAGGACTGGGGAGGGAGGGAGAGAATTTGGAACTCATTTTTTTGGTAATTCAATTAATTAATTTATTTTTCATTTTTAACACTCATTTCCACAAGATTTTTGAGTTCCAAATTTCCTCCTCCTCTCTCCCTTCCCCCTTCCCCCAAACAGCATGCATTCTGATTACCCCCTTTTACTCTCCCTTCTATTATGACCCCCACCCCCATCCCCTTTCTCCTTATTTTCTTGTAGGGCAAGATAGATTTCTAACCTCCATTGCCTGTATATCTTATTTCCCAGTTGCATGTAAAAATAATTTTTGACATTTGTTTTTAAAACTCCAAATTCTCTCCCTTCTTCCCTCCCCACCTACCCTCATTGAGAAGACAAGCAATGCAATATAGGTTATACATGTGTAGTTATGCAAAACATTTCCATTATAGTCATGTTGTGAAAGACTAACTGTATTTCCCTCCATCCTATTCTAACCCCCATTTATTCTATTTTCTCCTTTGATCCTGTTCCTTTTCAAAAGTGTTTGCTTCTGACTAATCCCTTCCCCAGTCCACCTTCCCTTCTATCATCCCCCTCCCTCCTATCCCCTTCCCCCTTACTTTTCTGTAGGGTAAGATACCCAAGTGAGTGCATATGTTATCCCTCCTTAAGTCAAACCCAATGAGAGTAAAGTTCACTCATTCTCTCTCACCTCTTCCCTCTTCCCCTCCATTGTGAAACCTTTTTCTTGCCTCTTTTATGTGAGGCAATTTATCTCATTCTATCTCTCCCTTTCTCCTTCTCCCAATATATTCCTCTCTCACCCCTTAATTTTATTTTTTAAGTATCATCCCCTCATATTCAATCTATCCCCTCTATCTACATACATACATACATACATACATACATACATATGTGTGTATTTCCTCCAACTAACCTAAATCTGAGAAAGGTCTCATGAGTTGCAAATATCATATTTCCATGTAGGAATATAAACAGTTCAACTTTAATAAGTCCCTTATGATTTCTCTTTCCTGTTTATCTTTTCATGCTTCTCTTGATTCTTATATTTGAAAGTAAAATTTTCTACTCAGCTCTTATCTTTACATTAAAAATGCTTGAAAGTCCTCTATTTCATTGAATGTGTATTTTTTTCCCCTGAAGTAGTATACTCAGTTTTGCTTGGTAGGTGATTCTTGGTTTTAATCCTAGTTCTTCTGACCTCTAGAATCTCATATTCCAAGCCCTTTGATCCGAGCTTAATATAGAAGCTACTGGATCTTGTGTTATTCTAATTATGTTTCCACAATACTCAAATAATTTATTTCTGGCTGCTTGCAATATTTTCTCCTTGACCTGGGAACTCTGGAATTTGGTTACAATATTCCTGGAAGTTTTCCTTTTGGAATCTCTTTCAAGAGGTGATCGGTGTTTTCTTTCAATTTCTATTTTGTCCTCTGGTTCTAGAATATCAGGGCAGTTTTCCTTGATAATTTCTTGAAAGATGATGTCTAGGCTCTTTTTTTTATCATGGCTTTCAGGCAGTCTAATAATTTTTAAATTCTCTCTACTGGATCTATTCTCCAGGTCAGTGATTTTTCCAATGAGATATTTCACATTGTCTTCTATTTTTTTTCTCTTTTTTTTTTGGTTCTGTTTTATAATTTCTTGATTTATCATAAAGTCATTAACTTCCATTTACTCCATTCTAATTTTGAAGGAATTACTTTCTTCAGTGAGCTCTTGAACCTCCTTTTTCATTTGTCCCATTCTGCTTTGTAAGGCATTCTTCTCCCTTTTGGACCTCTTTTTCCATTTGATTTAGTCCATTTTTTAAGGTATTATTTTCTTCAGTATTTTCTGGGTTTCCTTTAGGAAGCTACTAACTCATTTTTCTTGATTTTCTTCTATCACTCTCATTTCTCTTCCCAATTTTACCTCTATTTCTCTTACTTGATTTTAAAAATCCTTCTTGAGGGGCGGCTAGGTGGCGCAGTGAATAGAGCGCTCGGCCCTGGGGTCAGAAGGACCTGAGTTCGGAGCCACGCTTAATCCACACAAACAAAAACCTAGCCGTGTAACCTTGGGCAAGTTACTTAACCCCAATTGCCCTAAAGGGGCAGCTAGGTGGCGCAGTGAGTAAGAGCACCGGCCTCGGAGTTGGGATGACCCGAGATCAAATCCGGCCTCAGAAAATGAGCACCCACACACAAATAATGACTAGCCGTGTAACCTTGAGCAAGTTACTTAACCCCAATTGCTTAAAAAAAAAATCCTTCTTGAGCCCTTCCATGGCCTGAGTCTAATTCATATTTTCCTTGAAGGCTTTTGATGTGGGAGTTTTGACTTTGTTGTCTTCTGGTTGTATGTTTTGATCTTCTTTGTCACCGCAGTAAGATTCTATACTCTGACATTTTTTATGATGTTTGCTCATCTTCCCAGTCAAATACTTGACTTTCTAGCTCTTTATCTGCTTCCAGTGGGGGTGGGGATGGGAGTGGGTGTACTGCCCCCAGGCTTCAGGGGTTCTATATCAGCTGCTTGATCCCCCCCCACCATCTATGAGTCCAGAGTTCCAGAAGCAGCTGCTGCCACCTCCATCACCCTGGGTTTGGGGTCAGACTCCAGCAGGACCTGACTCCTCTTTCACCCGGTTCCCACAGAATTTTCCCACTGTCTTTAGTGTTTGTGGGTTGAGAATCCTGAAAACCACTGCATCCTTCAGTGATTCAGTTGTTTGAGGCCTGCTCTCACCCTGTCTACACCAGCATGGCCCACACTGGACTATGCTCTGCTCCCAGCCCAGTGCAATAGACCCTTCCTATCAGTCTTCCGTGTTGTGTTGGGCTGTCATTTTGTGGATTCTGCAGCTCTAGAATTTGTTTTGAGTCATTTTTACAGGTATTTGGAGGGGGTTGAGGGAGATCTCAAGCAAGATGATGTTCTTAGTCTACTATCTTGGCTTTGCCCCCTCAGAACTCAATTTTTTTAAGAATGCTGAAAATTGTTTTTATATGCAACTGGGAAAAATGAAATACTAAACAAAAAAAATTTTAAAAGAAAGAAAGGAGTCTAATAGGTCAGCTCTGTCTCAGAATTACAGTTCAGGTAAGAGATTGGAACAAAATTAAATATCCATGGTCCATATAACAGTTAATTTAAAAAAATATATATATATATATATATATTACTTAGCCATAGCAGAGAATGGATATTAAACACAAGTACAGCATTAATTAATTTGTATGTAGCTTCTCTGCCTCTAAATTGACCATGTTGGACTGATAGGCAGAAGCCTGAGTGAACAACTGACCATTCCTTTATGCTTTGACTTTTTGTACATAGGCCACCAGGATCCTATGTCAGTTGTCCAAACTTTACCCACCTAATCCAATTAAATCTGGAGAACAGTTTCAATATCTTTTAAGAAAAAACTAGGGGGAAGCTAGGTGGCTCAGTGAATAGAACACCAACCCTGGAGTCAGAGGGACCTGAATTCAAATCTGGCCTCAGATACTTGACATTTAACTAGCTGTGTAACCTTGGGCAAGTCACTTAACCACAATTGCCTTGCCTTCCTACCTCCAAAGAAAAAGAAAAGACTAAAACAGCAATCATGGGTTAGGGTCTTAGGATATTGCTTTAGATTGACAGAGACAATGTGGCACAAGGTATCCTAGGTAGGAGCAATGTCTTGAACCAGAGCTTGCAAATCATATTAGGAAAATGGTGAACAGAGCAATGTGGCTAGAGTTGAAGCACAAGATCTTGGCGGGACAAGAATAGAGGTTGGTGAAACATGGAAGACAGGTGGCAGTGAAGGAGGGCAGCAGAGGACAATTGTTGGAGGGACTCCCAAAACCAGAGTGATTTTATACAAAGAGCAATGAAGATGGCCACTGGATTTGGAATCAGAGAAGCTGGGTTGAAACACCAGCTTTGATCATTATCCTGAACATACACAAGGTCCCTGATGGGAAAATGGACCCAAACTTGAAACACAAAGATACTGAAAAACATATATAAGAAAGGTGTACCTCTTGGCCCTGGAAGTTCCTGTCTCCATTTTCTGAGACCTCAACAAGTACAGCATAGCTACTAACTGAGCTGCTCTCTTGCTTCTAGGATATGGTGTCTCAGCTGCTAGATGATTCACTTTGGGTTGGGTTTAGCAGATTACTACTCATGGCTGGCTCCTCACTGGATTGTAGTTATCAACAGACTGCTATTGACTCCAGTTGCTGGACCTCTGAGAGTTCTTCAGACCTATTGAGGCTCATAAACTCAAAATGTAGTCCATTCTGTTTCCAAATATTCATTCGCCTAAGATCAGAAAAGAATAAACACAACAGATGAAAGATACAGAGACACTATACGTTCACAGACATATGGTGGCCAAGCAGGGAGATGGGGCAGCTACATCTGCAGCTAAAGCTACTGCCTCTGCTCAACCTATCCCACTCCACCTTCATCCAGAGGCTCACAGTAATTCTTGATTTGATTGATACCAGGGAGTCAAAAGAGGCTGGCCTTTTTGTACAACAACTCAGTTCCAACTCTGTCATTGGTCCTTCTGTTATAAAATCAATTAGGAAACTCCTCTTCACCTCAGAGCCCCTGGACATTCATGGCCAGGATCTGATTCCATATATTGGGTTCATAGCAGGAAAAAATAATATTATATACATGTTCTGTATAACCAGGGAGGGTACATTTGCACATGCTCTAAGGACTGAGCCCTCATTGGCCAGTCCACCATTACATAATCTTTGTATTACTCAAAACAAGTCATCTTTTTCTTGACTTCTGAGACCTCGTTGGGGAGGGGTGGTTCTTTAGACCTATAGAAGCACACAAAGTCAAAAGAAAAAGTATATATGAATTCTTCAAATTCTGACTTAACGAGCACAAAACTAGGTGGGATGCCAGGTGAGGGCGGTAGAAGGTGGGTAAGGAGGTTTTTACATGGTTTTCAGTTTCCTCATCTGTAAAATAGAGAGATTGGACCAGAAGATTTCCTGAGTCCATTCCAACTCTAAATCATATATTCCCTGAAGTTTCTTGATCATAAAAGAAATCATCATACTCTCCTGTCACTTACGCAGTTCATATTTTAATGACATCTCTCTTGACTACCTTAGCTACTAGGGAGTAATCTCTCCATCTTCTGATATCCTGTGGCCCTTGTAGCTAGAAGTTAAACTAGAAGGGACCCCAGAATCCATCTAATCCAATCCCCTCATTCTACATATGATGAAACATACGATGGCCTCAAGGAAGGAATCAGCTCACTTAAAGTCACCCAGGTAGAGATTGTCCAGTTTGCTGTCTGCGTCATTGATTTGGGGTTTCTCTGTGTTAGTGTTACTCCGGGTTACTAGAGGACTTTTCTCTCTAACTGGATTTTAAGCTTCTTGAAGTCAGTAACTACATTTTATATTTATATTGTATTCCCCAGGTACCCAGCACAGGTCTAGACACATAATTTATAATCATAGAATTTTAGGTCTGAAAGGGAAGTAAATTAGATCTGGAGAAGAAATTAAGAGATCTTTTGTCGGATGAGAGTGAATCCAAAAAGATGGCTTCTTTTTTTTTTCCTGCTCCCTCTTGACATAGGACCTCAGGGATGCCCTTCCTAATTTTCCTTTGATAATGGATTGGTCCTAGACTCCAATGCCTAAAATGCACTTGTTCATGATCTACGTGTGGAAGCAATCTCTAGCTCGAACCACAGCCCTTCCGTTTCTCTCATTTTGTCTGGTCCTTGTCCACATCTTTCCATATATCTTCCATTAGGTGCAAACTTCTTTTGGTTCTTTTGATATTCCTTGGATACTAAATGTCATATGGAAGTACTTTGTTTAAGATGTTGAAAATATAAGTTCTGGGGGCGGCTAGGTGGCTCAGTGAGTAGAGCGTCGGCCCTGGAGTCAGAAGGACCTGAGTTCGGATCCAGCCTCAGACACGTAACGCACACACAAACAAAAATCCAGCTGTGTGGCCTTGGGCAAGTTACTTAACCCCAATTGCCCTCCAAAAAGCAAAAAAAAAAAAAAAGAAAAGAAAATATAGGTTCCCACTAAAAACACTTGATAATCAACCAATAAGCTTTTGTTAAGCATGTGCCATGCACTAGTTTAGATGCTGAGGGTAAAATGAGAAAAAAAATGTAAGTATCTCTGCCTTCAAGGAGCTTACATTCTGCCTGGGACATCAACACACACCATTTAAGTAAATTTAAATAAATACAGAGTAATTATGGTGGGGGAGAGTGAGTGGGCACAAGTAATTGAGAAGATCTGGAGGGATCTTCTGTGTGCTCAGCTGTGAAAGGAGTCAAGGACTGTTAGATGTGGAGGTGAGGAGGGAATGAATGCTTTCCCAGGCATGAGGAAACAGCCTGTGTAAAGACATGAAGATAGGACAGGCACTGCAGGTTCCCCACCCCTGGCAGAAGAGATAGATGACTGTATACGACAGAAAAAATAGACCAATTTGGCTGGAAAACAGGACAAAATGCCTCTTTAAAGGCTCTCCTCAAACAATATATCTCATGCATATAGCAAGATCATACAAGATTTCATGACAAATGAGACCATGGCTCTAATTTTGTTCAATTTTTTGCTGAGAAAACAAGGCATCAAACAGAAAAACATTTGCTCACCAAAAGTATTCAATCAGTGTCAAATGGGATGCCCTAAACAAATCCGAAAAACAAAAGGAATTCCCTGACAATGGAGAAGTTCCCCAGATTTTCCTGTTTGCAGATAACATGTTACTTACTTTAAGGCCTCCTCAGTGAGGTCCATGGCCACTCAAAAGATCCATTCACACAGAGAAAACTAAGTGGATGAAGATCCTCACTGAAATTCATGACCAATCAAAGGGGTCATCTTAATTATCCACACAAGGAAAACCAAGTGGATGAAGAATAGCAGTGCATATCAAAACATGTGGCCAGATAGATAAACTGCTGAGTTAATCCATCAAATATAACAGCTTGGACAGACACTGTAGGTAGATAATGAGCTGTGTCCAGAATGAATAGGCAGAGAGTGAGTTGGATTGCATTTGTAATGCTGCACAGTACTGTCAATAATTCCAAACCGATCCCAGTCACAAAAGTCCATCTAACACCAATGGGCTTCTGGCTAAGCTTTATGGATTTGCATCATGGAACACTACAATCTCTGAAGACTCATTGACCAAAATGGCAATAGAAAGACAAATGTTGAGTATAAGCAGGCAGTTGCATATTACCAATGATGACTACTTCTGAAAATTGGAGTAAAAGACATTATGGAGGACATGCATGATGTGAAATGGTAGAAACTGTGTAACATACTTGGTGTATGTGGGCAGATGCATGGATTGGTTTATCATTTGTATTCTACCATTCCTACGTTCTATATTTGTGCAATAGAGATAGTACATTTGTGTGTGTGACTATCAATTCCTAAAGGACCTAAAGTAGACGAGACTTTATCAGCAGATTTCAAAGCCTTGTCTGATTTAACTCCAAGCTAATTGTGAATGTCATAACCTCTCTCTGCCCCTTACTGTCTTCGTCTGTATCTCTGCCTCTGCCTCTCCCTATCTCCCTACCTCTATATCTTTCTGTCTTTTCTGTGTCTCTGTCTTTCTATTTGTCTCTGTTTCTCTCTGACTCTGCCTCTCTGTTTGTCAGCCTGCCTATTTCTTGCTCTCTTCGAGATTCCTAGGAAGAGAGAGCATAGTTGGCCATGTTAGTCCCCTACTCTGTTCAAATTCCTTATTGCTAACTTATTATTCTGACCCTATTGGTTAACTCAAGGCATCAGAGAAATTGAAAGGTAGCAAGGAGGTTAAGAACTGAGGCTCTCTTTACTAATCTGTAAAACAGGGATAACAATATCTCTAATATCTACCTCATGGGATTGTTGGGAGACCCAAATTAAATAATGTATGTAAGTCTTTAAAGTGCTATGTAAACCCTAAAATGCCATCAGAACAATACCATGTTAAAGGTATTCTGGTAGCCTGGTGATGGTGATCATGATTGAAGTGATGGTTATGGAATTGAGGTGGGCAATGAGATACCTTTGTCAGGCTGGTGCATGGAAAGGACGTTGGATTTTAAGTCCAAGGGCTTGAGTTTGAACACCAAATCTTCTACTTATTAACTGTGTCACCTTGGCCAAGTCATCCTCTCTGAGCCAAGTTTCCTCTTTTGTAAAACCCAAGGTTCGAATGTGGGAAGGGAAGATTGAATAAGATGACTTTTTAAACAGCCAGATCTTGGGGGAGAAGGGAAGAGTCACCTTGGCACACTTTTAAGTTGAATTTTCATCAACATTTTCTCCTTTATTTCCTTAATTTTATAAGACAAACAACAAAATGATAAATTAAGCCCTGATTTATAGTTTGCTGATTTCTGAGGTGTGAATGCTCACATTGACTGGAAATTTAATTTTTGGAAATTTAATTTGATTTAATAATTGTAAATCTAATTATTGACTCTCCAGTAAGAGCCAGTTCAAGTTCACTCCATCACACACCTCCTAATATCCTTTCCAACTCTAAATCTGTTAACCTGCGGTAACAGTAACAGCAAAGTAATAATGTTGCAAGTGGTGGTGAGAGTGGAAATGTTAGGGGTAGTGATGATGATGGTGGTGGGGATGTTAGGAATCGTCTTCACAGAGATGATGCCAGGGATTATGGTTATAGTAAAAATGTTGATGACAATGATGGTGTTGAGTATGTAGTCATTGTGGTAAACTCTATTTGGAGCCTAGAAGAGCTGAGGTCAAATTCTGCCTCTGAAACATGCTAGTTGTGTGACTATGTACAAGTCGTTCAACCTCATTGAGTCCCGGTTTCCCCCTCTAAAATGGGAATCTGGGGTACCTCCCTCCCAGAGTTGTTGTGAGGTTCAAATACAAGTCTTATGATGGCGCCTGTAGTGATGGGATTGGCATTGGGAATGGTGGTGATGTTGGGGAGGATGACAGTGGGGAAGATGGTGAAAGTGATGATGATGACAATGGAAAGGAGGTGAAAGTGCTGGTCTTGGTGCTGCTGCTCTTGCTGTTGCTAAAGTTGCCAGAGATGGAGAGGAAACTAATAATGATACCATTATAATGATACAGACCAGAGGTTCCCAAGCTTGTCTGGCCTACTGCTTCCTTTGCAAAAACATTATTCAGCACCCCTCTAGAAATCTACCTTCTTTAGCAGTTTTCTTTTAATTTGTATCATTTCAAAACCATTTTTAAAATAAAATTTCCATTAAAATAACCATTTTAAAATAAAATCTTCAATTGAATAATTTGTTGTAAATTTGTGGATTTTTTCATGCATTGAAATTTTGATGATGCAATATTGCAAAATATAACCAGTGTCACGCTGTAAACAAGTCATCACATGCAAATATTCCTGCTGATGCATGCTGGGCTTCTCAACAATGCTCAATATACTAGCCTGTCCACACTTGCTTCTTAAGACTAGAAGGAAGACTTGACCACACAGATCAGTTATAACTTGGATTTTGTGTGTTTATTTGGAAAATAATATAATCATTATGATGTTAACTTTGTTGCATAACAGATGCAACAGATACAAATGGTTTTTCAAAATGTTCTTCTCTTCTTTCTTTATGCTTCCTCTACCCCTTTATTTTTACTTAATACCACCAATTGCACCTGAGTCTACTACTGCCCCCCTGGATCATTCCAGTGCCCCCCAGGGGGCAGTATCACCCACTTTGGGGACCTACAATAGACACTGATGTTTCCCACTATCCAGTCCAGCTTCAGCAGACCAAACTCACCAGCAAAAATATTCCCCTTTCCTACTTTGTCCAAGGAAGTTTTTATTGTTCATCCTTAATTTTCAAAGATGACCGATGATATCACAATGTTGGAGTAAAATAGTGGGTGATGGGTAATGTCTTGGCGTGTAAGTGAATTGGATTTGAGATAGAGCCTCACTCTCTCTTTTAGAGTTATCAGTGTCCAGTGGCAGAAAAAAAAATCAGATGACCAACAATGGCCTGGGATGCAGTGGAGGACCTTGGCATCCCCTTCAATATCTGACCAAATTTAAGCACTCCACAGCTCCTGCTTCAGCCACCTTTGTGGCCATTGGAACAAACTGTTATCACCCTCCTCTTCCACCCAAAGTCTTCACATGCTTGGGGTAGACATCCCTTTAATTCACCGACAGATTTGAGACTCATGGGTTACCCTCAGCCTGGTTTAGCTCATCTGCTGAGACAGTTGTATTAGAGTGTGGCCACTGGGCATGCTACAGCTTCTTGGAGGAACAGGTAAGAGTTGGGTGACAGGTGAACACCAAAGATAGATGAACATCCCTGAAAAGGGGTTGGCAAGCCCTCACACTAAAGGTGCTAGTACCAAGGAGGTACTCCTTTAGTAAGCTGTATCCATAGTACAACATTTCTTAAACTATTTCATTCAGAGTTCAGTCAAATGATTTCCTACATGGGTTTTGTTGGGGTTTTGGGGGGGTTTGTTTTTTGTTTTGTTTTGTTTTGTTTTGTTTTTTTGTTCATTAAGTTCTCTGTCTGTCTCTGCTCTCTGTCTGTCTGTCTGTCTCTGTTTCTGTCTCTGTCTCTCTGTCTCTGTCTCTCTCTGTGTCTCTCCCTCTCTCCCTCCCTCCTTTGTCCCTCTTCTTCCCTCTATTTCTGCCTCCTTTTTATCTCAGATTCTTCCACCTTTTGTCTATTTTATTCTCTGTAAATCCGTTTAGCTCAGCCTATCTCTGTCTCTATTCTTTCTCCCGTCCTCCAGAGTCATTTATTAAGTGCCTACTGTGCGCCAGGCATTCTGCTACCTTGGGGATACAAAGAAAAGCATTTGGCAGTCCCTGCCCTCGGGGAGCTCCAAGTCGGACGACTCAGACTGCCCACAATCCCTCCTAACCTCTGCTCAGCTCTTTGTGCCACTGTGCCCCCTTTAGACCACCCTAGTTGGTTGGCAATCTCCAGACAAGTGCCAATTTGTAGGCTGAAAAGCCGAGCTCAAACACTCTCTCTCCCCAGGGAAGGTCAGAACCTAGGAAGTGCCCTTCTGGCCTCTCTTTAGTCTCTTGTCTCCCTTTCTTTTCCCCCAGCTACTTCCTTCCTTCCTCATTCAAATTTTCCTTCTTCCTTTTTGCTCTCTCCCTTTCATCCTCCTTTGATTTTTTCTGTCCCTTTCTGTCTTCATCTTGTATGTCTCAGCTCCAATTTATTTCTATGTCTTTCTCTGTTTCTGTCAGTCTCTCTGTCTTCGCTCATTGCTCTCTTTGTCTCTCCCCTGTATCTCTATCTGCGCGTCTCTGTGTCTCTCTCCGCAGCTTTCCCTTGGGCTGTCTCTGGTTCTGTTTTGTGGTGCGGCTCCCTGTTTCTCTCTCCCTTCTGTGAACATTTGCCTATGTGTTTTTCTCTCCATCTCACTACCACCTTCTGTTATTCCCTATCTCTCCCTCTCCCTCTCTCTTTTTCTGTCTCTCTGTCTCCCGGGGTATCTCTCAGGCAGCATTAGTCAGACTGCACTTTGGAAGCTCCCCGAGGAGACCCCCGCTCACCCCTCCCAAAGTTCACTGCCTTGTCAAACGGAGCTAATCTCCTTCGGGAGGAAAAAGCCTCATTCAAACCCTTCACGTTGGGGGGGGGGGGGGAGAGGAGGGGGCTGCGGGGGATGGGGAGGTCTCCCGGCTGCAGCCTGAAAACACCCCAGCCCATAATGCCCCTTTTGTTCTAGGATGGTAGGAGGGGGGTGGGCGGTGGAATGAAAGGGGGGGGATATTAAAGGAGCAGGTGAAAGACATATGTCTTCAGCAGTCACAGATAAGAGCTTACCCCCTTCTAATCTGACTGAAGCCTATTATCTTCCCGCCACAGTCATTACTATTAATATTAAACACCCCCCAAAATCTGGCTTGAAAACAACCTGAAGGGGCTGACTTTCAATCTACTAGCCATTTCAGAGGAAGAGGCACTGCCCTGACCCTACCAACTCCCACAGTCCCCCTCCTCCTCACTCCTGATCATGCCTTCTGGGCCCTCTTTGCCACCCTTCCCATTTCCCTGACCCTAACTTCAGTCACTGTCTCCCTGCCGCTCAGGTATTATCCTTCTTGCTGGGCCCCTCCCTGATTCTATGCCCTAGGCCACACCAATTTGTCTGTAGTATGTCTGTAGCGGCACATAGTATGCTGCCTATGTGGGTGGCTCTGCCCAGCACCTCCTACGGTCATGTCCACGTGAGGTATTCAGTGCCAGTTCCCTCTCAGTAAAGGAGGACCTCAGGAAGTGAGTACTTAAGAAAACCAATCCCCACCCCCACTCCCCACTCCAGACTGCCTATTTCCTGGGTATCTGCCCACTTATATTGATTGGGTTTACACTATGATGGCACCAAGGACTTCCTGGGCATATAGGGTTAAGAGTCCCAAATGCCACTATACACACACACATATGAATGAGTTAACTTAACACCTAACTTTAGCATTCAAAGCCCTCCTCAATCTGGCTCCAACCTATTTATCTGGCTTTATGTTATATAGTTCTTTGATTGTCTATTTTTTTTATTAAGTTGAACTGTTATCCACATTTCCCTTCCTCATCCTGCCCATTTCCAGTACCATTTTCTTGCTCCCATTTATCCCCCATATCTACAATGGACTCTCCTATCTACTCAACCCAATACTTCTATTGAAATCCCTCCCTTCCTTCAAAGCCCATTTCCCACTTCTTCCATGAAGCTTTCCCTGATTCCCCATCAGAGAGCTCATTTAACAGATGAGGAAATTGAGGCAAACAAAGATATCAGTGACTTGCCCAGGGTCACACAGCTAGTAAGTGTCTGAGGTCAGATTTAAACTTAGTAAGATGAGTCTTTCTGCTTCCAAGCCCAGTGTTCTATACACTTAGACACTTAGTTACCCTTTATGGTAGGTAGAGACTCATGTATTTGCCCTGCCCTAACTTGTTTTCACTCCAGGTTAGTCATCAGTAAATTCCTTAAGGGTAGGACCTGTCCCTTGCTTCTTCTTTTATCCCCAGGGCTTAGCATAGAACTTGGAACCTAGTTAGCACTAAATAAATGTTGACTAATTGATAGTAAGTACCATGAAAGCAGGGCCTGAATTGTATCCTTTTTTATAGTCTATCTAAAAGTGCCTCAAATAGGAAACTTAGTCAAGGAATGAACAGATGGATGAATGAATAAATGAAAAATATCTGTTAAGTGTTTACTGAGTTCAGTCAAGTACTGTGCTAATCAACATGCGTTACGCCCATAAGCTTACAGGCAGGAGAGTGAGCATAAAGTTGCTACTTATAATAATCATTCATATTCACATTGCAAATCACGTTTACAAAATGTTTTCCGATGGACCTTCTCATTTAAGCCTCACAATAACTCTATAAAAAGGGTAGAAGTATTATCCCCATTTTGCAGATGAAGACACTGAAACTGCAGATAAGGTTAAATAATTTGCCCAAGGAACACATATAGCGAGACTGAGACAATTCCAAGCCTTCGGACTCCAAGTGTATCACTTATTTCACTGGAGATAATGGAAGATTATTAAGGGCAAAAGGCCATTGTTTGAAGGACCTCGGGAAAGATAGGACATTACTATACAGCTTTCAGAAATTCATAGCTTTAGAGTTACAAGAATGAGAAAACTGAAGGTCAGAATGGTTACATTCATTTTAACTCAGATCCTCTTGACTCTAAACCCCTTCCCCCATCCAAATAGAAAGAATCTCAAGAAGTATACCTAGGCCATCAGTTCCTAAAACTTTTTGGTCTCACAAGCCCTTTTTACTCTTAAAAATTACTAAGGACTTTCATCAAGCTTTTGTTTATGTGGGTTATATCTATTGATATTTACCATATTAGATCTTGGTCGCCTTCTGGAAGTTCTCTGACCACAATTTGAAAACGGCTGGAGTGGGCCATCCATCTGCCTTTAGTCAGAAAGGCACTGAAATTATTCCAGAGAGCAGTCTGGTCTCTCCAGAGAAGACTTCACAGCCTGCTTTGGTAACCTATCCCACTGTTCTTCTGCCCTTTTAGTCAATAAATCCTTCCTGATGACTAACCTGAATCCCTTCTGCTGTATGCTAAGCCCCCATCTTCTTCCTTCAGAAGAAATGGGCATTATCTGAATCCTTCATTCTATTTCCACCTTGGTGTCTTTACATAGCTGGAATAAACTCTTGCCATACTTCTGTCTCATAGAATCTTTATCTTCATTCAGGGCTTAGCACAAGGTACTGCCTTTTACCAAAACATTCCTCTTTTCTCCAGTTCTTACGTCTCTCTTCCTCTGGCATTCATATACCTACGAATTTTCCTCCTCAGAGGAATGTAAACATCTTGAGGGCAGGAATTATTTCCAGTTTTATCTTTATCCCCAGCACCTAGTAGCTGAATAATGAATGTTTACTGATTTAGAGCTGAAAGAGAATTTAGAGGTCATCTAGTTCAACCCCTTCATTTTATAGAAGAGGAAATTGAAGTCCAAAGACTTGTCAAAGATTATATGAAAAGTAAAAGCAGCTAGGTGGTGCAGTGGATAGAACACTGGGCCTGGAACCAGAAAGACTCATCTTACTGAGCTCAAATCTGGCCTCAGACACTTACTAGCTGTGTGACCTTAGACAAGTAACATAACCCTGTTTGCCTCAGTTTCCTTATCTGTAAAATGAGCTGGAGAAGGAAGTGGCAAACCATTCCAGTATCTTTGCCCAGAAAACCCCAAATGGAGTCATGAAGAGTTGGACAGGAAGGGCGGGGGGGGGGAGGGGAGACAGGATTTGAACTCATTTCTTATGACTCTAAGACTAGCACTCTTGTCACTATAGATTTAAAGATGGTTACATGATTCCCCCTTAAACTCTTTCCCCAGCCCCAAGAAGAATCAAGGACTAAGGCCAATTCTTCATAGGTGATTCAACCCTCAAATTCAGGACTGTTGAAAAAGTCCTATAATTGACCCATTTAGACTCTATTCTTTGTATAAATTTATACTTCTCTGCATGTCACCACAAGGTAGAACCTTGGTCTGTGTTCTCTTCCAGACTCAGTTGTTCCCCAAGGAAGCAACTGTATCTCCCTTAGCAGATTGGGAGTAACTAAGGAATAGGGACCACCCAACCCTTCCTCAGATCCAGTATTTCCTGAAATCAGGGTCTCAGTAACTTCAGCACAGGGCTCCAACCCATATCCAATCAGTTGTCAAATCTTATTGTTTCTACCTATGTCACCTCTCTCATATATTCCCCCTTCTCTCTTCTCACACTGTAACCATCCTAGTGCAGGGCTTCCTCACCTCATACCTAGAAATTAGCCTTCTCATTGGTCTCCTTCCCTCTATTCTCTCTCTACTCCAATCTATCCTCCATTCAGCTGTCAAACTGGTCTTCCTAGAGCATAGTTCCGAGACCACATCACAAATTCCCTCTACTATCCCACATTCGATAGATCCCAGGAGCTCTCTATTGCCTCCAGGATCAAATAGAAAACCCTCTGTTCAGTCTCTAAAACCCTTCATAACGTGACCCCCTCTTATCTTTCCAGTCTTCTCTAATTTTGCTCCCCTGCACATACTTCTTGATCCAGTGACATTGGCCTTCTTTCTGTGTTCCTCACACAAGACGCTCCATCACCAGACTCAGCATTTTCACAGGTTGTCCCTCATGTCTGGAATTTTCTCCTGCCTCATCTCATCCCTGGCTTATCTGGCTTCCTTCAAGTCTCAAGCTAAAGTCTCATCTTCTGCAAGGAGCCTTTCCCAGTTCTTAAAATTTATGCCTTCCTTCTGTGACAATCTGCAATTTTTCCCGTATATATCTTTTTTTGTAGAGAGTTACTTGCATGTTGTTTCTCCCTTATCAGATTGTAAACTCACAGGGACTATTTGTTTTAGGGTTTGGGGTTTTTGTTTTGTTTTGTTTTTGCTTTTCTTTACATCCCCTGAGCTTAGCACAGTGCTTGGTGCATAAAAGGTACTTAATAAAGAGATAACTGACTGAAAGGACCCATAGAGGGTTCCTAGGACCATAGATATGAAGCTAGAAAATACCTCAGAGATCTTCTAATCCAAACCCCTCATTTTCTCTACGAGGAAATTGAATCCCAGAGAAGTGAAGTGATATACCCAACATCATTCAGGTAAAAAGTAGTCAAACTGGGATATAAATTCCCCAAAAGAGCAATTTCCACTTACCCCATGAGAGTTTTACATTCTGATGTGTATCAAGAGTTCCAGATAGCATATGGTTACCTGATAGACAACTGGCATGTTCCAGTCTAGGGAATTTCTAGCATTTTTCTTCCTCCCAATAGCAAGAACAATTACAATAAAAAGTCTCCTGTATACATAGGTATCTTTCACCACCTTTCTTCTCTAGAAATGGATGGAAACATAGATAGATGAAAGACAGATGGATGAATGGATGAAAAGATGGTTGGAAAGAGATGGATGGATAGAACTATAGAGGGATAGATAGATGAATAGATGGAAACATAAATAGACATAGATAAATAGATAGATAGACCTATGTGATCTCATTTGAACTTTACAATAACCCTGTGAGGAAGATACTATAGACATTATGAACACTGTTCAGTTGTTGTTCAGTCATTTTTTTAGTCATGTCTGACTCTTCATAACCCTATTAGGGATTTTCTTGTCAGAGATACTGGAGTGGGGGCGGCTAGGTGGTGCAGTGAGTAGAGCGTCGGCTCTGGAGTCAGAAGGACCTGAGTTGGGATCCGGACTCAGACACTTAATGCACACACAAACAAAAACCTAGCCGTGTGACCTTGAGCAAGTTACTTAACCCCAATTGCCCTCCAAAAAACAAACAAAAAAAAGATACTGTAGTGGTTTGCCATTTTATTCTCCAATTAGCACTGTACAAATGAGGAAACTGACACTCAGAGAGGCTAAGTACTTGTCCAAGGTTACACAGCTAGCCAGTGGTAGAGGTAAATTCTGAACTGAAATCTTTAGGACTCTAACTCCACCCCTCTTGACCACCAAATTGTCTCCTCATGTCCAGCACCCTTACCATTGTGATTGCTATTAATATCACCATTATGGAACCACTGTCACTGTCAAACTCATCTGTCATTTCAGGGGCATCAAGGTCTTGCTTACTCTCTGGAGTAGGGTGGTTGGTTTGTCTCAATAATATGACTACAATCTGGGCTCAGTATATTGGGACAAGTCTCTATTCTAGACAGCTCAGAAGGCTTACACTGGTATTCTTCACTTGCTACATCCCCAGTGGCTTCCATGGGGACACCATGATCCATTTCTCATACACTTGCTACATTCCAAATCTGAACACACCCTCCTTGAGTCAAGATCTTATAACTAATGATTTTGATATAGTTAAGGTCCTCTCTGAGGGCAGTTTTTCAATGTCACCAAAGCCTTGGCAAAGCAGCTTTATACAGTGGATAGGGAACTGGATATGGGGGTCAAAAAGACCTCGGTTCGAATCCTACCTCAAAAAGAAAGAAAGAAAATATCCAGGAATTCTTTGAGATCCTTAAGCCAAATGGCAGTACCAATCCTCTTTTTTTTTCTTTTTGAAGGGCAATTGGGGTTAAGTAACTTCCCCAAGGTCACACGGCTAGGTTTTTGTGTGTCTGAGGCCGAATCCGAACTCAGGTCCTTCTGACTCCAGAGCTGACGCTCTACTCACTGCGCCACCTAGCCGCCCCCACTTTTTCTTTTTTTTTTCTTTTTGAAGAGCAGTACCAATCCTAATGAATACTTCCTTGCTTCCAAGTTGTTGGAATTTCCCAGTTCAACAGAACTTAGCAGTTCATGAAACACAGTCCATCAGCCTGTCATTGGAGAAGGACCAGGGCATGTCCCCATCTCTGTCTCATCCATGATGGTCTGAGTAAGGACAAGAGAACCCAAATTAGTTCACTGGGCGGTGTCTCCAGTGTCCCTGAACCGTTCAGGATGGAAAAAGAGAATGGAAGAGTCTGTCTAAACACTGGGAAGCCCAGCCCCTAAAGATAGAGAAGAAGATGATTTCAGAAAGCACAATGGGCTATTGTACCCCTCCCCCAACAACCCCCTAAAATCCCCCCACCTTCACCACACCTCAGCACAGAGGATCCTGTTTACCTGCCTTCAGGACCTGGCCCTATCCCGGGTGCCATTCTGACTAGGGCCCACGCACTTCTCCTGCCAAGCTGTCTGCCTACGCAGGAGCCATTGGCTTGGTGACAATGTCTCCTCCATGGGGACTTTCCCCCTTTCTCTGCTCCATTTCACTGTCATGCTGGAGGTAAACACACACATAGACACAGACAAACACATGTCCACATATAGACCAACCAGATACACATCTGGTACCCTCTGCATCTGGGTCCCCTGGAGACAGGAACCTCTGGCTTAAAGGGGTGCTGAGAAAGGGCTTCCCTAGCTCCTGAAACGGGATCAGGAGGAAAAGAATCTGTGGTGGCAGAATGTTGGGGAGGGAGGGAGAAGGGGACAGGGAAGGAGGCAGTAATCAACCACAGAATAAGGAGAGGATCCAGTCACACAATGGCTCCTCTCTATTCCCTGTACCTTTCCCTCAGCCTGGTATACAGAAGGGAGTTAGAGGGAAAAAGGGGAGGAGAAGAAGATTTCGTGGGAATGTTGAGCCAGCCTGTCCCTGGGGACTGAAGACCCATATTAGTAGATCTCTGCATCCAAATGGATTGACATTATCCCAACACTAAAACCTCCTGGGAGAGGAGTCTGGGACAAATGGGGTAGAAGGACCTAAGGACCCATAGTTATACTGGAAGAAAGCAGATGGGGTGAGGGGTGGAATGAGAGGGACAAGCTGTCAACAGAAGGGAATTCAGGGTTCTCTTCCCTGTAAGATGGGGATGGACTATAATTGTCTTTAAAAGTGGGAAAGGAGAGAGGAGAAAAGATGGTAGAGGAGGGAAGAGGAGAGAAGAAAAGGGGAGTAGAGGGGCAGCTAAGTGACGCAGGGAATAGAGCATGGGCTCTGGAGTCAGGAGGACCTGAGTTCAAATCTGACCTCAGACACTTGACACTTAATTAGCTGCATGACCTTGGGCAAGTCACTTAACTCCAATTGCCTTGCCTTCTCCCCTCCAAAAAAATAATAAAGAGAAAAGGGGAGGATAGGGAAACAAAAAAGAGGAGAAGGAAAGTGGAATAGGAGGAAGGGAAAAGGGAAAAGAAATAAAAGGGAAGAGGGGTAAAAAGAAAGTTAGGGGAAAAGAAAGAGGGGTTTTTTTTTTCCATAAAAGTGATCCTGAGACAAAACAAAGATATCTCAATCAATAAGCAATTAATAAACACCTACAATATGCCACACAGAGGTGATGTGGTTTAATTGACAGAAAGCTGGACTTAGAGTTCAAAAGACCTGGGTTTGAGCCTCACCTCTGGCATATACTGGCTATGTGACCCTGGGAAAGTGACAACCTCTCCATGCTCTAGTTAAGTCAACACTCTAAGACTATAATATGGTCTTGCATTGGTAAGGGAAGTTTGGTTACTGAGAGCTCCTCGTACCAGTGAGATTGCAGGTTCAGGTTCTACACCTTTCCCTACATACCGGGTACTATGCTAGTCACTGGGAGTGCAAAGACAAAACCAAAAAGTAGATAGATGAGGGGATCGTGAAAATGCCACCATCTTACCAGGCACTGATGTGACTCACTGCTGAGTAGGGTAAAGATACCTTCAACCAATGCTTTCTCAGGACTTACAGAGCACCTTCTACATGGCTTACACTAGATTTGATGCTGTGGGATGATAGAGAAATGTATGAGATTCGCCCACAATGAGTTTGGTTAGGGAGACATCCAGCATCATCCCCATTCCCATTCCCCCTTAGTTTTTCTCTCCCAATGATCCACAGCTTTGGAGGGATGGGGGGGGGGGAGGGCATGGATCTAGTTGGGAAAAGAGGGCAGAGACACAAAGAAAGATGACTAAATATCAGGGAAATGGAAATGTGCACTAAGTTGTAGTGATAGCAAGGCTCAGGACTTTCACAAGGCATCCTAGACAGAGACATGGGACTGAGCAGCTGGGTTCCTAGCCATGTGTAACCAGTTTACTATACTGGGGACTGGTCTACCTAAATGGATGTTTAGGTCACAGGAAACCTTCAGGGCTAGGCTTTCAGAGTGCCAGGAATCTAGCTTCCTTGAGATACTGGGAGTAGCTTCAAGAAGTCAAAATGTCCCTGGATATGTAGGGAAATAGGGCTCAAATACTGAGCACTGAAAAGGAAAAAAATAAAGATAAATAAATACACAGAGAGAATTACATAGTTGTATATGTGTATATATATATATATATATACATATCTTGTATTTAATTATTGTCACATATACATATGTGTTTTGTGATAATTATTTGGAGTAGTAAAAATCAAAGTCGTTTTTCAAGGAAGAAGAAAACAGACACATTTAAAGGCAGCAAGGAAGATTCTCAGAGATAGGAAGAGACTAAACACTGGAGACGAATGGGGATGAAGAATTCAGAGAAACATTGGAAGATTTCTATGAGCTCATACAGCATGAAGTAAGCAAAACCAGGAAAAACAATATACACAATTGATAGCAATAAGGTGAAAAGGACAATTGGATAAAATAAGAGCAATAAAATGAACTTGAATTATATTATATTGATCAGTCGTGGTCCCTGAAAAGAGATTTTTAAAAATGCATCCATCTCCTGTTGTTGGAGAAGTGGGGGGTATGTGTGGAATATTATATATGCTGTCAGGTATGGTTGATGTGACAGTTGGTCTTTGTATCTTTGTTATAAGGAAAGGCTCAATGAGTAGAGGAATTTTCATGTCTGGAAATGAAAATGATATAAAAACAAAAGACATAAATAAAACTTTTATTTAAATTAATGAAATCTCTTAGCTTGAATATCTCAAGAAATTTTCCCTTCTATAAAGCTATCAATTAATCACATTCATTAATCACCTACTATGTTCCAGGCACTACAGTAGGTCCTGAGAATTCAAAGACAAATATGAAATAGCCCCAGACTTTGAGGATCATTATGCTCCTTGGGAGCATGCATCCAATTAAGTATGCCTAATTAACATATCAATTAAATGTATACAAAGTAAATTGAATCCAAAATAATTTGAGAGGGAAGAGTCACTGGTAGCTAGGAAAAGTCTCATGTAGGAAGTGGACCTTATATCTAACTTTGAAGGAAGTTAGGAATTCAAGGAGGCAGATGAGCAGAATGGAAGATATTTCAAGCAATGAGGACCCCCTAAATTAAGGCCTAGAAATGATCGATGGAAGCTTGTATGTGTGAGGGGTAACAAAAAGGTCAATTTGTCGAGGGCCAAAGTGTGATCAAGGGGACCGTCACCAAAGCAGGAATCTAGGTACCAGAACAACAACTTTCTCCTCCATCCTGGCCCTACTCTTGATGCCAAGCTCTCTTACCAAGACCAGACAGGTGTGTGATTTAAGGCGAGGGATGACAGACCTCAGAAGGATTTGTGGGGGACCTACCCTCCTAAGCATCCACTAGTTCCTGCAGTGCACTAGGAGAAAAACAGTGGCTAGAAAAGGTCTATTTCTTTTATCCCCATTAAACACTTTTGGTGACCTTTAAATCTTAAAAACACAAATTGTTAAAAACTAACTTGTAAATAAAATAACAATAAGCCAGTTTTCCACTGTTAAATGTATTGAAATTTTTAGGGACATTTTTCAACGTGACGCCAGGCTTTTTTTTCTCCCTAAGACAAGCTCATTTGATTCAATGAAAGGAACCTTAGAGAACTAAGACCATCTCTTCTACAATTTGACAAATGAGGCAGAAAAGGGAAATGATTTATCCAAAGTCCTATAGGCAGTATGTCCTGGCTGGGAGTGGAGCCCAGGTTTTCTTACTCCAAATACAAGGTTCTTTTTGCTGCAGACATTACAAACTATAAAGAATTCAGAGGTTTTGAAGCTGTCTCTGACCAAGTAATCAATATCTCCCTGGTTGCAGGTGCCTAAGTCAGTTCTCCTGGCTTCATAGGCTTCTTTCTTTGTAATACCACTTCCCACCTCTCTCTTCCTCCTTCTCACCCTCAGACCTCAGGAACAAGGAGCTATGCTTGTTCAGAGGGAATTCAGACAGACTATCGGGCTGTGGAAAGTAGAAACAGACAAAGGGATGGAGAGACTAAGGCAGAGAAGCAGAGCTTGAGAAAAACAATTGGAGACAGAGAGAAAAACATAGATAGTGTGTTGGGGGGAGACAAAGATATAGAGAGAGGCCCCATGGGAAGGGGAGGAAGGGGAGGAGAAGGGATGGGAATATTGCTACAGGGAAGGGAAGTCTCTCTACTTCCCCAGGCCAACCTCAGCTCTGGCACAGGCCCCACTGGGCAAGGGTCCCAGGGATTTATTGAGTAATCTTCAAATGATACACTCTCCCTGATTTGTTCCCTCTCCTTCTCCTCTCTCAGAGGATCCCATTGTCTCCCTGACACTTTCTGCCAGGCTCCCAGGCCTTCACCATGGCCTTCCCGAAGGATGCTCTCCCATTGGGAGTCCTCATTCTTCATTTCTGTCATCTGTCCTTGATCCACTTCTACCTCTGGCCCAAGATCCCAGCTTGTGTGTGTGTGTGTGTGTGTGTGTGTGTGTGTGTGTGTGTGTGTGTGTCAGAGCCACCACGTGTTAGCCTGAGGTGTCTATGTACCTTCAGACAGTACCAGGCACAAGGTTGGCAACTACTAATAAACATTCAGAGAAGTCAGTTTGAAGGGTTACAGCCTAGGCAGAGGTTTTGCCTGTTGTGAGGTGGCTCTACTTTGGATGTCTGCAGACCTTGGGTCAAAGCCAGGATGTGGGCTGGTAGCATAATCTCTGTTGGGTCTAAGGGTGTAGGAGGACTCAGTAAGGGCTCAAGGGAGATGGGTTCCATGGAATACTGAGGGGTGGAGAAAAAGAATGTTAGGGCAAGGTCAAATTCTGCATTTTTCACAGAATGTAGGAGAAAAAAAGGTGGACTTCATAGATATTATTTCTTCTTTAACTTTTTTCTCCCTTTCCTCCCTTTCTCCTCTCTTCTTTCCTTTCTCCTTTCCTCCTCTCTTCTTCCTTCCTTCTTTCTTTCCTCCCTTCCCTCCTCTTTTCCATTTATATTTCATTCTCCCCCAGTCTGACTCTGTGACACACACACACACACACACACACACACACACACACACACACACACACACACACACACGATGAGCAAAACCAGGAGAAAAAGCAATTGAAGAAGGGAAGGCTAGAAGGGCAGACTCTTCACAAATGACACTTAATTCCCAGTCTGGACTAGGCCAGAAGCTTGAAAGCAGCTAAATTAGCAAAACAGAAGTAAACTGTTGATTGCTTCATTGCAGGATTAAGTGTGATAAATGGGGGGTTTGTTCACTCCCCAGTCCAGATGTTGTGTCTAAGCCTGGATTTTTTTTTTAAGTTTTTTTTTTTTAACATTCTTGGCCCAGAGCCCATATATATTTTGGATACTGCAGGGAGTATATAATATCATTGGAAAATGATGCGGTCTGGTAACCTTTTAAATAACATTTCCTCCCTCCTCTATTTTCTAATAGTTTGTTTTTCTTTCCATGTTTGCCTTTTATTGGGGGAAATTTTTTTTGGAAATTAATGAGGCTAAAGTTTGGAAGGCGGAAAAAAAAAGGAAGGAGGGAGGTAGAAGAGTGTAGGGGGTGTCGAGCTGAGGCGTGAGACTGGGGGTTGGTCTGGCTTTTCGGTCTTTTAAAACTTGCCGGGGGTTTTTCCCCCGATTTTGTTTTTTCAGCCCGATCCCCCTTCTCTCCCTCCCCTCTCCTTCGTCCTCCCCCCTCTCCCTGTCCCCCCAGGCTGGCCCTGGTCCGGGGAGGGCCGTCCCAGCGGCCTGGGACTCTCTGTTCTGCTCTGGGCTGGCCCTCCTCCCCCTGCCCTCCCCCGAGGTGAGGGGCTGGGGCCCGATCGGACTCCCTGAAGAACCTGCCATTCCCCAGCAGCCGCTGCTTGACATGAAAAGAGGATTGGGGGAGGGGGGCGGGGGGGCGCCTCCTTCCTGAGTGAAACATACGGAATCCGGCAGGAATTCGGGCCTCCCAGATTTAGGAAAACAAACAAAGGAAAGATTGTCAGAGTGGGGCCTCCTCGAGCCGCCGGGCCAGCGCGCTGCCCTCCTCTCTCACCCTCAGGGGGCCGGGGCTCGACAGCTTTGGAGGGGGCGGGGGAGGGGCGTCTGTGCAGAGGCCAGAGGCTCGGAGGAAGGGGGCCTTCCCCGTGTGGTCCCCGCCTGCTTCTCCTGCCCCAGGCTCAGGCAGGCCAAGGTGGGGGCCTATTGTCTCTGGGGGGTCCGGTGAAATTCACCTCTCCCTGCCCCCAAGGTCGTGTGAGTGAGAGGGAGGGGAAGGCTGAGAGGCAATCTAGGGGGCAATGAAAGCGCTCCTCTGGACTGACTCAGACGGCGAGAGTTGGATCATCTAGTCCATCCCCCTGCCTCAGGCTAGGTCATCCCCATAAAAGCTTTCCGTCACCCCTGTCCCCAGGGCTACTACAGAATCTCAAAGTTCTGGCTCTAGCCATCGAGAAAACTTGGCTCTTTGGAACTCTTTTTTTAGAGGAGAGAGAGGGGGGATTTTCTTACACCTCACCCTGGTCTCCCCGCTTGCAGTTCCCAGACCACTTTTCCAGCAAAACATATTATAATCTCGGAGTCGGAGGACCTGGGTCCCAGCTCTGCTGTGAGACACTGGGCGAGCTGAGACCCCATCTTTGGGTCTCAGTTTCTTCACCTGTAAATCGAAGGGGTTGGCCTGGGGTCTCACCCACCTCGGATATTTTGAGTCTGGGACTCGATCCTGGATCAGACCCCCGGGCCCCGGAATCAGGGGTAGGCCTGGAGGGAATTAGAGAAGGTGAGAATGTCGATGTATAAAAAGGGGGAAGGGGAAAAAAAATTCTGGGAAAACAGCAGCGATAGGGGCAGTAAACACCTGGAAAGCACGCGCCCGAGAATCCTTCCTCACTCCCTCCCAGTCCCCCCCCTCCCTCGCTTCTCTCTCTCCCTCCCTCCACCCCTCTCTTTCACTCCCCTCTTTCTTTTCTGTCTTGCTATTTCTCTCTCCCCGCTAAAGGTAGCCCGCCGGGCGGGCGGGCGCGGGGCCAGAGCCCGGGGTCCCCCGGGAGAGCTTTGCTCGCGCTGAAAGAGCCCTCGCGCCTGCCAGCCCAATTAAAGGGCCGCACAAGGGAAGCAGCATCTGGAATTGCGCTGCCGCTCACAGCCAAGTCACAATTGTTTAGTCTGCACGTCGGTGCAGGGAGAGAGCGGGGCTGGCGGGCTGTGCGGTGGCCCCCACATCTGGAGCCGCGGCCAGACAGCCCTGCTGGCTGCCGGCCTGGGTGCGTGTGCATTTTTAACTTTGGGATTTGCTGACAAGTTAAGAAGTCAGAAAGTCAGCAGCGGGGAACAGGCGCAGCAGCAGCAGGGAGAAGAGGTCTAGGGAGGAAGGGAGGGGAAAGGAGGGGAGGTTGGGGGCGGGTAGTAAAAAGGGAGAGAAGAGGAGAGGGATGGGGAGAAAGAAAGTGAGAGGAGCTACCAAGCAACCAAGAGGAGGGGGGGAAAGAGCAGGATAGGAAGGGGGGGGGGGAGAGGAGGGAAAAGGAGAGGAAGAGAAAAATGGAGGAAAGGAGGATATTCCAGAGAATTAGAGGGGAAAGAAGATAACAAAATAGGACAGGAAAGGGGGGAGAGGAGAAGAGGGGACAGAGGAAAGGAGGGGAAGGGAAGGGGAAGGGAGGGAGGGAAAAGAAGAGGGGAGAAGAGAGAGGAAAAGGGAAGGGGAGAATAGAAGGGGAGGGGAGAGGACAGAAGAGAAGATAGAGGAAGCATGGGACAAGGTAGAAAAGGATAGGAGAAGAAAAGGTGGGACAAGAAAGATGGAGGGAGTGAGAAAACAAGAGAAAAAAAACAAGTGGAAGGGAAAATAAAAAGGGATGGGAGGCACAGATATCTAAGGGGCAAAATCAGATACACATTTAGACAAAGAGACATACAGACTCAAACAGAGACACATTTATACAATCACGTTGCCTAAATATGGATTTCTCTCCTCTTCACCAGGACCAGCTGTTTTATCCCCTTCTGTTGATTTTTCTTACAGGCTTACTACCCTCATTCTCCTCCTCCTTATCCTCTTCCCCCTTTTCCTTCCTCTTCATTAATGAAGTGTCTGAATTAGTCCAAAATCCCAGACTCCTTAGCTGAGCAGAACTCTTAGGAGGGTTATCCTCAGAGCATAAAACCCTACAATGTTTATAGCTTGAGGGGGCTTATCTAGTCCCATCAAATTTTACAGAAGAGGACATTGAGCCCCAGAGAGGGGCATCGTCTTGCTCCAGCCACATGGCTATTTGGTAGCATGGACAAGACTAAAGCCCAAGTCTCCTGTCCCCTGTGTAGATAGGTGCTCTTTTTTTTTTATTAACCCAACTCTTTCCTCCAAGTCCACATGACCTATTCATCCTTGAACTTACAGTTTGCACTGTTGTAAAATTTACTACTTGATTATAGATTGTTTTGTGTGCCGTTCTTAGATTATATATTGAGCAGATAATTTCATTTCCCCTGGTCTCAGTTTTGTCATTTATAAAATAAGGGAAATTAGAATAGATGGCCTCTTCAATCCCTTCAAGCTCTTATGCTTAACTTTTATCTGTGTAGTGAGGCTTCTTTGCTTCCCCATTAGTGCCTAGCAGAGAGTTGAGCTTCTAATAAGCTACCTGTAGATACTTGTTGGAAAAGACCTTCACTACCTCCCTTCCTCTCTGAATATTCATGAAGTCCTTCCTAGGCTTAAACTTTATTTTCTCTTGTTCAGTCCTCAGGGGAAAAAAAGAGAATTGGCTTTTCTCCCTTAATAAGAATGTGTTTTCCTTTCTATACAAAGGTGACCCATTATCAGTTGGGTAATAATAGCCCACATTTCTCTATTGAGTTGAGGTTCACCTAGTAAAGAGTTTCTTCACAGCAATCCTGTGAGGTTACAGGTAATATGCATATTTTGCCCCTATTGTGTAGATAAATAGAGTTTACAAAGCACTTTCTTTTAAGTAGTAAGGTCTTAGAGTCCAATCTTAGAAATGAAAAGGTAAAGGTCAGAGGGTTTAAATGGTTTGCTTGTAGTCACACAGCTAGTAAATGTGGGGGACAACACTTGAAGCTAGATCTTCTGACTCCCAGACCACAAAGGTGTGCTTTCATGTTTCTACAGAAGTGGGGATGGCTTGTTTTTGGATTCAAAAGACCTGGGTATAAATCCTGGCTCTGATGACTTACTAAATGCGTGTCCCTGGACAAATCGGTCGCATCAGAAGTAACTAACTTCTAGTATTGGCCGTGATGATGATTATATGATTTTGAACTGAACCTTAGTTTCCCCGTCCATTAAATGGGAATAATGATACTTTCACAACTCACCTTAGATGTTATCAGGAGTGCTTCATAAAACCATAAAGTACTAAAGAAATATGGGTTATTTTTGTCACTTCTGTTAGGTTGTTTTATCTTTTGTCTTCCTTGCTTTCAAGGCAGGCTTTGGGAAATTTGGTCAAAGACTCTAGAACTAAGCACACCTAAATTCACACCATTAAACTTTGAGCTCTTTGAAAACAGGTTCTGTTTCAGCCTTTCTTTGGATCCCTAGTGCTTTTCAGTGTCTGGCACAAAGTAGGCGCTTAATAAATGTTAGTTTATTGACATCTATCTAACTTGCCCTCCCTGTTTGGAACCTGTGATTTTTGTTTTATTAGCAAGGTGTACCACTCCCTTAACTAACTAGCCCCTAACCTACTCCCTCTGTGGTCCTGCATTTAAACTTTCTGGGCCTTAGTTTCATGATAGGGACTTGAACCAAACACTCTCTAAGAGTCTCTTCAAGTTCTGGAACATCCCACAACTCAAAGATAAACCCTGATTTTTTTAATCTTGTCTTTATGAGCAGAAATGGAGTTTTAAAGGTAGGCTATCTTTTCTGAAAATTCCAACTCCTTTAATATATGAAAAAGTCCTTAAGGATTAGAGTTCTCCAAAAATTCGGTAAGCTACCTTCCTAAAGAGTGAGTTCCCTATCTAAGGAAGTATTGAAGTAGAAGCCAGAAGTTGCTTGTTGAGGTTGGTTATGTTCAAGTACAGTTTAGATCAAATATCGTTTACGGTCCCTTCCATCTCTGAGGTTCCATGAACTTTTGAATATTTGCTTGTCCTGAGTCATTTCAGTCTTGTCTGATTCTTTGTGACCCCATTTGGGGTTTTCTTGGCAAAAATACTGGAGTGGTTTGTCATTTCCTTCTCCAGCTCATTTTACACATGAAGAAACAGAGGCAAACAGGGTTAAGTGACATGCTGAGGGTCACACAGCTAGTAAGTGTCTAAGGTCAAATGTGTACTCAGGAAGATGAGTCTTCCTTACTCCAGGTCTGGCATTCTATCCACTCTGCCACCTAGCATGCTTTGACAGCTTTCTTTATTTCGACCAGAATCTGAAGTAGAAAGTAAACTGCTGGAGGGCAGGGACTGTTTCCATTTTCTTAGTTCCTCCAGTAGTGCCTTGGACATAGCAGGAGCTTAATAAATCTTGATGTAAGTAGGTTGTCCAAGAAAGAGAAAAGTAGAGATAAAAGGGGGTAGTGATCTGAGTTTTGACAATGAGTAAGCCACATCAAAATAAGCGCATCTGAATGCCATGCCAATTGGCACCTAGTTCTTGGCACCAAAGCTAGGGTGCTATTTGGAGAAAGAATAATCTGTCTGCACCTCCAGCACCACCTAACATTTACACAGCACTTTTAACTTTCTGAAGTACTTTTAAAGTTATTATTTGAATTCTCACAAAAGCTCAGAGAAATAAGTGAGGTGGTTATTATATTCTCCCTTTGTCAAATAGAAAAACTAAGGGTCCCCGAATGGAAATAACTCACCCAAGGTCCTACACTCAAACCCAGGGATTCTAACTCCAGGTCATTTATTCTTTCCATTAAACCATGGTGTCTACCTCTTAGTCTATCAATAAATATGTAGTGAGCATCTGTTGTGTATGATACACATAGTGATATAGTATGTGCCTGCATATAGGAGTCAGGGGACCTGAGTTCAAATTCTGGTCCTAGCACTTAGCCATAAAGGACATAACATCTTTGAGGCTGAGTTTTATAAAATTGTAAATCAGGGATGATAGTAATACCTGTGCTAGTTACTCTTGGTAAGTATTTTGTGAACCTAAGAAAATAGACCTATTAAGTGCTAAAGAATGGACAAGGTAAAGTGGAAAGAGGACTGAATTTCGAGGCAGAATTCGAGGCTTGGATTTCCCACCCTCCTCCACTCCCTTGAACAGCACCACACACTAGGGTCCCCCATAGACCCCAGGGCACATCAATTCAGCACCAGATAAAAAGCCAGGGCCTGCTGTCATTGGCACAAGAAACTTGGGATAGGGCCCCTTCTATCCCAAGGAGCAGAGTTCAAATTTGAACAAAAGGAAAAAGACTAAAAAAATGAGAAACCCACAACAACAAAAGAATCTGATCATAGAAAGTTATTATGGTGACACAGAAGACCAAGACACAAACTCAGAAGAGGACAACAGTGTCAAAACACCTATGAACAAAACCCCAAAGAAAAATAGGAAGTGGTTTCAAGTCCAGATAGAACTCATGGAAGAGCTCAAAAAGGAGCTTGAAAAATCATATAAGAAAGGTAGAAGAAAAAGTTGGAAAAGAAGTAAGAGTGATACAAGAGAATTATGAAAAAAGAATAAACAGCTTGGAAAAAGAAAACACTTGCTTAAAAAATAGAACTGGATAAATGGAAAAGGAGATACAAAAATCCACTAAAGAAAAGAACTCCTTAAAAAGTACAATTGGCCTAATGGAAAAGGAAATACAAATGCTAATTGAGAAAAATAACCCCTTAAAAGTTAGAATTAGGCAAGTAGAAGCTAATGACTGTATGAGACATCAAGAATCAGTCAAACAAATTCAAAGGTATAAAAAGAAGAAGAAAGTGCAAAATACCTCATTGGAAAAACGAATGACCTGGAAATTAGATCCAGGAGAGACAATGTCAGAATCACTAGTCTACCTAAAAGCCATAATCAAAAGGAGGGCCTGGACAGCATCACTCAAGAAATTATAAAGGGGGGTGGCTAGGTGGCTCAGTGAGTAAGAGCACCAGCCTCGGAGTTGGGATGACCCAAGATCGAAACCGGCCTCAGAAAATGAGCACCCACACATAAATAATGACTAGCCATGTAACCTTGAGCAAGTTACTTAACCCCAACTGCTTTAAAAAAAAAAAGAAATTATAAAGGAAAACTGCCCTGATATATTGGAACCAGAGGGCAAAATAGGCATTGAAAGAATCCATGGATAGATAACCTCAGCAAAGAGATAGCAAAATAAAAACTCCAAGGAACATGATACCCAAATTTCAGAACTATCAGGTCAAGGAAAAAATACCACAAATGGCCAGAAAGAAACAATTCAACCATAGGGGAGCCATGATCAGGATTACACAGGACTTAGCAGTTGCAACAGCAAAGGATCAGAAGGCATGCAACATGATATTCTGGAAGGCAAAGGAGCCAGGAGTACAACCAAGAATCACCTACCTGGCAAAATATAAGAGAAAAAAATGGTCACTTAATGAAATAGAAGGATTTTGAGCTTTCATACAGAGAAAACCAGAAGTCAGCAAAAAATATGATCTCTCATATCAAGACCCAAGAGAAACATAAAAAAGGGGGAAAGGGAAAAGAAACCTTAAAGGATTCAATATAGCTAAATTGGTTACATCCCTACATAGGAAGAGGATACTTCTAATTCTTAAAAACTACTAATAGTAAAGCTAGAAGAAATATACATAAACAGAGGGTACAAGTATAAGGCGAATTTGAGGGAATGATATAAAAAAATTAAGGGATGAGAAAGAGAAGTATACTGGGTACAGAATGAAGGAAGAGGTAGAACAGAATAAATTATTTCACTTGAAGAAGTATGGAAAAACCTATTACAGTGGAGGGAAAGATGGGAGGGTGGGCAATGGGAATCGCTTGGATCTTATTTTCACTGGTATTAGCTTAAAGAGGGAATAATATACAAAATCTGTTGTATATAGAAATCTATCTTATCCAACAGGGAAATAGGAGGGGATGAAATTAAGTAAAGGGGCAAGGGGGAGTGGGAACTGACAGAAAAGAGGGCAGATCAGGGGATTCAGTAGACAGAAGCAAAATGGGTATATGATTTAGACATCGAGGGTGACATCATAAGCAAATTAGAAGAGCAAGGAATAGTCTACCTATCAGATCTATGGAGAAGGGAAGAGTTCATGACCAAACAAGAGATAGAGGGCATTACAGAATATAAAATAGATAATTTTGATTATATTGAATTTAAAAACTTTTACAGAAACAAAACCAATGCAACCAAGATTAGAAGGAAAGCAGAAAGCTGAGAAAAAATCTTTATAGCAACTGTCTCTGATAAAGGCGTCGTTTCTCAAATATATAGAGAACCGAGTCAAATGTATAAGAATACAAGCCATTCCCCAATTGATAAGTGATCAAAGGATATGAACTATTAGATGAAGAACTATGAGGATATGAACTATTAGATATGAACTTTTAGATGAAGAAATCAAAGCTATCTATAGGCATATGAAGAAGTACTTTTGATTAGAGGAATGCAATTAAAATAAGTAAGTACCACCTCATACCTATCAGATTGGCAATTATGACAAAAAAAGGAAAATTGTAAATTTTGGAGAGGATGTGGGAAGATTGCAATGGAGCTGGGAACTGATCCAACTGTTCTGGAGAACAATTTGGAGCTATGCCTCAAGGGCAGCCAAACTGTGCATACCCTTTGATCCAGTATTACTACTACTAGTTCTGTATCCCCAAAAGATCATAATAAAGGGTAAAGGACCTCTATTTGCAAAAATATTTATAGCAGCTCTTTTCACGGTGGCAAAATATTGAGAATTAAAGGGATGCCCATCAATTGAGGAATGACTAAACAAGCTATGATATATGACTATAATAGAATACTATTGTGCAATAAGAAATGATGAACAGACAGATTTTAAAAAAAACCTGGGAAGACTTATACAAACTGATGCAAAGTGAAATGAATAGAACCAGGAAAATATTGTACACAGTATCAGCAACATTGTATGATCATCTCAACTATGAATGACATCTCTTTTCAGCAACATAATGATCCAAGACAAGTAGAAAGGATTCATGATGGAAAGTGCTATCCACATCTAGATAAAGAAGTGTTGGACTCTGAATGCAGATTGAAGCATACTTTTTTCACTTTATTCTTTTTGGTAGTTTCTTCCCTTTTGTTTCTTCTTTCACAGCTGTGACTAATATGGAAACATGTTTTTACATGATAGCACATGTATAACCTATATCAAATTGCCTACCATTTTAGGTAGAGTGGAAGGAAGGGAGGGAGAAAGATTTGGAATTCGAAATCTTGTAAAAATGAATGCTAAAAATAGTCTTGATATGTAATTATAGAAAAATAAAATGCTGTTAAAAAAATTTTTTAATGAAAACAGAAAAAAAGAAATGAAAAAAAAATACCTGGGTTTGAATCTTTCTGGCTTCCAAGTTGTATGACATTGAACAAATCTCTCCTCCTCTCCAAACTCCACTTTCTTATCTACAGGGTTGTTTTGTGGCTAGAACAATATTCATGGATGATAATGAAGATGACTAGTCCGAGACAGTGACACTCTCAAGAAACTGCAGTTGATTGGTTAAGAATAAGACATTTAATGAAATAAGAAGGGACTACAGTATAATGTGATAACAATATTAATAGCTAGTATTTATATGTCACTTTAAAGTTTCCAAAGTGATTTACGAATATTATCTCAGGTTATCCTCCCAACAACCCTGGGAGGTAGACCCTCTTAAGGCTTCACTTTACAAATGGGGAGGCAAACCTGTCTAGCCAGAGTCTACAACAGCTACTAAACATCTGAGGCAGCTTTCCATTTAGGTCTTCTGGACTCCAGATCCAGCACACCACACCCTTAACACCTAGCTGACTCTAGAGAAGTGGCTGAGAATTGGACCTTTGGGCATTCTAAAGAAGGATAGCTCAGTGGGCTAGGGTCACCAAGGAAGGCTGCATGGAAAAGGTGGCATTTGAACGGGCCTTTGAAGGAAGTATAGCATTCTTATAAGTGGAATGGAAGGAGAAGAGCCATTGCAGATGAGGAAAAGGCGATAGGTGAGGAAGGCAGACGCTTTATTTGGGGAGCACGTGAAAGAGACCTGGTCTCCCTGTGGAGCAAAGGGGGTCATGTTAAGGAGAAGTGAGAGAGAAAGTAGGAAAGACAGGGTACAATCAGACTGATAAGGAAAGTTTGGGTTCTCATAATTTAATCTCTTAGAGTGGTTTCTGCTTCTTCTCAATATCTCATTTCTCTCCCCCCCCCCCAAAAGAGTAAACTTCAGAGAGCTATTTGGGATCTGCTTTCAGAAGTCAGGGGCTAGTGAATAGAGAGGAGCCCAGCTCAGGTATGTGGAGCTGGGGGATCCTCACCTGGCTTGGCCTCCCCTCATTCCCTGACCAGGCATCCCCTGGTCTTAATCATCTCCTTGTTTCCAAGCAGTAAATAGATATTAAAAGCAACAGTTTCCATTTAAAGCTATGCAAGGCAGGGGCAGTGTGGGGAGGAGGGACCCTGATGGGCCCTTGTTTGGCAATGTTTGTACTGCAAAACAAGTTCAATGGACAGAGATTTATCACCGTTTTCATTAGCCAGAGTTGCACTGGTTAGAGTTTTGTACCAGAGTTGAAGATTTCTGGTGGGTAGAAGGGTTGGGGGCTCAGCAAATAGTGAATAGGAGTGGATGAGGGACAAAGGTTTGGGTTCATCACATTCTGGGAGGACCTAACCTTCCCCTGATGCCAGGGGAGAAAATGACTGGCCCAGGGATACAGAAGATGTATGCAGCCTATAGATAGAGAACTCCTCCCTCCCAAATTCAACCCCCTCTCCCCCAAATTATTATGACTGAAAAAGTGAGGTGAAAAAAACAGAGGACTTAAAAATCATTTAACCTGGATTTAATAACCATTCATTAATCAGCTACTATATACTATGAATTGTGGTGGGGGTGGAGGGGAGGAAAGGGGAAGGATAGAAAAGCAAAAAAGAAAGCAGCCTTCAAAGAGCTTATATTCAATTGGATTCCATGGGTTCTTGCCTATTTTGCAACTGCAAGTCAGCTGTGTGACCCTGGGAAAATCATTTAATCTCTTGAGGACTTCATCTGTCAAATGGTCACAGTGATACTGGTGAGGGTTTGGGAAACCATAAAGAACAATAAAAATGCACACTAATTTTATGATTTTTGAGGGTTGAAGGAAGCAGAAACCTGTAGGGGCAACTCCTCAGTTATTTCAACCCTCAATGATGGTCATCCCTGATTATCCCTGGAAGGAAAATATTTATTGAATTGAATTAACTATTCAAGAGAAGACCCAGGGTAGGCCTTAAGTAGGCATGGGTAGAAACATGTCTTAGTCCCAAAATATTTTCAACATATTATCACCGTTTTCATTAGCCTTTTCAACATCAGACATTTCACTATTAAAAAGGAACTGGAAATTAGAAGATCAAAGTTCTAGTAATGTCTCTGTCCCTAACTGTGTGATCTCAAAGCCATCTCTTTCCTTTCTCTGTGCCTATTTTTCCATGTAAAATAGAAAGATTGAATGGGTTCTCTTAGGTCACTTCTAACTCTGCTATTCTATGTTCAAAGTTCTAACATTCCATGTTCTAGATTCTAAATGTGTTAGTATTCTAAGTTCTAAGATCTCTTTCCATCCTAATTGCTAATACCCATTCCCCTCTTTTGGGTTGGGGTTAAGCATTGCCTTTTTTCCTCCCATTTCCTTTTTGGAAACATAAACTCTCAGACTGAAGAGGGTAACTAACATGCTCACTGTCTTACTATGAATGAGTCTACCAGATGTTTTTCTCTGTAAGGGGTTAGACTGGGCATCAGGAGAGTCCTGGGCTGGGGAAGGTGGGAAGAGGGAGGAGTGCCCTTAAGGATGGTATGTCACAATTCTACTCTGGGGTGTCATTCAGGCTCTATAGGAAAGAAATGTAATTGCCCCCTCCTAACCCCCTTCTAAGACAGCAATCTAAATCACTCTACTACCAATTTTCTTCAGAATAGCCCTCTATAGGCAGTTAAGAGATGAAAGAATAGTATCAGTACAATTTATCAATCAATCAACAAGAATGCATTAATTGCTTACTTTATGCCAGGCTGGGGATAAGAAAAAAAATCAAAAGGAATCCCTGCCCTCAAGGAGCTTATATTCTAATGGAGAGGAAGAATTAACATGTATATAAAGAGGTATATACAAGATACATGAAAAAAGAGATGGAATATAGCCTTAGAAGGGAAGACACAATTGGAAGATGGTGAGGAAGGCCTCCTGAGGAAGGTGGCAGTAGTGGTGGGATTGTTGCTGTTACTGTGGTTCTTCCTTTGTTCTTAAAGAAGACCAAAGATGTAAGGAGAGTCATATCTTGACTTGCAGGTGAATTGGATTTAAGTGAGGCAGGACTGTGCAAAGTCAACAGCCTGGCTCTCTCCTCCAGAGTCATTCCGAGTCAGGAATCCTTAAGAGGCAGGTTCTAGAGAAAAGAGCATTCTAGGCATAGGGCACAAACCAATGCAAAGGCATGGAGAGGGGAAATGGAGGATAGTATTTAAGGAACAGCAAGTATGGATGGAGATCTTAAAATTAGCAGAAAGGAATAATGTGTAAGAACACTGGAAATATTGGAAGGGGTCAGAATGTAAAAAAATTTTAAGTACCAAAAAGCTTTAAATGTCTTTGTTTAGACATCTGCGTTTTATCCTAGAGTTAATAGGGAGCTATTGTGGTCAAGACCTATCTATGATTTAGGGCAATCGCTTTGGCAATCAAGTGGAGAATTGCTTGGAGTGAGGAAAGACTTTAGACAGGGAGCCCAATTCAGACAGCTATAAAAATAGTACAGGTGAGAAGCTGGACTTAATTCAGATATTAGTGGTATGAATGTAACAAAATAGATATAGATGGGAAAGATGTTATGAACATAGAAACTACCAAAAAAGATTGGATTTTTTTTTAAGTGCGGACATTTGTTTTTCATAACTATCCATATTTGTCATGGGTTTTATTTTTCTTACCCTCTCAGTGGGGGAGGGAGAGAATTTGGAATTGAAAATAAAATTAAAAAGTGAATCAAAACTACAAGATTTTGCAATTTATTGGATATTCTATGTGAATGAGAGCAAGGTGTTGAAAATGACACAGAGATTTTGAACCTGGGTAACTGGAAGGATAGTATTGCCCTTGAAAGAAATAGGACAATTCAAAAGAGGAGTGAGATAGATGGGGGAGTTAATGAGATCTATTTTTGATTTGTTGAATTGGAAACATCAAGTTCAAAAATACAATTAAATTGAACAAACACTTGTTAATAATACCTTTATATGGGGCGGCTAGGTGGCGAAGTGAGTAGAGCGCCGGCCCTGGAGTCAGAAGGACCTGAGTTCGGATCCGGCCTCAGACACTTAACCCACACAAACAAAAACCTAGCCGTGTGACCTTGGGCAAGTTACTTAACCCCAATTGCCCTAAAAGGGCGGTGGTGGCAGTGAGTAAGAGCCCTTTGGAGTTGGGATGACCCGAGATCAAATCCAGCCTCAGAAAATGAGCACCCACACATAAATAATGACTAGCCGTGTAACCTTGAGCAAGTTACTTAACCCCAATTGCTTAAAAAAAAAAATAATACCTTTATATGCAGGATATGTTGCAGAGTTCTGGGAATATGAAGGTGAAAAAAATGACAGAGACTCCACCCTTAAAGGGATTATGATCTAATAAAGGAGAATGGGGTGTTTATTAAAATATCTATAATAGAGTCTATAGTGAGATAAATGTATGAGAGGTCAAATGATCAAGCATAGTGGTATGAGAATTTTAAGGACTGAAAACACTTTATTTTCTTTAACTTTTAAAGTATTTTATTTCTTCTGATTACATATAAAAACAAATTTTAGCTTTTTTTAAATTTTGATTTCCAAATCATCTCACCCTCTACTCTCCCCTTGCTGAGAAGGCAAGTCATTTTATATGGAATATACATGTACAGTCATGTAAAACATATTTCCATATTAGCCTTGTTACAAAAGAAAACGAAGACCAAAAAAACAAAAACAAAAAACCCAAAACAAAAAAAATTTAAGAAAAATAAAGTTAAAAGGTATACTTAGATATGCATTCAGACTCTATCCGTTTTTTCTCTAGATGTGAATAGAATTTTTCATCATGACACTGTCATGATGAAATTGTCTTGGATAATTGTATTAATCTTCATAGCTAACTCTTTCACAGTTGATCATCTGTACAATAATTCCATTCCTGTGTATAAAGTTGCCCTGGTTCTGCTCACTTCATTCTACATCAATTCGTATAAATCTTCTCAGGTTTTTTCTGAAATTTTCCCACTAGTCATTTCTCATAGCATAGTATTTCATCACAAACATATACAACTTGTTCGGTCATTCCTAATTGATGGGAAATTCCCTTGATTTCCAATTCTTTACCACCACAGAAAGAGCTGCTATAAATATTTTCCTATATGTAAGTCCTTTTCCTTTGTCTTTGGAGATCACTTTATTTTTACAAAGAACTTTCACACCCTGTATTATTACTTCATTGGTCCTCACAGCAACCTTCTGAGATAGGGAGAAAAAGGCTATTCGTATTTTAAGATGAGAAAACAATTACCCAAGACAATTCTGATCAGCAAAGTAACTTGCTTGAGGTCCCACAGTTTAAGTAGTGTGGCCAGGATTGAAACCCAAGTCTTCTGATTCCTTGTCTTGTGCTCTTTATAGACGACTGCAAGGGCCTCCTCTGAAAATAAAATTGTCCCAAATTCACACGAGTCTAATGATCAGTGAGTCAATGATCTAATGAGTGAAACATCAAATGAGATAATATTTGCTTTAAAAAAGAGAGTGAGAAAGAAAGACAAAATGGAAGAAGGAAGAAGGAAAGTAAGGAAGAAGGAGGGAAGGAAGGATGGAAGGAAGGAAGGAAGGAAGGAAGGAAGGAAGGAAGGAAGGAAGGAAGGAAGGAAGGAAGGAAGGAAGGAAGGAAGGAAGGAAGGAAAGAAAGAAGGAAGGAAAGAAGGAAGGAAAGAAGGAAGGAAAATACTGAGCACAGTGCCTGGCACATAGTAGGTATTTTTTTTTTATAAATGATCATTCCCTTTCCTTTCAGATTCTTCTCTTTACCATCTCGACCAATGTTCCTTAGCCCTTGGAATAGGGCCTGCTTAAAATGACTTGTTAAATCCATCATGTGTCATCTTGTAGGACAGGGCTTGGAAACCTTTGAAAAGTGTCATCTCATAGTTCCTACACCTGGTCTTTTCATGAGCCAGGGAGTGCGGGAAGGAGAAGGATGAGTGCTCACACCTGCTGTCACTTCACTGCTACCAGGGGAGTGGGGAGAGTGTAAACCAGATGCCAAGACCAAGGCACTGCAGCTCTTGAAATCAATGAGGTGGAGGTATGGCAGTGATAAGTGACCTTTGTGCTGATGAGATTTGGCTTACTGTGAGGGTGCTCACACCTGCTAAGGGGATCTCCAGTCAATCCTCCATTTTGCCTACTGTGGCAACTGATCAGCTGCAGGTTTTGCTTTGAGCATCTGGTTGCCATTATCACCCACTCTGCTTACTTAAAAGTCCTTTGTTGATATCGCCACCATTTTAATCTGGTCCTGTAGTGCCTGTGCAAAGGGAACTCTTTTGAAGCCAGATCATTTCAGTAGCCCAAGGAAAGCCAAACTTCCAGGGAGAGAAGCCTGCTTTGCCTAGGTTAGGGCTTTGCAGGCTTATGTAGAAATACCACCTGTCACAATCATGGACTGGGCATGGCGAAAACTTAATCAGGTGGATGAGATGGGAAACCTCAGGAAGCTGTATAGTTTCTTGGCTCTTCTTTGCAACATAGCTTCATTATTTGATTAAGAATGCTGTAAATTTGCAAAGAATCCCGACCTATTCCAAAGTGAAGGAAAGTGATTTTTGGATTACCAATAGCCCTGCTCAAATCAATTCAGCTCCTAAAGTATTTGCTGAGTGTCTGCTTCATGCCCAGTGCATTGCTAAACAGTAAGTGAAACAAAGGGATGTTGTCCCTACATTTTGAAAACTTGTAGTCTATAGGGAGAAAATATATAAATAGAGTATCAGGGTTAAGAGGGACCTCCAAGGTTGTGTGACCTAACTTATACCAGAGCAGCTATCCCGTCTACAAAATACCTAAGGAAGTAGTTATCCAGCCTCAGATAAAAAAAAAAAAATCTCCAGTGTTGGGACACCCTCTACTTGCAGGAGCAACCTGTTTCACCTTTAGATAGCTCAAATTGTTGGGGACTTTTCTCTTACATCAAATCAAAATCTTAGTCTTTGTAAATTCCATTCTTTGCTCCTTCTCTTCCCCTTTGGGGCCATATGGAACATGTCTAATCCCTCTTTCATGTGACAGCCCTCCTAATACTCAAAAATAGCAAGCATGTGCTTCTCAAAAGTTCACTTTCCTGGGCAAAACAAACCAACCCTCATTTGATGTGGATTCGTGTCCCCTTCCCATCCTCATCACCTTCTTTCTTACGGACTTCATCTTGTCTATAGAAATCCTTCTTAAAGTGTATCAGCCAGAAAGCATTCAAAGTCCTTTGGATTTATTGTGATCAGGGCAGAGGACAATTGGACTCTCACCCTCCTCATTCTGAACGCTGTGCCATCTTAATTCCTAGGATGGAATTAGCTTTTGATGATTGCTTTGTCATACTGTTGAATCACATTGCAGTCCACCAAAAAAAAAAAAAAACACCATATCTCTTTCCCTGAACAATAGTTTCCCAAGACTAGAGTCTGAGTCCCTTCTTGGTATTAACTAAAGGTGTGACTTTAAGGAAATTGATCAGCCTCTAAGAGCTTCAATTTCCTCATCTATAAAATGGAAATGATAATACTACAGTCTACCTCACAGGTTGGTTGATAGGATCCAGTGAGACAATCTTTGTGAAAGTGATTAAAAACCGTAAAACTTTTATGTAAATGTGAATGTTCATTGTAATGCCATAGGTTTAGGATCTAGGTGGAACCTTATGAACTTTCTGGTCCAAATGGTTCATTTTATAGATGAGGAAATTAAGGCCTAGGGAAATGCCTACAGTCTCCTACCTGTTCTCTTTCTTTGTTCCCTCCTTCCTTTTTCTTTCTTTTTCTTCTTCCTTCCATTTTTCTTTATATTAATTTGTTACATTTTATTTTCTTTTTAAAGGTTTTATTGATGTTCTTTTTTTATATTAGTCACTTTCCAATAACTCCCATTCATCCCCATTAGAACATTCTTCTTGTGCAAATCCATGTGAATGAATGAAAAATATGTATTAAGCAACTGTTGTTGGCATTGGAGGTACAAATTTTAAAATGAAATAGCCCTTGCCTTCAAGAAGCTTATATTCTAAAAGGCAGTGACAACACATATATAGAGAAGTGGTGGCTAGAATAAGGAGGTTTATATATATATATATTCCCTCTAAGAAGGGGAAGGGAATGAACATTTGCATAGCATCTACTGTGTACCAAGCACTGAGCTAAATGCTTTTTACAAATATTATCTTATTTGATTCTCACAGCAATTCTTCGAGGTAGATTCCATTATTATCCTCATTTTTACAGTAGAAGCAGCCTAGGCAGAGAGAGGTCAAGTGATTTGCCCAAGGTTATACAAACACCTGTCTGAGGCCAGTGTGAATTCAGGTCTTACTGACTCCAGACCAAGCATTCTATTATTAGAATTTTCTGGGGATGGGAAGGGGACACAAATCCATGGCAAAAGAGGATTGGTTTGTTTTGCCCGGGAAATTTTATTATTAGTAACTGGAGCCAAGGGCAATTGGTTGTTTTGCTCTTTTCAATCATTCTCAGACCCTAAGGCAGAAAGCCTGCGGGTTGGAGGGGAGGGAAGAGGTCAGTACTTCAGCATAATATTCAAACCTGCTGATCAGCCAGTAGTAAGCTGTTTAGGGTGGAAGGGTGTGAAGCATGGGGTGAAGATTGGGAAGAAGAGTAGTTAGATATAATAAGGTGAATTTGTACTCATTTATCTGTCAAGAGAGCTCAGTTCTAATTCTACATGAACTGTTTGAAAAAAAAAAAAGAAAGGATCCTATCATATTACTTTTATGACACAAATATGGCTTTGATGCCTAAACTAGAGAGAGTCTGAGCAGAGAAAGAAAACTATAGACCAATTTCCCTAGTGAATATTGATGCAAAAAATTTAAATAAATATTAACAAGGAGATTATAGCAATATATCTCAAAGATCACACACTATAACCATGCTGGAGTTATACCAGGAATGCAGGACTAATTCAATATAAGGAAAACTAGAATTGACCATCTTAAGAATAAAAACAACATAAAAACAAATTTTAAAAATCATATGATTGCTTAAAAAGATGTAGAAAAAGTTTTGGACAAAATACAATACTCATTTCTGTTAGAAAAAAAAAAATGAAATGAGGGCAGCTAGGTGGCCCAGTGAGTAAGAGCGCCGGCCTCGGAGTTGGGATGACCTGAGATCGGATCCGGCCTCAGAAAATGAGCACCCACACACCACCCACAACTGGCCGTGTAACCTTGAGCAAGTTACTTAACCCCAATTGCTTTAAAAAAAAAAATGAAACTCCAGAAGGCACAGGAATAAATTAGGCTTTTGTTAAAATAAATAATATCTATCAAAAACCAAAAGCAAACATTATCTATAATAGAGATAACTTAGAAGCCTTCCCAGTAAGATCAGCGGAGAAGCAAGGATGCCAATGATCATCCTTACTATTCAGTAATTTCAGTACCTGAAATTCTATCTATAGCAATACAAGAAAAATAAATTGAGGGACAAGCATAGGCTTTTCCCATAGGAAATGATGATAACCCAGAGTGGCAATCAAAAGCTTAGTCTATTAATTCACCCAAGGAGGGAAACCTGGCTTTCTTGAGGTTTAGTTTTGAGTTTTTAGTTTTGCAACTTCAGATGGAAAGAGGGCAGAGGCAAAACAGATGGGAAAATATCCAAGATAGAGGGAGTAAAGTATGGCCAAGGAAAGCCAATTATTACACTGATCAGGTCTAAAAAAGTATGACTCTGTCTATAGCTCACCACTTCTCTGGGATGATGAGGGAGATATATTCTATCAGTCTTCTGATGTCCTGATTGGGTGCTGCATTAATCGGGGTTTGGAAATCTTCCAACATTGTTATTTTCCTTTACATTATTGTGGTCATTGTGTAAATTGTTCTTCTAGTTCTACTACCTTGATCTGCATTAGTTCATACAAATCTTCCTACATTTCTCCAAATTCTTCATATTCATCATTTCTCAAGGGCAATAATAATATCCCATCACATTCATATGCCACCATTCATTTAAGCAATTCCTACTGTTTTCCCCTAGTCTTTTCCTTGCATTCTCCTCTACTACACATTCTCCTGCCCTTGGCCATCAATGAAATCCCTGGAAATTGTGGTGGGATGAAGCTTTGGCAATCATGTTTCCCACCCAACCCCCCACCTTCACTCTCATCCTCAGGGCTGCACTCTGGGTCAGTTGTTCCCTGAAGTGGCTTTTTAAGCAATTAGACTGAGCTGTTAGACACTTGCAAGCCTAATTGTTTCAAAAGCCCTTGAAGGGTCTGAGTCCCTGCACTTAGAAAGCCTGTGAAGTGGGAAATCTGTGAAGACCTAAGAAGTGTGAAGAATTAGGGCTTCTCCTCCTCCTTCTCTTTTCTCCTCAAAGTCTCCCTCCAAATGGTAGGGTAAGAACAGAGTCAGATGATACCAAATCTTCCTAGAGCTGTTGGGCTCAGTCTCAGGAGATTAGACCACTGGACAGAGGGTTCAAGAACTCAAGCTATCACTGTCTCCCTATACCTTCATCCAAGGAAGATTGGGCAAGTGTTCCACTATTCCAGGCTTCTAGACAGATGTCCTAAGGAGGATGGTTCTCCTTTTGAGTGGTTTCTAGAGTCATGCCAATGGAAAGCAGAAAAGCCAATTGGGCAAATCCCTGAGTGGAAAATAAAGCCATCTTAAAAGCTCCCTAAAGGGGTGGCTAGGTGGTGAAATGAGTAAGAGTGCTGGCCCGGAGCTGGGAGGACCGGGGATCAGTTCTGGCCTCAGAAAATTAGCACCCACACATAAATAAATAAATAGCTGTGTAACCGTGAGCAAGTTACTTAACCTCAATTGCTTTAAAAAAAAATAATCTCCCTAAAAAACCCATTCATTCAACAAACATTTTGAGATATGAGTACTATCCACAGATTCCACATAGGGGAGGAATCATTTTGTAGTGCCTTTGCTTAAATGTGAGATTCTCACGTCACTCAGGGCCTGTTTCTTCCTTTGTGGAAAATAAGTTGGACTAGATGACCTCCAATATTCTTCTAGCTTTAAGGGGTTGTGTTTGGGAAAGAACAACTATGCCAGGGGAGTAGTATAAACTTAAACAGAAAAGGAGGTTGAGGCCAGAAGATGGACTGTCTTAATTCTTTAGCAAGCATTAGAATGTACTCTCTGGGCCTTGGGAAACCATTAAAACTTTTTGATGATAGAATTCTTTTAGGAAGATTGATCTGGGGTAGTATTCTTCCCCTCCCACCTATGCTTGGGAGAGGAGGCAAAAATCTAAGAATAAGATGGATGTTCTGCCACCCATCCCATATACCATGTTTTCTCACTGCCTGATACATAGTAGGCAATTAGTAAGTGTTTATAGGTCGATTGACTGATTGCTTCCTCCTCTGGCATTGTAAGTAGTGCATTCTAACATTTTAAGTTCCGAGGTCTCTTCCAGTCCTGACATTCTAACTTTGTGTTTTCCAACATTCTTTGTTCTAAGTTCCTTTCTAAAGGCTAACGGTTCTGTGTTCGCAGGTCTCCTCCAGTTCTGACAATCTATGTTCATTCATTCAACAAGCATTATTAAGAGCTTTCTCTAGGCAGCTTCATGTTTTGTGGTTCTTCAGGAAGTTCAATGCTTGGCTCATTTATTCCTTTCAATCACCCTCAGCCCTCTTTTCAAAGCCTTGAAAGGGCAGCTGTAGCCTATAGTACAAAGGGCCTGGGATCTTCAGTCAGAGGTCCTTTGCTTGAATCCTAGCCCTGGTGATCACCTGAGTGACATTAGGCAAGTAAGTCACTTCCCTCTCTGGTTTTCAGTTCCCTCATGTGGAACATGAGAATGTTGGAGTAGGTGATAATTGATATTTATAAGCTCAAAGGTTCTAAATCCTGGGATATTTGATATGAGAGATTTTCTGATTTATCCTGTATGCATTTTATTTGGGGCAGTTAGGTGGCATATTGGATAGAGCCCTGGTCTTGGAATCAGTGAGATTTATCTTCATGAGTTCAAATCCAGCCTCAGATACTTACTAGCTGTGTGACCCTGGGCAAGTCACTTCATCCTTTTTGCCTCAGTAAAATGAGCTGGAGGGGCGGCTAGGTGGCGCAGTGAATAGAGCGCCGGCCCTGGAATCAGAAGGACCTGAGTTCGGAGCCGGCCTCCAACACTTAATCCGCACAAACAAAAACCTAGCCGTGTCACCTTGGGCAAGTTACTTAACCCCAATTGCCCTAAAGGGGCGGCTAGGTGGCGCAGTGAGTAAGAGCGCCGGCCTCGGAGTTTGGATGACCCGAGATCAGATCCGGCCTCAGAAAATGAGCACCCACGCATAAATCAAATGACTAGCCGTGTAACCTTGAGCAAGTTACTTAACCCCAATTGCTTTATAAAAAAAAAAAAATGAGCTGGAGAAGGACATGGCAAACCACTCCAGTATCTTTGCCAAGAAAACGCCAAATGGGGTCAAGAAGAGTCTGAAATGACTGAAAAAGTGACTGAACAACATTTTGTTTGTACATAGTTGTCTGCATGTTATTAAGACTGAATTCCTTAAGAACTAGGACTGACTTTTGCTTTTCTTTGTATTCCCAGGGCTTAGCACAATGCTTAACACCTAGTCGGTGCTGAATAATTGTTTATCCACCAACTGACTGACAATAAAGTAATGAGCCCATTGGAGGAGGAGTGGGGAGTGTTCAATGTGGGCCAAACTCCAAAGAAGGAGAAAGTGAAGAGCTATCACTTAAGGCTTTGAGGTCTATGGTCTGACCCCCATTCACAGTTGAATTGACCTAGGTTAAAGCTTTGATCTTAATGAGATTGTAACCCTTTTAGGGGTAGGGATGCTCCTGAACATAACAATAGTAATGAAAATATTCATATATGGTGTGTTAAGATTTGCAGAGTTCTTTATATACATTCTCTCATTTGACCCTCACAGCAATCCTATGAAACAGATGCAATTATTTCCCGCATTTTACATATTAGGAAGCTTAAGTCTCAGGTAAAGTGAGTAGCTCAGTGTCACAGGCTAGTCAATATCCATTGAGTGAATAGCTCTTGGTTAAAATACAAACTCCACTGGGAGAGGTAACAATTGAAATGGTTATCTGCATTTCATATCTTTGCCTGAATGGAAATTTTGAGGCCAGATTTTCCTAAGGGAAAGTGAAGACAGAAAAACATTACAAGGATCAAAGAATCATTAGGTTTACAGTAGGAAAGTATCTTTCAACCCCTTATTTCACTCAAAGGGAAACTGAGGTCCAGAAAGGTGAAGCAGATTATCCTCCTGGGAGTATAGCAGAATCAGGAGTCTAAGGTAGATACTCTGATTTCAACTCCAGTTTTCTTTCCAGTAGGGTGTGTAATCCCAAAATGTACTGAGAATCTGGAGTAAAGAGGTGACCCTCAAGCAGAGGAAATCCTGTGCTGAGAAAAGTGAGTTCTAGAGAAGGGGTTGTGGGAGACAATCTTTTGCATGCCTTTGCTCCAGCAAATACTGCCCACACTGTGTTCCTAACTCTTCTCTCAATTAAATCAAACAATAATTTATTAAGCACCCACTGTGTACAGAGAACTATTTTAGGTAGTAAGGAAAACACAACTTTTAGACACAAGGTTTCTTCCCACAAAAATCTTATAGGGAGATTGAGAAACCCACATAGAGAACTATAATATATCCTATTAATCAATCAGTCGATAAGCATTTATTAAGCACCTACTATATATATGCCAGGTCTGGTGAAGAGTGCTTAAGAGTCAGGTCTTTGAGGGGAAATCATTACTTAATAATAATTACTTAATAATCTCAAAAGACTACATGGAAGATGATGCATTTAAACTAGGGTTTAAAGGAAAAAGAAAAATGAACGAGTGAAAATCATGGATGACGTTTCAATCCTACAATAGGAAACAATGAGGAGCAGCAGAACCACAGGTTGCTTTCAAGAAACAGCCAGCAGTCCAATGGGCTAGAAGCATAGAAGAGGTGGAGACTGGAAAAGTCAAGGGCCATTGGATTTTGGAAGGCCTTGAATGCCAAGGGAAGGCACTGGAATGCCATTTGGCAAAGGGGAGCCACTGAATGTTTCTTAGAGCAAAGGTTTGAAATGATCAGTCCTATGCATAAGGAAGAGAAATCTGGCAGTGTTTTGTAAACTTTAAAGGAGTGGGGGGGGGGGGAGAGGGGGAGAAGGAAAGGGAAGAGAATGGAGATGAATGTAGCCCAGTGGAAGGAATTTTGCATGTGGAGATAAAGGATCTGGGCTCAAATTTTGGCTCTACCATTTCTCACCAAGCCCTTCCATCTCTATGGGCCTGTTTCCTCACCTGCTAAAATGAGAAGTTTGGACTAACTCATCTCAAGGTTCCTTCCCAACGCTAAATCCAAGGGTTACATATTATCTTTAAGTTACATTACATGTTATCTGTATAGTTACATTGTCATTAAGGCCCCTTTTAGCTCTAACTCTGATCCTAAGACGTACTTACTGAGAGAATTTTGCAATAGATGGTGAAGAGGGTGTGGACTAAGCCTGTAGCAATGGGAGCAGGAGAGGAGACAGATTTAGGAAACTTTGTATTGGGGTGGTGGTTTATGCTGCCTGCTTTCCACCTCCCCTCTCCCTGCTCTTCACCACTCCTAGCCCCTCACCTGCCTACAAGGAGGTTGGCCCCATCCATCCTAGAGCCCCTAGAGCATCCTAGTGCTGAAAAGAGCTTTCAGGGTGAAGGGGAAAGGTATTTGGCCCTGAGGCTGGGGGAGGGCGGAAAGGGGTGGTCAGGGAGTTAGGCCGCTTTTCCAGGAGGGCTGGCGGCTGTTTATATGTAAACATTAAGAAGAGGGAAAGCGGCTTCCTGTGGGTTTAATTTTTAGAGGGGGAGGGGTGAGGAAAGAACTGAAATCCTTACCTGGCAGTTTTCTCTTTCCTTCCTTTTCCCCTCCCCTCCCTTGAGGCTTCTTAGGGCCCTTCTCTTCTACAAACAAATCACAAACTGAAAGCAAAGTAGGATCTTTTTCAAGACTTTCCCCTAAACATCCGCTTCTCCTGGAAGAGACGCCTCAGAGAGGCTCCACGATTTTCACCCATTCATTCCTATCTATTCTTTAAACCCTGGTTCAGATGCCTCATCCTCCATGAAGCCTTCCAGGACTCTTCCTGTAAGAAATTAGGCTTCTGGCCTCCAGAAAGTTAGGGTCATAGCCCTTGAAAAGTCAAAAGAGGAACTGGATATGGAATGAAAGACCTGGTTTCAGATACCATCTCTGTCATTTAATTTCAGAGTGACCCCAGACAAATTGCTGCCCCTCTCCTAGCCTCAGTTTCCTCATCTGTTAAAGGAAGATGGAGTAAATCATCTCAAGGTTTCCTCCAAACACTAAATCCATGATCCCAGAAGTGGCAAGTGTGTGTATGTGTTTATATGTGTGTATCTGGTAAGGTGATACTATTTGATAGGACAGAAAGTCTAATCCCACCCCCACCCCCCCCTCAACACTTTCTCCAGGGATTTATTTCCTTTGTCTTTGTCTTCCCAGAGTGTAAGCATAGCATAATAGCAGTTTCTTTAGAAATGCTTGTTAATTAACTGATGCTGAGTGAAATGAGGAGAACCAGGAGAACATTATGCACAGTAACAACCACATTGTTCCATGAGTGACTTTGATAGACCAGGCTCTTCTCAGCAATGCAATGATTCAAGACAACTCCAAAAGGCCCATCCAGAGAAAGAACTTTGGAGTCTGAATGCAGATGGAAGCAGACTATCTGCTCCCTTTTTCTTTTGATGCTTTGTTCTGTTTCTTCTTTCTCATGGTTCTTCCCATTAGTTCTAATTTTTCTTTATATCATGACTAATGTGAAAATGTTTAATATGAATGTATAAGTAGAAACTATATCAGATCACATGCCGTCTTAGGGAGGGGGAAGGAAAGAGAAGGGGAGAAAATTTAAAACTCAAAATCTTATGGAAGTGAATGTTGAAAACTAAAAATAAATTAACTATATTATATTTTTAAAAAAAGAAAAATAAATGCTTGTTAGTTGATTGTTTGACTGAATTCCACTAATCAATCAACAACCATATATATAGTGCCTCCAGCCTTTGGGGCAGGAAGGTCTGAGTCCAACCCTTAACATAGCCTGACTGGGTGACTCTGAGCAAGTCACTTGACCTCTTAACAACCCAGGCAATTTGATAAAACTATAAATTGCACAGCAGATGCTGACCTTCATTGGCAGAGGAAATTTCTTCACCAAAAGTTCCTCATATCAGTGAAGTCAGGTCTAGTTTAAAAAAAAAAAAGGTTCCATGTACTATGCTGATAACTGTGGATATAAAAACAAAACAAAAAATAGCCTGCCTTCAAAGAACTTACATTCTATCTGGGGAGGTGCTATGTGTGCATGGAAGTAAATTCAACAGTATATAAAATATAAGTACAAGGTACTTTTTGGCTTTTTTGGGGCGGGGGAGGATAAGGCAGAGTAATTGGAGTTAAGTGACTTGCCCAAGGTCACACGGCTAGTAAGTGTTAAGTCTGACGTAGGATTTGAACTCAAGTCCTCCTGAATCCAGGGCCAGTGCTCTATTCACTGCTCCACCTACCCACGACCACAAGGTACTTTTTGAAGGGAGATTTGTCTTATGCTACCCAGATTCCTTCTCCAGCTGAAAACGTTGAAAATCATAACTCATGTTTCTATGCCATGTAAAAATGACAGGAATCGCTCTTGAGTTGTGTTCTACTCTTTGTGACCCCTTTTGGGGGGTTTTCTGGGCAGAGATACTGCAGTGGTTTGTTCTCCAACTCATTTTACAGATGAGGAAACTGATGCAAATAAGGTTAAGTTATTCAAGGTCACACAGCTAATGAGTGGCTGAGGCTGGATTTGAATTCAAGACTTCTTGACTCCAGGTCACATGTTCTATCCACTTCACCATCTAGCTGCCCTAGGAGAAGTAACTTGCCTCCCAGGGATGCTGTGAGGTAGGAAGTCTGATAGGGGTCGGCTAGGTGGCGCCATAGTGCACAGAGTGCTGGGCCAGGAGTCAGGAAGACTCATCTTCCTGAGTGCAAATCTAGCTTTAGACACTAGCTGTGTGACCTTGAGTAAGTCACTTCACCCTGTTTGCCTCAGTTTCCTCATCTGTAAAATGAACTGGAGAAGGAAATGGGAAACCACTCTAGCATCTCTGCCAAAAAAAACTCCAAATGGGGTCAAGAAAAGTCAGACATGACTGAACAACAACAATAAAAGTCTGCAACAAAGCAATTAATTGAATTACACTTCTTGTTATCTAACCCAATAACCTAGTCTAGCCCTAGGCAGTAGTAAGTATTCAATAAATACTTGTTGACTTTTTTTGTAAGAGGAAGGGAAAAGAGGTTGGAGGGAGGGCAGAAAAGAGGGAAGTCATCTGTGTGTTTAAGAACAAAAATCACCTTGTCTGGGAAGGTGGGAGTCAAGGAAGGGGTCTGACAATAAAATTTAAAAAGGAAGAGAGAAGAATGAAACCTGAATCAAAGGTCACTAAAGGATAGCCTACTGGCTATGAAAGCAGACCATTTACATTGGACATGTAGGGGAAACTGATTGACATCCAGACAGTATGGGATAACCTCAGAGGGAAGCAAAAATACAACATTTTAGTATCCTAAGAAGTCCTGTCTTAAAAGGGGCTTTGTCTAGCCCAACCCCTTGATTTTACAGGTGAGGAAACTGAGCCCCAGAGAGGGAAAATTTTTAAAATCCTAGAATTTGAGAGTTAGAAGACATTCATCTGTATTTAGTCCAACTCAGGCCTCAAAAAAAATCCCCATTTTGACTTACTAGATGATTGGTTAAGAAGCCTTGGCTTGAAAACCTCCAAGAAGTGGAAAACCACTAACAATTACTTAACCAGCAGACACTTATTAAGTGCTTATTATGTACTGGTCACTATGGTAGGCACTTTTGGGACAAAGAAAAAACTGAAAGTCCATCCACTTAAGAAGCTGACAGTTGTGTGTGTGTGTGTGTGTGTGTGTGTGTGTGTCTGTGTGTCTGTGTGTCTGTGTGTGTGTGGGTGTGGGGGGATTGCAGGAAGGGGGAGGAGATTTGTAGTTGTGTGTATCTATAGGAATTTAGAACATGTACAAAATTATTACACAATAGATAATTTGGGGACAGAGAGAGTACTTGCATTTGAGATCAGCAAAAACTGCCAGGACAACACTGAAAGCTGAGCTTAGAAAGAAACAAGGGGTTCTTAGAGGCAGAGGTGAGGAGGGAGTGTATTCACAAGCCATAAGTCAGTCAAAAGGCATGGAGATAGGAGATTGAGAGCAATTAGTTAGAAGGCTGGTGTGGCTAGTCAGAGAGCATCTAAAAAAGGAGCAAAAGTATAATAAGGCAGGAAAGCTAAGGTGTGAAAGGCTTTAAATCCCAAAACAGAGGAATGTATTTGCTCCTAGAGGTAAAAGAGAGCCAATATAGTTTATTGAGTAGGGGAGTGACATGGTCAGACCTGCACTTTAGGTAACTTACTTCACTAGCTGTATCGAAGATAGATTAAAGTGGATTGAGACTTGAGACAGGGGTCCCAATTAGGAAGTTATTATAGTAGTCAGAGTGAGAGGTGATGAGAACGCCAACTAGTGTGTTGGCTGTTTGAAAGGAACAAAGGGGATGTATAGGAGAGACGTGATGGAGATAGAAACTACAAGATTTGGGAACCAATTGATTATGTGGGATAAGTAAGTTCAAGGAATTCAGGATTAACTGGCAGTGACTGGTAGAATGTGATGTCCTTGACAGAAATGAGGAAAACCAAAAGAGGTGTAATCTTTGAGACTTGTTGAGTTAAGATGCCCTCTGAACATCCACTTTGAAATATCCACTAGGTAGGTTGGTTGGTGTCCTTTGTTCTCAAAAATGACCAAAACGACATCACTATGTTGGAGTCAAGGCACTGTGTATCTGTGGCTGATCAGACCGAGATGAGCTCTGAAGGCTCTACCACAGGTCAGGCACCAATAGTCCATATGAACATATGGAGTAGATAGGTCTCTGTGCACCTCACGTTTTGTTTTTTTGTTTGTTTGTTTTTGAGTTACTGCATTTCTGCTTTGCTCACAGAGCACAGCACCTTCTTTGTTAGAGGCACTATGCTGGGCAGTCCTATGCCAGTGTCTCCTTTGTCTCACAATCGACCCCAAAGTTCTTCAGAAAGACCTTGAGAGAGTTTTTGTCTCTCTTCCTCTGACCACCATGTGAGCACCTGCTTTGAGTTCCTCATAAAATAGTCTTTTAGGCAAATGTACTTTTGGCATTCAAGCAACATGGCCAGCCCATTGGAGTTGTGCTCTCTGTAGTGGGGTTTGCATGCTTGGAAGTTCAGCCCAAGAAAGGATCTCCATAATGCCCAGTACCTTATCTTGCCAGCTGATCTTCAGAATCTTCCTAAAACAATTCAAATGGAAGCAGTTTCCTGGCATGGCGCTGGTATACAACAGGTTCCACAGGCATACCAAATGAGATCAGCTCAATGATTGTAGACCTTCCGTTTGGTAGTCAGCCTAATACCGCTTGTCTCCCACACTTTCCTCCAGAGCCTCCCAAACACTGAGCTAGCTCTGGCAATTCGTCAGTCACCCTCATTATCTATGTGTACATTCCCGGAAAGTATACTGCCAAAGTAAGTGAACCTATCCACGGTATTCAGAATTTTTTCATTTGCTGTAACCAATGGTTCCACGTATAAATGGTGTGCTTCCTGAACCAACCCATTATACTTTTGGGCAGCTGGAATTGTCAGAAAAGTTTTATACCCTTCCCCGCCACCCTCTCCTCCCAGCCCCACATCAAATTTGAATTTATCTTATTGGAACTTCTTAAGATCATAGATTTGTACTGTGCTTTTCCTAGGGAGATGGAAGAGCAGTGAGCCAGCAATCCCTGAAAATTCTGCCCTGAAGCTTGGCATCCTGGACTTTGCCTGGATTTCCTTGGGTATTCATTCTGATCCTGGCCTGGAACCCAGATACTTAGGAGTCCTGAAATAGGGGAGAAATCTAATTTAGGGATACAAGAATAGGGAACTTGAGACTCTCCCCCATGTTTTAAGATGTAAAGAGCTGTAGGACCCTAACCAGATCATGCCTGCTTTTTATTTCCAGAGACACATATTTACAAAAGAGATATTTTTCCTAGCCCTATCCTTCCTTGGAAAGAGTGGGTACCCCCTCCCAACACCAGAATTATAGGACAACACTCCTTATCCACCCCCTGCAAGAGGAGACCCCCTTCTTCAGCTCTTTCTTGCTTTATACCAGCTGCCTAAGATCTCCTGAGCAAGCTGGATCCCATCTCCCTCTGACATATCCCATCACAAACCCCACCCCCAGGGAAATATGGGTCTGGCAGACTGGAGGGCTTAAGAATGAGGGGAAAACATACTACTGGCTATTTTTCAGGAAGAAGGGAGAGGGTCCCTGACCCAAGATCATCTTCTACTGATTCACCCTGCCCTAGACGGCAGGCTCCACCCCTCAGGAGGACAGGCCATGGAGAAGATCACAGAAGAATCATAGAGTTCACATTTACGTAGGACTTTTAAGTTTTACAAAGACTTTCCCTTATAGCAGCCCTATTGGGGGAGGGGAGAAAGGGAAGGGAAGAGAAAAGAAATTGGACTGTGATTTCATTAGCATAAGGGCAAATCAGCACCTGTTTTGCAACTGGAAAGTTTTGCCTTAGAGTCGCCTTTAAGATTGGATGTTAATATTTCTGTTTTACAGATGAGGATGCGAGGCTCATACAGATGGTAAATATCTGAGGTGAGCCTGGACCACAGGTCTTCCTTGCTCCAGATCTAACACACTCTCCACTCAGTTACACATGGGATTAAGAACTGGAAATGTGTGTTAATGATTATTTACCCATTTTACAAATGAAAAAACAAAAACCTGAGTCTTAGAGAGGGCAAGTAACTTGTTTAACATCACACAGACTCAGACCACTTCTATCCCACTCTTCCCACTTCCCCATACCAAAAAATAAAATAAGATAAAATGGCAGAGGGGGCAGGCTCTTCCTTTCAACTTGCAAACACATGATGGCAAGGCAGAGCATGGGAGGTAGGGGCCTCAAGGGGGTGGCCATTTGTCCTCTGACCAGGAGTCCAGAGTACAAAGGAGTCCGACCCTTCCCAGAGGCCACACCAATTCAGGCTGACCAGCAAGGGAAGGGGACACTCCTGACCTGCCAAGTGTGTCTGGAATCACTGACGAGAACCAAACCCCCTTCCCCTCACCTCCCCTCTACTCCCCTCACCATCACCCCCCTCAAATTTGTTATTTTCTTTTCCAGAAAGATTAGTCTATGTTACTCCTCTATCAAAGCCAGAAGAATAAATATGTGGTTGGGAGACAGAAAAACCCAGGCCCAAAGGGCCCCACTCCCCCTGCAGCATAAACCCTGGGGCTTTTAACCAGAATGGCTTTCAGTAAATCTCTCCTATCAGCAGAAACCTTTGAGAGAGTTTGTTTAAAGGCCCAGGAGATAAACAGCTCAGAGAAATGTTTGTTTAAGATGTATGTTCTGTGCCCCCAATCCGAGGCTAGGATTTCTATCTGTGGGGAGAGGAGGGAGCCTAGCCCACTCCTGTGACCTGGGGTGAGGGAGGCCTCCTGGAGGGGCGCCAGGGCCCCAGTGGGAAGTCACTCGGATGGGGGCTGGGACTAGCACCTGAGGCTGCTCTATGTACGGCTCTTAATGGAAGTACAAGGGTTGGGGAAGAGAACTGGGCCCCCCACACCTGCCAAGATCTCGCAGGGGGAGGGGAGGCTGAGAGAAAAGGTCACAAAGAGGGAGAGTTCATTGAACATTCAATATTTATGAAGGCCTACCCCATATAAGGCCCTGTGATCCACACAGGAAAAAATAAGATATGGTCCTTGCCCTCTGAGAGCATCTAGTCATACATGAAGGAAACTTTAGAGGTCTAACAATCTGATACACTGACCCCGTTTTACAGATTAAAAAACCTGAGGCCCAAGGAGGCTAAATGTTTTATCCAGGGTTGAACAGGTAGCAAGGATGACAAGTGGGGTTTCAACCTAGGTCCTCTGAAGACAGAGCCAATGCCCACCGTACATAATAATAATGGCTGATATTTATATAGAGCTCACCATGTGTCAGGCGCAGTGCTAAGAGCTGTAGCAATAATTTTTAAAATAGCTAATATTTATATAGCACTGTACTAAGGGCCATAACAATAATTTTAAAATGATAATAGCTAATATAGCTATTATTAGCTAACAACAGCTAATCTATAGCATTTACTATGTGTCAGACACTATGCTAAGCTCTTTACAGTTATCTCACTTGATCCTCACAGCAACCCTGAGAGGTGGAAGGTATTATCACCCCCATTTTACAGAGGAGGAAACTTAAGTGACTTGCCCAGGGTCTATAGCAAGTAAGTGTCCGAGGCCATATTTGAACTTTCTTGACTTCAGGCCTGGCACTCTATCTACTTTGTCAGATACAAAATTGAGCATCAACACGTAGGAAGTTAGCCTCAAAGTAGTATCGGAGCTTGGAAGACAGAAGACTCATTTTCAGTTGTGGTATCATGGAAAGAGCCCAGGTTTAGGGTCAGGTGGGTTACTTACTTCCTTTCTCTGAGCCTCAGTTTCTTGTACTGTAAAATGAAGGAGGCAAACTAAATGATCCCAAAAGGCCCTTCCAGCTCTAAAACTATGAATCTAAGCTTTGGGTTTTTTTTTTTTATTCTAAGTTTTTATTGACATCCTACTATGTGCCAGGCCTTGAGCCAGACAGTATATAGAACACAGGAAGCTGGAGGTGTGGACCCAATGCTCAAGAATCTTGCACGAACAGTTAGCAAGACAAATAAATCTAATACACTGGAGGAGAAAACCAACAATACCAAGCAGTATGTAATCGATAAGTGCCTAATCCCCACTCTAGGTAGGTGCTAGAAGAGCAGAGGGGAGAGGGAAGAAGGGAGGGGGGGGAGGAGGGAAAGGAGGAGAGAGACCTGGGGATTCTAGGAGTCAGGGAAGACAATGCAGGAGGGAGGATGTGAGTTGGATGTTCCCCAATCTCACTTTACATCTGAAAATAAAAAAGAAAAGTGGAATAAGGTCATTGTGTGGAGGAGCCCTGGAAGAAGTGGGGGGGTGCGGGGTTTGGGGGGGTGAAAGGGAGGAAAATTAGGCTTGGAGGATAGAGAAAACTGATAGGGGAGGAAAAAGGAGCATCTCAAGGGAAAGTGGAGGGTTGGTTAATAACATCAGGTTAGCAGTTCCCTGAGTACCTCAGATCTCAGACTTCAGGTCCTCCCTGGAGAAGCCAGGACTCTACTCAGGCATAATTGTGAAGCAGGCAAAGGGTTAATCCTTTGAGACTAACCCCTCCTGTCCCCTCTACACTTCCCCCACCCCCATCTGTTTCTCTAGAACTCTGAATTTTCTTGCTTGCTAGCTCCAGAACTTTCCTAGATCCCTGTCCAAACAGGGATGTCCTGGCACTCCCTTGAGATGGGACCAATTCAAAATTAATGAAAGTAATTCTAGCTTAAGATGTAGGCTAACTATTGCCCATTTTTTCCTAACCCTACTCACTTTCTGGAATTTTGTACTTCCTTACTTTGCCCTTTCAAAATGCTTCCTCCCAAGGAGGCTTGCTCTTCTGAGTGGTGAGTGCCTAACCTGGTCTGACATTTCATGAAGGGCCCCAGTCAAGCTCATTTTACTCCCAGTTTAATTCTCTCTCTAGCTTTCTCTCTTCACCTGCAATCTCTCCTCCCATCCTATGTCGCCCTCTCTAAATTAGAATGTAAGCTTCTTGAGGTCAGAAATTGTCTTGATTGCTTGTATTTGTATATTCAGGGCTTAGAACAGTGCCTGGAACATAACAATAACTTAATTTTTTATTTTAAAAATAATTTAAATTTATTACTAACATTCTTTTTTAAATTTTGAGTTCTCTCCCTACCTTCCCCCCTCCCCTGCCTACTGAGAAAGCAAGCAATATGATATCAGTTATACATGTGAAATCACACAAAACATATTTTCATATTAGCCTTATTTCAAAAGCAAGAAAAATTAAGTGAGAAAATTATACTTCATTTTGCACTCAGAGTTCATCAGTTTCTCTCTGGAAGTGGAGCTTAAAAGCTTAATAAATTTTCTCTCTCTCTCTCTCTCTCTCTCTCTCTCTCTCTCTCTCTCTCTCTCTCTCTCATTCTCTGTCCCTCTCTCCCTATTCTCTTTCTCCTTTTCTTTATATATTTTCTCTCTTTTTCTCTCTCCCTCTCTGCTCTCTCTAACATATAGTAACCATAAGACAGACAGACAGACACACACACACACACACACACACCCCTATCTTCTAGGGTAATACCAATTCATTTTAATAGGATCCATTAATACCATAATCCAAAAGAAGCAGTAATAAAGGAATCTCTGGCATGAAATAAAGGAGTAAGCAGGTTGGATATTTTTGCGGCAGGCAAAGTTTTTCCCAGCCCCTCCTCAAATTACACCTTAAATCCCTTCTTCCTATATGAGAATAGTATGATTTAGTGAGACACAGATTGGATTTGTTCTCAAAAGGGACCTGGGTTCAGATCCCATTTTGCCACTTCATAACCATGGAGAAGTCCCTTTATTTCTCTGACCCTTAGTCTCTGACTCTTGAAAACGGGACACCTAATACCTTCCTGTACCTCCCTCCCAGGGGTGTTTCCCCAGGGGAGTTTCGAGTATTAAACGGGATAATGGGTATAAAGTTTTCCACAAGCCTTGAAGCCCTAAATGTCCACCATTCTAATCATTATAGTTATTATTAAGATGTGGATAAGACTGTGGGCCAAAGCCCCTAGATTTAAAGGGCTAGCCTGCCTGACCCATCTCCGCCTCCAGGGCTCGACTTAAGCACCAGGGTCTCCCTGGAACGATTTTCTCTTCTCTATGCCTCAACAAGGAAAACCCTCCTGCCTGGCTGCCATGAAGCCAGCATTTTTCTTTTCAAAGCTTCTGCATCTCCTTTCCCTCCCCCCCCCCCAAAAGGAGGATGCCCCTTCTGTTGAGTACACAGCCTGTAATTTGGCTGTCAGATCCCAGCCAGCAGGTCAGTGTTGTGACTGACTGTATAAGGATCGCTCCCTTAAGGGTAATTACACTAAATTCCCCTCTGAAGGACAGCTCTCTCTGGATATAATACAAGAAAACCCGCTTCTCCCATTCACTGAAATTCATGAATTCGGTGCCTGTCACCAGCACCCCAGAAGCTAGACGCTCAGCTCCTGAGTTTCAGTGCAACCATCAAGGTGAGCTGTAAGAAGTGTGGCATTCCTTGACACTCCTCCTACAACCATAGGAGAAGAGAAGATAGGGAAATAAATAAATAAATATTCTGCGATCAGGCAGGAAGGGCCTAGAGATCACACACAGGGGCATGACTCTGACCTTGGGTAGGCTAAATTGAGAGCTAGGGATGCCTTCATATGAGAAATCAACTCAATCCAGGCCCTGGAATAGGACACCCAAAAACCCAGGAACTGCTGGGAGAGACAATTTAAGCCCCTCAAAGCAATCAATGTCCTTAGATCAACTCACCCATTTAAGTTTAGTTTCATAGTTGCATAGGTTTAGAACTGGCAGGGACCTTGGGGGGCTCAACCCCTTCATTTTCCAAACAAGGCAACTGAAGAATTCAACTAACACCTCCACATCACACGGGTTAAAAGCAGTATAATTCGGATTTGATCACAGGTCCCCCAACTCCAAATCCATAGTTGGGATTATAGAATTTAGGGATAGCAGATATTTAGAGATCATCATGTTGACCATCCTCTTGATATTAGAGAGATGAGGAAACTGAGACCCAGGAAAGGAAATAATTTGTCCAAGGTCCTTCCTTCCTTCAAAAGTGTGTCCAAAATACACAATACCTTCCCTTCTTGGTTTTTGGCATGACAGGCAATGGAGAGAAGTATAAAACATAGTCTTTGCCATAAAAGAGTTGACAGTCTAGTGAGGGAACAAGACCCACACCACCATAAAAAGTACAATATAAGATCCTATAGAGAAAAGGGTGACTGAGAGAACAAAAAAACCCCAACCCTTGATTCCTCCAAGAGTGAGGGTGATTGGGAAGGTTGGGCATAGTCTCTCACCTGGCAGCCTAGCCCAGTATTCTCCAACTTCTCCCAGTGGCTCTCTTGGGGACCCCTCTCCAAGAGTCCAGGAGTCACTCACCCACAACAAACAGTTAAAAGGAAGAAAGCGAGGCTGGCGATATCAATGCACTTTGATAACAATAAACTCTGCTTTTAATTTATGCTAATGTGTGGGGCTGTGGTGACAGTAAGAACTAAATTACAGAGTGGCTTTCCAGCTGGTAATTATCCCCCCATTTTTCGCTGCTCTGGAAGATGGACACACAATTATGCTCTCTTGCTGTATATTAATACGGATTCTTGACATCTTCAGCAGACCCGGAGCTGTCATCGGGCTTTTTGTCTCCTTTAATTGAAAATTAATGGTTACTGGGTTGCCACGGAAACAGAGGCCACGGACGCCAATGGCGCTCACGTCTCACCGAGGGACTGGCGGCATCGGGAGTCCGGAATGACCTTGAAAGTTAAAAGAAAAAAAAAACTTAAAATAAAAAAGAGGGGGAGAGGAAAAAAAGAATGGTAGATGGTGAGTGGGAGATTATGTGTCAAAGGCGAGAGAGAAAGAGAGAGAGGAGAAAGGAGAGACTTAAGGAAGAAGCAGGCTTGGAGGGGGGCGGGCAATGAATCGAGGGGACCTTACTGCCTTTTATGTCTGAATTGTTTTTAATGTGAATACCTTATGAGACGGGGTAGGGGGACTGGATTACGTTATTTCTTGAACCCCTCTCACCTCTAAGATCTAAGGAAAAAAATCACCATGAAAATACCAGGATGTCATTGCAGGTGACCACACTGAGGGCAAAGAGGTGGGGTATATAGGCAATGACCAGTTCACTTGTGTGGAGGAAGCTGGCAGTGCTATGCGGGCACTGGCCCAGTGGCAAAGCGGGCAGTATGAGCACTAGCCAGGCAGTAGGGGGAGGAAGGTGGCAGAGCTATGTGGGCACTGGTCCAGTAGTGAGATGGGCTGTGCCGTCAGCATGAGGGAGGGGCTGCCTCACTCACGGGTGAGTCCTGAGAAGCTGCCACAACATTGCCATCAATTTGAAGACACAACAAAAGAACTCAAATGAGTCTGAGAAGGGGAGGGAAACAAGGAGGGAGGACTGAGGGGGAGGGCCCTGGCAAGGAGGAGTTAATGGTTTTTTTTCTAAAAGGATAAGAGGTAAAAAGAGAGGAAGAAGGTCTCTGAGAAGGGGTTCTCCACAGTAGATAGGCAACTAGGCTGTAGGAGAAAAGAGTGACACTCTTCTTGGGATGAGCCCTCCCCCCGCCCCAGATCACCTTAATTGTTCCACCCCAGACCACTCTCAGAACCCCATACCATTGTCTTCTAGACACTAGTCCCCTTGGGCTAATCACCCCAAAACCAAACCCACCTAGACCATTTCCCTCAGGCTAATCCATTACAGCAGCCAGTCAAGAAACACATTGCTTCAAATTGTAATCTTTTGCGTTTCACAAATACTTTGGCAATCTGGTGAAGTCTATGGACCCCTCTTCATAACAAGTTGTTTTTCAATTCATAATTAAAAGAAATACTGTGTTTCATTTAGAGGTTAGTGGAAATTAAAATGCATTTTTTCCCATTCAAATTCACAGATTTCCTGAAATCTATCCTCAGACTAGGGACCCAAGTTAGAAACCCCTGTCTTAGACCAGTCTTCCCAAAGACTGGTTCCCCTCACCTGACTGATCTTCCAGATAAGCATCATGACATCTGTCCCCTAAGAACATCATCCTAAAATCAGATTTGCCAGAGAGCAGTCTCCTCAGACCCGTCTTCCTAATACTAGTCTTCTCCATCAGAAAATTTCTCTCATCCCAACTCAGTCTTCTTCAACCTAGTTCTGGTATGCACTAAGTGAACTGACGATATTAGCTGTTATTTCAGGGCACTGGGCAATAAACCAATTACAGAATGATAGGGGAGCACAGTCGGGAAAGGGATGTATAGACTTTTCTCTACACTAGTGGAAGCCCAGAGATCTCCAATGAGAAGTTCTAGGGAAGGCATAGTCCAAAGGGCTTCACTAACTCTTTGAGTCTACTTCCCTTTTGTGAGAAAACACCCTTGAAGAGAAGAAATTCTTTGGGGCAAGGACTTCAATGAAGAAGCTATTCCTATGTTACTGGAGACATTTCTTCAGATACTTCTTACCTACCAGAGAGGGCAGATTCCACCCAAAAATGTTCCAGAAATATTCTCGATGTTTCAAGATCCATTCTGCCAAGATCACTTACCATCCTTCATTCAGTGTCTTAGAATCAAAGAGCTGGAAAGGACCCCAGATATCATGGAGTACAACCCTACCTATACAGTAAGCTTCTCTTGCAATGTCGCAGACAAGTGATCCTCCACCCTCCCATTTGAAGACCCCTCACAGCTTTGCTTTGGACAATCAAATAAAGAATTTGGCAGAGTTAGTTTTATTGCGCACCCAAAACATCATTTTGGGAGACAATTAGCTGCTTTGCTTTCGCAGTGCTCATGATGAAAATAAATGAAAAAGATCACCATAAAGATAATTGCAATTTAGAGACCAACATCTGTTGAAGAGGAAGAGTAGCAAGTGATATTAACAACTTGAAAAAGTTCTCCAAACCAAGTCATCACATATGTTTATTCTAATTGTCTTCAATATGAAAGCGGGCATGGTAGAGAATAGAAAAAAAAGTATTGGAAATATGGATCAGTATCAAGAAATTAAAGAGCCAACGGCTATTGGGATCATGTGGAAATCTCACACCTATATATCATGAATGTTTTATTTAAAGAGAGAATCAGAAGGCACTGGATTTGGCAAGCACAAAAAAGTAAAAGTGATTATATCATAATAGACAGGAAATGACTAGTTACTAATGGAGAAAACCTTTTTGAATCATTTGTACATTCAAACCATTGACTTTTTAGGAAAAGAAAGATAAAAATCAATACCAAACAAGAAAAAAGAATAAAATTATATAGTTTGCCATCAAAATAGCTTCAGCTTGACCTATTTAAATCAGCTATCAATGTAGAAAAATGGAGGATGGAAAAAGGAACAGACATTGACATGAATTATCAGTATTAAAAAAAATTAACCAATGGAGCTCTCACCATAAGGATAGGCTAAAAAATTCTAGAAGACACATTAACCAGCAAACACATTATCTCTTTGACAAGCAGAGGGACATGGCAATCAATAGCATGTTTTGGAATACAAACTTGTTTGTAAAATTATCCAAAGGAAGATGATGGAAGATTATGAGTGGTATTCTCTCATAAAACCCTAGGTAGTAGAGGAAGAAAAAAGGAGTTTACAAGAAGCTTGTCATGAGACCCAGTGAAGTCACATCATTCCAAAAGCATTTGAAGAACAAACTGGAAGACAATAAAAAAATAAAAAAATGGAAAGTATTGTGTCAAAATTTCTAGAATAAACTATTTTCTCCATCTGACATCAATGACATATGGATTCTACCCTCACTGAATCCTGTTTTACTATAGGGGAATAGAAATTGCACTAAGAAAAATAAAGACAGAAAAAGCAACTAGACCAGAGCAAGTATACACATTAGGGTCCCTGATGGAAGCAAGACAGTTTGGAGTTTCATAGGATCATTGGTCCTATATAGCTGAATCACTTCTCAAGATAACTAAAAGGGAAGATACTGAATGATTGGGGGAAAGATGATGAATCTTATTCCTATTTTAAAAGGGCTATCAAGAGGATATCAGTAACTACTAACCCACATGCCTAGTTTTTCATCTCCATAAAATCTTTATGAGAATAAATTACACATGTATTGAGGGATTTCTCAATGAAAATATAAGAAGAGAAGAAGGCAAGTATTGTCAAACAATATTCTAAAGCTGATCACATCTTTACAGTCAGTCATACAATTGAATGGTGCAGAGAATACAAGATTCCAGTGAGCTCATTGTTTGTTGATAATGGGGGTTCAGGGAAAGCATTTAATGAGGTTGAGCAAAATGCAACTATAAAAGTTCTCCAAAAATATGCCTCCTTTGCATATGTTCAAATCCTACAAGATTCCTTAGACTATGACACAAAAACTCATGTTAATTATTAGTTAATAATATTAATAGGCACTAGAAGGAATAAAAATAGGGAGAAATGTGCTCCCCTAGGATACTATGTGCTTGTTACTTATAGAACATGTCCAGTGCAGAATCCAACTAGAAGTGAGATTCCCTAAACAACAGTGAGGTAGGTCCTTCAGATGATTCTATTTGTGGACTGTTGTGCTGATTGAATCAAATCTTAAGGAGACAGAGTCTACTAAATGAGATCTAACATCACTCAAAAGAGTTTAGCCTAATTATCAATGCAGGAAAAATTCCATGGATGAAAGATGACCGTTGTTCAAACAACAGATGTCAGTTAGATGGACAACTCATAGAGATAGTCCATGGTCCATCAGCACACATACCTTGGACAGACACTGCAGGTAGACAACAAATGGGGTTCAGAACTGAATAGGAAGAGAATAATAGCCCATGTTTCATTTGGGAAATTGTTGTAGTACTTTCAATAATCTCAAGCTTCTCCTTAAAATAAAATCCTATCCTTCTAATGACAAAGTTCTTTCAATGGTGCTATGTGGCTCTGAATCATGGAACATCACAGCTGCTGAGGCATCTAAACTCTGGGTCACTCAAAAGGCAATGGAAAGATGTAGAGGGCACTAATAGGCTAGACCATGAAGCTTCACAAAAGATATCATCAGGGAGATGTATTACCCAAGAAGGAGGTTGGCCAGTCATTACCAAGAGCAAAGGATAGGGGGTGGACAGATTTGATATGGTGTTGGTGCCACCATAATATGAAAACCCCAAGAGGAAAGCCCCCCAGTGCCTCGAGTGGAAGATTTTTTTTTTTTGGAGGGCAATTGGGGTTAAGAAACCTGCCCAAGGTCACATGGCTAGGTTTAGTGTGTGTGTTAAGTGTCTGACGTCGGATCCGAACTCAGGTCCTTCTGATTCCAGGGCCGACGCTCTACTCACTGCGCCACCTAGCCGCCCCTTGAGCGGAAGATTTTTGAGGGGCTATGGAGAGGATTCCCACAGGAAAGGACACATGGATGGGTAATAAGGCTGCAGATTTGAAGCCTAAAGGAGATCTGAGAAATCCTCTAGTCCAATTCCCTCACTTTACAGATGAGGATACTGAGACCCAGAAAGACTCATAGTCACATAGATGATAAATGACCAATAAAAAATCCATTTGGTCCTCTGACCCAAAATCTAGCAATCTCCCCATGGCACCACAGATAAGTCACTGCCTATGCCATTAGAAGGAGCACCCACATCAAGGATATCACATATGCTTCAAAATATTGAAGTATGTGTAATCATGTAACCATTTTGGGCTGTCATGTCACACTGTGGATTCCCCTTGTGCCCATCAATAGTGCTAAGGCAGGCAGATGTACACCACTGAATCAGGGAGCTTAAGGAAAGAATTTGGGAAAATACAGAGAGACTGAAAGTAGGGTCATAGATTTAGAGTTGGAAAGGCTCTTAGAGGAAATAGAGTCATTTTATGGATGAGGAAACTGAGGCTCAGAGAAGTTAATTAATTTATCCAAGGTCACACAGATAGTCAATGACAGAGCTGGGATTTGAATCTATGTCCTCTGACTCCAGGTCCAGTGCTTTTTTCGCTGTACCACACTACTTTCTAGGTTCCTCAGACATTTTTTCACCATACTTACTCTTGGCATAGTAGAAAAAACACTGACTTTGAAATTACAAAATTAGTTTCAAGTGCTATTTCTGAGATTGTTTCCTGATTTATAAAAGGGGGTAATAATCCCTGCCCTGTCTGCTTCATGGGACTGTGATCAGAATCCACAGAAAGAACGGACGTAGGGTTTTATAGCATACTGTATATCCATCATACCCTGGACACTTACTTGCACTGTGACCCTGGGCAAGTCATTTAACCCTGTTTGCTTCAGTTTCCTCATCTGTAAAATGATCTGCAGAAGGAAATGACAAACCACTCCAGTATCTTTGCCAAGAAAAAATTTTTAAAAGAGTCATAAAGAGTTGGACATGACTGAAAATGACTGAACAATAACATTAATATTTCTTACAAGGACCTCTCCCAAACTCTTGTTTTAAAGAAATCACACCTGCTTCCTGCCCCTCACTTACAACTTAAGTCATGCTTACCCATGAGACTAATCAATCATTTACTCTCAACCTTCTATGTCAATCCATTCCCTTCTTCCCTGGGACAGATCCAGCCCAAAACTTCCCCTGGTCAATGAGCCAGTTTACATTATCCTGGGTTCATGAAATGTAGATCTGAAGGAAAACTTAAGACATCATGTAGCTCAATCTGCTTGTTTGACATGTAAGGGAAACTGAGGTCCAGAGAGTAGGAATGATGTCCAAGACCACACAGGTGAAATGGACAGAACTAGAATTTTAACTTGTCAGTTTCTTTTCCTGCTTCTTCCTCCTTCTTCTCCTCTTCTTTCTACTTAACATAAAATGTCTTTCAACTACAGGTCTTGTATTCCTACATTGTCTCATGACTTCTTGATTCCTTAGAGGAGAAGTGTCAAAATGCACAAATTAAAATATAATTGGAGGGGCAGCTAGGTGGCACAGTGAATAGAGCACAGGGCCCTGGAGTCAGGAAAACCTGAATTTAAATCTGACCTGGGACACTTAATATTTAACTAGCTGTGTGACCTTGGGCAAGTCACTTAACCCCAATTGCCCTGTCTTCCCCCCTCAAAAAATATATAATTTGTAAATGTTAAGATAAATAAAAATATAAGACATAGATAATGTTTCTATATGGTTTTCTAAGTCAATATGTACCTGCAGGGATCCTTATGTATGGCTTGGTGGCCCTGTTTTTATCTGAGTTTAACTTTACTGCCTTAGAGTTCATCTATTAATATTTCCTGGTACTTTCTTGCCCTTGACATTGTAAGCATTTCAAAGTCGTTCCTAACATTGCCTCTTCCTTGTATGACCTTTAGTCCCCTGACATTACCTGCCTGAAGATATATCAGCTTGTACTGGTAGTTTGAGTCTATTTCAGTGGCTGCCCATGACTGAAACTTTCTTGAGTTATGCTAGAATATTGATTGCTGTATCAAGTAGTCTTAATATTAGTAGACTGGTGAGTAGGGTTTGGAGATGTTTTTGTTCCAAAGACATTTTAGTTGGAATGCCGTTTAAGAATAAGGGGATTTGGGGGCACCTAGGTGGCATACTGGCCCTGGAGTCAGGAGCACCTGAGTTCACATCTGTGCTTAACACTAACTGTGTGACCTTGGGCAAGTCACTTAACCCCAATTGCCCTACCTTCCCCCCTCCAAAAAGAAAAAAAAAAAGAAAAGAAGAGAGAAGAAAAGAAGTGGTTTTGGTCAGTAGGCTCACTTGCATTTGTTGACATTGCTTTGTAAATTGCTTGTGGATATCCTCTCTATTTCTTGTTCTCTCTACTACAAGCCCTGCATCAGAGAAGAAGCTCCCCGTGGGTGAGGATTGTCTTTTTCCATCAGATTGAGAATTTTCTAAAGACAAAAACAAAACATGGTCTCCTAAACCTCAGAGGTTTAATACAACTTAGCAGGAATCTTTTCTATTATCTTTTCAACAACTGCTCTTCCAGTTCCTGAAAGAAAGACCTGGAAGGGAGAGCTTAACTTCCTCCAGAGACATCCCAAACCACTTAGGGATGGTTATAATGTTAAGAAGTTTTTCCTAAATCTGTCTCTTTCTGAATTCCACCCATTGTTTTTAGTGCTGCCCTCTGGGGACAAACAGAAGTCTGATCTTCCAGCATAGGAGGTGAATGAATTCCTTCTGATGAGGTGAATGACGATGGCCATCATCCATTCTAGGTCTTCTCTCCTGGTTGAATAGCATTCATCTCTTCAACTGATGCTTGTGTGGCAAGATATTGGGTCTTTGGGTGGCACACTATGTGGTCCTCTCATCATTTCCGTCATCTTTTTTCTGGTCAGACTCCCATTAATCATTCTCCTTCCAGAAATGTGGTGCCTTGATCTGAACACAGTGCTATGAATCTGACCAATCTGACCAGGGTAGAGGAACCACCACCACCACCATTTATATAGTTCTCTAAGGCTTGCAAAGTTCTTTTCACATAATAACTCATTTGACACTTACAACAATCCAGTGAGGTAGATGCTATTATTGTCCCTATTTTACAGCTAAGAAAGCAAAGACTGAGAGATGATTAGTGCCTTGCTTAGGCTCCCAAAGCTAGCTAACTATCTGAGGTACAGATCTATTACCCTGCACAAACACTGGGGATTCCCATTTTCTGGATGCCATCCGTGCCTTTCTAATGCAGCCCAAGATCCTATGATTAGTTTAGTTGTCATATCACACTGCAGACTCCTATGGACTCCACTGACATTAAAACCCCAAATCTTCTTTACCCTGTGATCTAGCCACACCTTCCCATCTTATATTTGTGAAGTTGGATTTTTTTACATGCATCACTATTAATCTTATTAGATTTGGTCGTTGCTCCAACCTGTTTTATTCATTCATTCATTTGCTTATTTCTTTGTTTTGGGAGCCTGACTCAGTCATCTGATGTGCTAGCAAACTCTCCTTCTGAGTTTTGTGCAAATTCATAACCATGTTGTATATGCCTTCTTCCAAGTCATTCATAAAAATTTTGAAGAGATTAGATAGGGTCAAGAACAGAGACATAGCCCAGTCTATTATTAACCTCCCTCCACAGGGTCATACAGAATCACAGAATTTCAGGATTGGATGAGAACTCAAGGCCATCTAATCTAAACAGATCCTAAAGAAGAGTTCATCATTCCTGTTTGTTGTTCAGTCATTTTCAGTCTTGTCTGACTCTTTGTGACCCCATTTTGGGGTTTTCTTGGCAAACATACTGGAGTGTTTTGCCATTTCCTTCTCCAGCTCATTTTACAGATGAGGAAAATGAGGCAGATGAGGTTAAGTGACTTGCCCAGGGTCACACTGCTAGGGGGTCAGATTTGAGTTCATGTCTTCTGACTCCAGGCCTAGCACTTTATCCACTGTGCCACCTAGCTGCCCTCACCATCTCTATCTGCCCCCCCCTCCCATAAAATAGATAGTTGTTCCCTGATAACTTTAATGAATGGAATCTATTTCCTTCCAAGACAAACTACTCCACTATGGGATTCCTCTAAGTATTAGGAAGATTTCCTGACATCAAACCTAAATTTGCCTCTGTGAAGCTTTCACCTACATCTCTTCTCTTAGTTCTACCCTCTGGAGTCAAGCAGAACAAATATTCCAGTACCAAAGATGTAGAAGGAACCTACAGGCGATCTAGTCCAATCTCTCCATTTATAGATCACAAAACTGCCAACACGTCGCCCAAGGTTAAATAGGCAGTAAGTGATAGAAGCAGGTCTTGAACCTACATGGCTCTGACAAAATCGAGTCCCTCTTCCACATATTGTCGTTCAGTTGTGTCCAATTCCCTGTGACCCCATTTGGGGAGTTTTCTTGGCAAACATACTGGAGTGTTTTGTCATTTCCTTTTCCAGTTCACTTTACAGGTGAGGAAATCAAGGCAAATGGGGTTAAGTGACTTGCCCAGGGTCACACAGCTAGAAAGTTTCTGAGGCCTGATCTGAACTAAGGAGGGTGAGCCTTCCAGAATCCAGACCCAGCATTCTAGCCACTGTGCCGCCTAACTGCCCTGTCTCTTCCACAGGATAGTCCTTCAAATTCTTGAAGACAATTATCATATCTTCCCTGAGTTTTTTCTTCTTCAGTATAAATACCCCCAATTCCTTCAACTGGTTGTCGTATAGTATAAACTTGAAGCTCTTCATGATCCTGATTATTCTCTCCTGGACCCACATTATCCATGGATTTTCCTAAAATATAATGTCATTATTATCTCTAATATTTAGCAACGATTCATCAATTAAGTCCAAATCCACCAACTGCACATCTTTCTATATTCCTTTTAAGTTCATCAAGAGAGACTGAAAAATCCAAGAAATCCAAGTAAATTATAAATATGTATATATACACACATGTACTCACATGCGTACATATATGTATGATACATGCATGTGTGTGCATGTATGTATATGAACACACACATTCCTCTGGTCAATTTCCAACCACTCAGAAATTGAAACAGAATTAGTTTACCCTTGGTAAGCCTATGATGGCAACTATGAATTGCCATTTTATTTTCTAAATGCTCCTTTATGATTCTTTTATTAACAATTTCTAGAATTTTACCAAGGATAAGGCCAGTAAGAATCTGCCCTCAGCTATTTTTTAAAATGACTATATTAACCCATAACCAGCCTTATGCACCCTCTCTTGTTTTTTTGTGATTTTTTTCCCTCCATAATCACCAATTGTGGTTAAACAATAACATCTGTAAGTCCTTTCCGTATCTTGGAATGTAGTTCATCTGTGCCTTGTAAACGAGGGAAGCTAGAGGCTTCTTTGGGACAGCTAGGTAGATCAAATATTCACTTCTTCCCAAGCTTCCTTTCATTTCTTTTCAGCAGCCAATTATTGGTCATAAATAAATCCAAAATAGCATTTCCCTGCATTATTCCCTCTCCTTTTTAATAAATAAAATCACCATTAAACCAAGTGAAAATTTAGCAACTTCCCTCATTTTAGAAGAATGAGATCTCCCATGGATGTTCAGGGTACTTAAATTCTAGTAGCACTAATGTATTATATTTCTGTTCTAAGTTTGTGATATGTTTCTAGAACTTAACTTCCATGATTTCTTTCTGGCCAGGTGGGCTGTGATACATTCCCACTACAATATTATTTTCTTTTTTTTTTACTTTGTTCTTCACCCAAACTTTCTCTGACATGCTTCCCCCATGCTGTGTATGTATTTTCTTACATGAATATATGTTCTTAATAATGCTGCTTCTCAATCCTGCTGATTTTTTACCTAATCCATTCTTTTTGAATGAGCAATATACTTCCATAACCATATTCTAGTGACTTTATTCCCTCCTATAAAATCTCAGTGATAACTATGAGGTTCAGGATTTTCCTTTGTATTGAGGCTTCGGTGTTCACTTTATTTATCATCTACATTCTGAACTCTGAAAATTGATAGCTGAAGGGGATGGCTAGTTGGCACAGTGAATAGAGCATTGGCTCTGGAGTCTGGAGGACCTGAGTTCAAATCCAGCCTCAGACACTTAACATTTACTAGCCATGTGACCTTGGACAAGTCACTTAACCCCAATTGTCATGCTTTCCTCCCTCCAAAAGAAAAGGCAAAAAAAAAAAAAAATTGAAGCTGAAGCCTTGGTTTCACATCACTGGCTCTCTTCTACAGTATTTGTTTTTGGTGAATTACTGGCCTCCATCACTGATACTCTTTTTCTTACGTCACACATGCTTCATTATGTCTTATTTGACTAGACAGATATTTGTGACCACTTTTCTCAGTTCCTTTGCCTTTCCCATCAGAGTGGGAGCTCCCTGGCGACAAGGATGTTACTCTCTTATCAGCCTGAGAGTTCCCTTAGGTAAGGGTCTATATTTCCCCATCAGAAGGAAAACTCTGGTACCAGTTCTGGTCTTCAGTATTCACACTTAGAAGCATCATGTTGTATCGAATGAAGAGCTGCCCTTAAAGTCAGGAGGTCCTGGGTTCAAATCCTGTGTCTGACACATACTGGTTAAGTAATACTAATAGCTAGCATTTATATACAGTTCTGAGATTTTGCAAAGTGCTTTAACAATATGATTTCATTTCTAAACCTCACAATGACCCCAAGAGGTAGGTGCTATATAATCAACATTTTACAGTTGAGGAAACTGAGGTAGGCAGCAGTTAAGTCAATTGCCGACAGTCACAGAGAGAGTAAGCATCATAGGCTAGATTTGAATTTGTATCTTCTTGACTCTTAGTCACACACTCTATCCACTGCGACACCTAGCTGAGCAAATAATTTAACCTCTCAGTCTCTCATGTACTTTCAAGACTATAAATTGCAGCTCAAATGCCCATTTGCATACCTGCTCTTCAAGAGTATACCATGCCTATGAAATCATAAATTCAGTCCCATCTCATCTATCCCCCAGAACGGGTACAGAGGGAACATGTGGGGAGGGGTGATCAGAAGAGGAACTTTTATTAAGATCTGTTTCTCAGGACTCGCTTGGCTGAAGCAGGTGTCTCTGGGAAATGCTTGAAGATCACAGGTAAGGAAGAAGAAGGCAGGGAAGGGAGCAGGACTCCTGGTGGGGGAGGCCCAGAAGCTCCAAGAAGCCTTCTCTTTGGCTGGGCTCTGAGTGCGGAGATCTCTCCCTCCCCCTTCCTCCTTCTGTCTCTCCTCTGAGCCTCCTTTCCCAGAGTGAGAACAAGAAGAAAACAAGACAGAATGGAGCTGGCCCCGGGAAACAGCAAGAACCTTCCTTCATTTTTCCCCAGCTTCCCTGATCCCGACCTTAATCCCCTGCTCAGCATCCTGTCAGCTGGGCTGTTCTCAAGCTGACATTGCTGCAGGCGCCTTCTCCGAAGCTTTCCCTCAGATCTGCCTCCTCCGGGGACGTCTAAAGAGGAGCCTGAGATTTCTCTGTTACAGGCTGGCTCACTCTGTGCCCTCAAGCGAAGCCAGAGCCCCTTAGGGGCTTGCAGAGGAGGGAGGGAGGCTGGTGGGGAGGGGCTGGGAGGAAGAACATGAGAGGGCGGTAGGTAGAGAATGAGTCCTGGAGAGGGAAGATGTGAGGGTGCTGAAGAGCTGGGGAATTAGACTGGGGCCCTCGTTAGAGCCCTCAGGTTGCCCCAAAGCCTGGGGTTTTACAAGAGAGGGGCCTGGATTGGGGCCTATGCTATGGGTTCCTTCCACCCCAGACTGGGGAGGTTCCTGCTTAGGTGTGCGTCATTGTTGGACTGTGAGACAGACAGGATAAACTGAGGCTTCAGCATAGACAGGGGTTGGCTCTTGCCCGGTCATGGAGATGGTCATGGGAAAGAGGGCTTTGTGCCCTAAAACCTTTCTAGGTTAGTATGGCCCAGCAATCATTCCATGTGAACTTTAACCCCTGGCCTGGGTCAGAGAGCTGAATTATCCCTTTTCCAGGTTGCTCATCCACCTTTGGTGTCCAACTGCCACCTAGTTCTCACCTGTGGCTCCAAGAAACTGTAGCATGGGCAGTAGCCAAACCCCAGTAAGACAGTCTGGGAAGACAGGCCAAACCAGGTTGAGAGTAACCAATCAGCCTCAATATGTCTGTGAGTTACAGGAGTGTCTGCCCCAACCATATGAAGACTTACCCCCATGGAATGGGGGGGGATGAGAACAATTTGTCCCAATGGTCATGAGGGTGGTTGAAGTAGCACTTAGAGCTTGGTCAAGCATTGAAGATGCAAGGTCATGCACTGAATCCCAGACCATCACCAGTCATCTTGACTTTTGTCCTTCCACTGGAGGACAGAATGAGGCTGATGGCTTTGTGCTACTCTGCCTCATTTTAATCCAATCCATCCACAAGTCAAGACATCCACCCATGATGTCAATGGTCCTCATCAAAAATGAAGGATGAACAACTTTTTTTTATAAAATAAGTGAGTTAGACAAGATGGTCTCTAAAGACACCTTCCAATTTTGACATTCTATGCCCTATGGCTCTATGTATGAGGCAGATTAGAGTAGTTCTGGAGGACAGGAGGACTCAGGTTCCAAAGTATTTAGAGAGAGAATGGAAAAACCACAGGCTGTGAAGTCAAGGGCCCTGGTTTCAAGTCCTTTCTCTTAAACTTGGTACTTGTATGACTTTGAGTGAGTCACACCACTGGGCATTGGTTTCCTCATCTGTAAAATGATGGGGTGGGATTAATTGGCCTCTGAGTTTCCTTCAAGCTCTAGATCTATAATCCTACTTCCTCCATCCAAGAGCTGGAAGGTATTGTAGAGATTGGCTAGAGATCTCTTTATAGATGAGGAAACTGAGGCCCAGAGAGACCAAATGACCTAACAAGTTAATAAGGAGTCAAGCCAATATTCACACTTGGGGCCTCTGACTCCAAATCCAACACCTTTGACGTTACTTCTATATTGCGTGTCACTTCCATTAGATATGTGTGTGTATGTTTGAAAGAGTATCCATATCAATCAATCGACAAGACTTCATTGAACATCAATGTCTTGCCCTAGTTGGTGTGGAGGTTACCAAAGAACAGACCCACACAACTTGGCAATAGGTAGGGGTCAAAATCAAAGTAGGTTAAACTTCTTTGGGTTACAGATAGGTTGGACCAGAGACATATTGATGATGTTTGGGCGCCGAGGATTGTGTGACAAACAGGAGAGTTGTGCAGTGGCAACCCTCATGGGCACCCAAAATCTTTTGGCAGTCCACAAGTGGCCATGTACTGTGCAGCCTGCCATAAAGACATAGTATAAATCACATATCCAATCCACAAGGAGCTTAAAATCAGACTAGAATGTATCTGTATGTGTAGGAGGTATCCTCATATGTGAGTGTGTTCCTATGCTCATATATACATTGATATAGATTGGTTGGTTGGTTGGTGTCCTTCATTCTCAAAGAGGACCAAAGTGACATCACTATGTTGGAGTCAAGGTACAGTGTTTCTGACTATGGCTGATGAGACCAAGTTGAACTCTGAAGGCTCTACCATAGGTCAGGCAGATTGTCCACATGAATATATGGAGAGGACATGTCTAAATTTGTGCACCTCGAGTTTCTTTTGAGTTACTGCATTTCTGCTTTGCCCACAGAGCACAGCACCTTTTCTGACAGAGGATAATCCTATGCCAGTGTCTCCTTTGTCTCACAATCGACCCCAAAGTTCTTCAGAAAGACCTTGAGAGAGTTTTTGTCTCTCTTCCTCTGACCACCATGTGAGCACCTGCCTTGAGTTTCTCATAAAATAGTCTTTTAGGCAAATGTACTTTTGGCATTCAAGCAACATGGCCAGCCCATTGGAGTTGTGCTCTCTGTAGTAGAGTTTGCATGCTTGGAAGTTCAGCCCAAGAAAGGATCTCCATAATGCCCAGTACCTTATCTTGCCAGCTGATCTTCAGAATCTTCCTAAAACAATTCAAATGGAAGCAGTTTCCTGGCATGGCTCTGATATACTGTCCAGGTTTCACAGGCATACCAAATGAGATCAGCTCAGTGGCTCTTGTAGACATTTAGTTTGTTAGGCAACCTAATACCTCTTCTCTCCCATACTTTTCTTTGGATCCTCCCAAACATTGATATGGTTAGAGATTGTGTATATGTTATGTCAAAATTCTGTAATCTCAGAGCTGGCAAGGACCCCAGGGGCATCCAGCCTAAAATCTTCTCCATAGCAACTCCAACTAGTAGCTTCTTCTTGAAGCCCTGTGTGTCCCATGATGAAATCCATTCTATATGTCTGTATTTGGAATTGATTCTACCCTATAAACTGAGTGCACTGATGGTGACCCCTTTGGATGTGTCCTCACCCCGTGGTCATCCCTTCCCTGACAACTCATAGAGTTGTCAAAAGTTCAAATTACTGAGTGTGATGGGGTCAGTCCCTTACTATCACTTCCTGCCCCTACCCCAGGATATATCTCTTTTACCCTTTCCTTCCACTGTCCCATAAAGAAGGAAACTGAGACTTAGAAAAGGTAGCCCAGAGATAGTGCTGAAAATAGGATCTAGACTTCTAGGACCCTGCTTCAATACCCAGGTGTCTATTTTACCTCTAGATGAGATTTAATAGAAGTTAGGCATGTGATACAGTAAAAAAAAAAAAAAATGATGAGTTTGAAGTCATAGGTTCTAATTCTAGCCCTGTCACTTAGTACCTATGTAAACCTGGAAAAGTCCCTTCTTTTCCCTGGGCCTTAAGTTTCTTCTTCTGTAAAAAAAAAAAAAAAATGGGTTAGATTAGATAACCTCAATTAGATGACCTCTAACATTTCTTCTGGCTCTAAATCTGTGATCCTTTTTCTCCCCAACATGGCACCTCCACTCCAATCAATTATTCTTATTCCTGTCTTGCTCAAAGGACTCACTTCTTCCCATGCTCTGAGGGCTCATTTGTCCCTCTCTTTCCATACCATTGCCCTCTCCTCAACCTCAATTCCTGTTCTAACCCTCCTTCCAAACTCACTGAAAACTCACCTCTTCCAGGAAATCTTACTTGATTGACTTTAGCTAGATTCTAACATGCTGTTACTCCTGGTTCCTTTAAGGTTTATCTACTGACTTTGCATCATGTTCTTATTCACATTTATTGTCAGAGAGAGATTCCTAACTTCAGCACTGGAAAGACCCTCACAGATTTCAACCTTCTTATCCTACAAATAAAGGAAGAAAGTGGGGACTGGAGAAGTGACAGTCCCAAAGTGAGAAGCACTCAGGGGTAGAACTACCCAGTCCTCTGTCTCTAAATCTTAAGCTCTTTCTACCACGATAGGCTGCCTTTTCCCCTTGTTGTTGCTTCATAAGTTTAAAAAAAATCATGTCCTTGTGTCTGTGAATGGGCATAACGTCTTTTCATCAGACTGGAAGTCCCCCAAGGGAGACCACAATTCCCTTCATTAGATGAGCAGCTCCTTCCTCTGAATTTTTAGCACAGTGGATGACAATGCCTAAGACCTGAACCAGAGCTTCATTTCTGCCATTTATTAGCTAAGAGACTTTGAGTATATCACTGACCATCAGTTAATTCATCTGCAAAATGGGAATAATGAGGAGAAGATGGAGGAAGGAGAGGAAGAGAATTGACATTCATATAGTACTGTGTTAAAGATCAAATCATTCTTTGCAGCGCTCTGTATAAATGACTCCAATTGAACCTCTTGATCACCCTTGGGGTGGTGCTGAAAGCATTATTATCTCCATTTCACAGATGAGGAAGCTGAGGCTGGAAGATAGTAAGTGACCCCCATGCTCTACTTTCCCCAAAGGACCATTGGGAGAATCAAGGAATATCTGTGAAAAACGCTTTGTAAAGGGCTACACCAAAGGTGTAGTTAGTGTATTATTTAGGGTTCTGCCCACATTTGGCCCTGTTTCCTCAAAGACTGATGGGGGAAGGTACAGTCAGTATTGAAAATGGGAAGCTAGGGTAGCCAGACCTTGAGGGATGGGAGGGGAGTTTGTGAAGTTATGTCTACTTTCAAAACAAAACAAAACTCACTTTTTCCTTTCCTTTAGTATAGAGGAACATGGTGGTATAGTGGAAAATATGCTAGACTGAGTCAGTAGAGAACTGGGTCTGACTACTTCCTCTAGCACTAACTGGGGGTGGGAAGAAGGGTGACCCTAGGAAGGAAAATTACTGTTACATGCCTCAGTTTTCTCATCTGGAAAATGGGCATAACAGTACTTGTGGTGCCTACTTCAAAGGGGTGTTGTGAGACTCCATTGGGACAATATATCAGGAAGTACTCTCAAGATCTTAACTATGATTGTCATCATCTATGTCCCAAAAGAATTCCTATTTTTTCCATACTCCTGGAAGAATGAGGAAGCTTTTCTGAGATTCTCCACCTCATCATTCTCGTGCCTCTCTCCATGCCCTTACTCCCCCACCTCCAACTCAGGGTCAGTAAACTTGCCGTGAACTTTCCCAAGGTAGATCCTTCTCCCTGGGGAGGAAGTAGGGGCGGGCTTGGGGTCTTTCTCCCTTTCACTCCCTGCCCTGTAGGCAGGTGCAGCCCACCCAGGAAGCCCTTCTTTGCCTTGTTCCAACTCTCTTTGCTCAAGGAATCCTAGCCCCCTCCTAAGCTCCCAAAAGTCTGCCTGGAGGACTGGATTGAGTGGGTGGGGGTTCCTGCCCCACCCCCAATCCCGCCAAAGAACAGCCTGGGGAGGGGAGTAGTGACAGCTCCCCTTGGAGGACAGGCCTTCTAAAGTGAAGTAGACTCTGGAGGGAGTGGAGGGGATACGACCCCAGGAGACTGATCTCGAAAAATCGTCCCCCTTCCCCAGCCCATGGGTGTGAGCCAAGACATAGGACCCCCACCCCAGCCACTGTCCGGAAAAAATAAACGATTTCCTGCACCCAACTCCGAAACAAAGTCTGTGAGTGAGCTGTGACACGTGTTACATAAATAGAAGCCGCAGAGGGGAAAAGCCTGTTTTCTCTTTCATTATTTATCACTATCTAACCATCTCCAGCTGGGTGAGTAAACAGCCTCATTGGCCCGTAATGAGAACAGGCTGCGGCGATGCTGCCGCGGCTGCCACCGCCGCCACAGCCGGGAGAAAGGAGGGAGGGAGAAAGAGAGGGGAGGTTTGGGGTGGAGTGGGGGGGCGTGGGAGCAGGTCGGAGGAGAGTTTTCGTGGAGGGCCGGCTGACTGCAGAAGGCATCTGGGCACTTTGTAGAGGGGCTTGGGAGAGGGGAGTGGGGAAGAAACATCAGGGGTGGGCCCTGGCACCAAGGGTTTGTGGGTGACATGGTGGGTCGTGTAGCGGAAAGGTTGGGGAGGCGGGGAAGAGGCGGTCGGAGATAAGAGTTTAGAGGAACTGTGTCTCTTCTTCTGTACAAGGTTAGAGCACCAGAGGGTGAACCTGGAAGGCCGAGTGAGTGAGCATTTGGAGCAGGGCCCTATGGAACGGAAGATCGGGAGTCAACGACGACGCTAATGTAAACGGAAAACGACGCTACCTCGAAGCCTAAGGCTGAGTAATGGTAACCACCAATCTTGGCACCAAGGAGAGATGAGAAAGCATTTTCCTTTCCACAGGGAGTGGGGGACTATGGGTGGGAATGCTGTATACACAGAAGACAGACACTTTGTAGGTCGATTTTGCATAACTATTTTTTTTTTTATTACTAGGAAGAACTCATGGGAAGAGGAGAATTTAAAACATAAAAAAGGAAATGTGTTAGTATGGGGATGTGTACATCTAAACACAGGAGTGTGTATATAAGCATTCATTTATCCAACAAACATTAAACCCCTATTTCATAGAGAATATTGGAATAGTGTGTTATGATGGAAGGAATGCTGGCTTGGGCATGGGAGGAGTTGGGCTCAGATCCGGGCTATAACCAAAAATCTCTGAGCCTCGGTTTCCTTGTCTAAAATTAGGCAGGAGGAGGGGTGAGCCAGATGATGTCTGAGGACCCTTCCAATTCTAAATTATAAACCTGTGATAGAAATTTTAGACACACAGTTAGGATAAGACACGCTTGTCCTCCGGGGTGATACATCAAGATTTAGAGGGGATGTTAAGGTTCAAAAAGTCTTGACTATCCCCCTCATACAAATGAAAAAAAAAAATGTGAGACCAAAACTATGACCTTCCCACCATCCCATAGGCAGTCTGAGAGGAAGAGCTAAGATTCAAATCCGGACCTTCTTACTCTAAATTCAGCAATCTTTCCACTATACCAATATGTCTGTCATGGAGTTTACAGCCTACCAGGGAAGGTGAGAAACGTACAAAAATAATAATGAAAATACAAGGATCTGAGGTTTGTCTCAGCCTAGGAATCGATGGTATACTATTTACCTTCCACAACCCAGATAGCAGCCTATCTGACTTAGTGGTAAGAGAAATGCCTAAGGCACACAGCAGCTTACAGTGACTTGCCCAGGGTCATATTATAAGAATCAGAAAATTCAAATTTGAACTTGAGTCTTCCTGACCACAAGCCCAGTCCTATCCACTATAACATGTTCCCTTATGCAAATAAGCTGCATTACACAATAATACATTAAATACATTAAAGAAATGAGGAACAAAGTTTGGTGTTGAGGTTCCAGGGGGAAGATGGGAGTATATTCAAACATGATTGTGTGTGTGTGTGTGTGTGTGTGTGTGTGTGTGTGTGTGTATGAGAGAGAGAGAGAGAGAGAGAGAGAGAGAGAGAGAGAGAGAGAGAGAGAGAGAGGAAGAGGACTCCAAGCAGGATAATATTGGGAGGAAGAAGCAAACAGGGATGCCAGAGTTATATCCACATCCTAGTGTCCTCCTTCAAAGGTACCTGGGTTCTTTGTTTTAAGTCTTTGGGACAAGTCCCCAGAGGTCCCTGACTGGGGACTCCAGAGAAAAGACAGCCCTGCAGTTGGTTGCCTAAATATCCCACATCCCACTGCCATCGCAGCATCAAAAATGGGGATAAGAATAGGAATTAGACCAATGATTTCATTTGTACCAATGAACAGGGGAGCTTCCTGATGAGGAAACTCATCTCATGTACAGGTTTATGCCTCTGCAATTTAGATGTTTGCTTAGGATGCTGACTGGTTAACTTGTCTAGGACTATACAAACAATATTGTTATTGTTGTTGTTTTGTCCCTCATTTTCAGAGGCTCAGTGATGTCTTGACTTGTGGATGAATTGGATTAAAATGAGGCAGAGTGGCACAAAGTCATCAGTCTCATTCTTTCTTCCAGACTCATCAAAATCCAGTGGCAGGACAGAAGTCAAGATGACTGGTGATGGCCTGGGATGCAGTGGATGACCTTGGCATCTTCTCAGTGTGACCAAGCTCTAACTGCTCCACAATGCCTGCTTCAGGGCCATTGGAACAGATTCTTCTCATCTTCCCATTCTCCTGGGGGGGAAGCTTCTCATGCTTGTGGTAGATGACCCCCTAACTTACAGATGGGTTTGAGGCTGTTGGTTACCCTCAAGCTGGTTTAGCCCATCTGCTGAGATGGTTTTACCCAGTGTGTAGCCACTGCCCATGCTTCAGCTCTTTGGAGCCACAGGTAAGAGTTGGGTGTCAGGTGGGCACCAAAGGTGGATAAGCAACCCTGAAAAGGGCCAATAGATATGTGCCAAGAGGAACTTGAATCCAGGTCTCCCTGGAACCCAGGCTAGTTCTTTATCTACTGTAAAATGCTACCTCACTGATATCAATAGTATACACCATGAATGAATACCCATGTCTCCAAGGGTTTCCAATTCTTTGCCACTGTCAAAAGAGCTGCTATAAATATTTTTATACATATAAGTCCTTTTCCTTGTATCTCTTTTGGATACAGACCTAGTAGTGGTATTATTGGATCAGAGGGTATGTACAATTTTATAGGCCTTTGGATATAGTTCCAAATTGTTCTCCAGAATGGTTGGATCAGTTCACATCTCCAACAGTGCATTAGTGTTCCAATTTTTCCACACCGCCTCCAACATTTGTTATTTTTCTTTTCTGTCACATTAGCCAATCTGATAAGAGTAACATGGCACCTCAGAGTTATTTTAATTTGCATTTCTCTAATCAATAGTGGTTTAGAGCATTTTTTCATATGATTACAGATAGCTTTCTTTGAGTTCTTCTGAAAACTGCCTATTCGTATCCTTTGACCATTTATCAATTGGGGAATGACTTATATTCTTATAAATTTGAGAAATGAGTCCCTTATCAGAAAAATTGGCTGTAAAAAAATTTTCCCCCAGTTTCCTGCTTTCCTTCTAATCTTGGCTGCATTGGTTTTGTTTGAGCGCTCCCTCTCCCTCTCCCTCTCCCTCTCCCTCTCCCTCTCCCTCTCTCTCTCATTTCTTAACCTCTTACAATACAGCTTCTGACCTCATCATTCCATCTAAACTGCTTTCTCCCCAAATCCAATGCCCTTTTCTCAATCCTCATTCTTCTTGGCCACCTGGCAGCTTTTGTTTGACGTTGTTGATCACTCTTCTCCTTGATCTCTCTTCTCTCCAGATTTTTGGGGCACTACTCTTTCCTAGTTTTCTTCCTACCTATTATACTGCTTCTTCTCAGACTCCTTTGCTGGATTCCCATCCAGGTCATTCCCTGTAATGGTAGGTGTCCCACAGAGTTTTGTCCTGGGCTCTCTTAATCTTTTTCCTTTATATTTCGTCACTTGGTGATCTCATCAGCTCCCATGGATTTAATTACTATCTCAATGGTAATTAATGATGATTCTCAAATCTACCTGTCCTGTCTTTAACCTTTCTGCTGATTTACAGTCTCACAGCTCCAAATGCTGTAAGGCAGATATCTTGACCTGAATGTCCAGTAGATATTATAAACTTAACATGTACAAAACTGAACTCATTATCTTCCCTCAACATTCTTGCCCCTCCCAAATCTGTTGAGGGTACAGTCATTCTCTAGGCTGGCAATCTAAGTGTCTTTCTCAACTTCTCACTCTTACCCCTTTGTATCCAATCTGTTGCCAAGGTCTGTCAATTTTATCTTTGCAATATCTCTTTAATATACACCCTTCTCTTCTCTGATACTGCTGCCATCCTGGTACAGATCTTCATCAATTCATGCTTGGACTACTGCAATGGTCTGCTGGTGGGTCTGCCTGCCTCAAGTCTCCTGTATCCAGTCCATCCATCCTCTACCCAAAGTGAATTCCCTAAAGTACTGATCTAACTGTCATGCCCTCCCCCACTTCCCCAAATAAACTCCAGTGGCTTTCTGTCACCTCCAGGATCAAATATAAAACCCTTCCCTCACCCCACCCAAGGAAAAGGTACAACTCCATGCTGTCATCATAGGGTCCAATCTCCTGCAACTCCTCTCTGAATATTTTCCCAACCAGCCAAAGTTGGAAGTCTGGCAATAAGAATTACTTGATGATCATTGTATGCCCTATTGTTTGCATGTCTAGACTTTAAGACTAGAAGATAGTCAAGGGCAGGGAACCTGTGTGACTGGGCCTCTCTAAGGCTAACCAAAAACACCCCAGATGATTATTAAGTCCTTAGGAAAGACCCTGGCTGTCTTCTCAAATCTTTCCTCACTACCCTAAAATGCTTCCATTCATACTAACTTGAAAAAGTTATTTTAAAATCCTCATTCTCATAGGATTTATAGTTAGAAAGGACCTTGGCATATCATCTTGTTCAATTCCCTCATTTTATGATGAAGAAAATGAGGCCCAGAGAGGGAAAATCCCTCATCCAGATTTACACAGTTAAGAAGTAACAGTAGGGAATTGAACCCATCATAACTCCAAATCCAGCACTCTTTTCCCCATGTTAAGCTACTTTTCTGTGCCCAGTCTTCCTTCATCCTATAGCCAAACCTTGGTCCATGTCATGCTACAGTCATGCTTTCATTTTCCCTCCATTCCATCTGCCAAACTATGTCCCTGTCGTTAATGACATCATAGTGAAAGGCTGCCTCCCTCAAAAGGCCTTTCTAGATTGGCCCAAGGCCATTTGTCCCAAAATGCCAGGGCTATCCCTTTTTTTTCTACATTATTAGCCCCTTGTTGCACCAATGAATTATGGTAATTTTGTAATAATGCAAGTCAACTGACTGATCTCATCTTCCTTTGGCCTTAGTAGATGGTCATCTTTCCATGTAAATGTAAATATTTGTTGACTAATCATCTGGGTTGGTTTTTTTTGTTTGTTTTTTTTTACATCTTATTGATGACTTTTGTCTTTACATCAGTCTTTCCTTTACACCAAACTCTGAGTTGAACCCTCCTCTTGTGACAGAAAACAATTAAGCAAAAAGATTTGATGAAGCCATAGAATTTGACAATGTATTCAATATTCTCTCCTAGTAGTCCATCTTTCCACCTCTCTGCCCAAGGGAGGCATGGCTCATTACCTGTTTTCCTGGAGCTTCATTATTTTCTCCATTATTCAAAGTTTCTACTTCCTTATAGGGATCCTTTTCATACTGTTAAGTCAATGTGTAAATAGTTCTTCTGCCTTTGCTTACTTCATTCATTCTTCATCAGTTTGTGCAAATCTTCCCATATCTCTCTGAATTTCTCATGTTCATCATTTCTTTCTAAACAATGGTATTCCAGGGGTGGACAGGTGGTATAATGAATAGAGCACCGGTCATGTAGTCAGGAGAACCTGAGTTCAAGTCCGGCCTCAGACACTTAACACTTACTAGCCATGTGACCTTGGGCAAGTCACTTAACCCCAATTGCCCACCCTTCCTTCCTCCAAAAAAAAAAAAAAAGCAAAAAAACAAGCAAAACCCACCAAACAACAACAACCACAACAACAATGGTATTCCACTATATTCATGTACCCTAGTTTTTGTTTTTTTCCAATCTTTTTTGTTAAACAAAATGCAGTTTTATTTAAAGGAAGGAAATCAAATAGAAATACTCTATCAAGAAACAATTAGTACCAAAGATATATATAGATCTTGTAAATCCAAAGAGTAATTTATAGTCTAGAGTAGGAGGGCTAGAACTGGGGGAAGCTCTGACCTGTAAAGTATCTCTTTGCAGGGTTGGGAATGGTGATGGGCCCTTCTTTTTGAATTCCTGCCAGTGCTCATGGCTATAGCATATAGTCCACTGGTTTTTCTAGTGAAGCTTTCTATTAATAATCAAACTGATGATTAATCAAGGGAATTGTCTCCCCCCAGGGAGTTTCTGTGAATGATCCAACAGGCCTTCTACTAGAAATTTAGAAGTAATAGAGAACACTGGGGCATCTTCATCTCCTGGAACCTGCCACCTGAAGACTATCTCTGCTTGAGTGTGGTGGGCAGAACCAGTAGAAAAATTTATTTTTTAAAAAATTTCTTGATTTATTAACTTTTAGTTTACAACATTCATTTCCATAAGCTTTTGAATTACAAATTTTTCCCTGTCCCTCTCCTCCCCCCTCCTTCCCCCATGGCAGCATGAAATCTGATATATGTTCCATAAATACCTCCACATTAAACATTAGTCAAGTTGTAAAGGATTATAACCAATGTAATGAATGACAAGAAAGAAAGGAGCAGAATAAAACAAAAAAGAGAAAGAGCAAGTAGTTTGCTTCAATCTACATAATTCTTTCTCTGGATGTGGACAGCCCTTTCCATCATGTGTCCTTTGGAGTTGTCTTATAGCCTGACATTGCTGAGAGGATCCCAGTCTATCAAAGGTAGTCATGACAGATACAATGTATCTGTAATTGTGTACAATGTTCTCCTGATTCTGCTCCTCTTATTCAGCATCAGTTTATATAAGTCTCTTCAGGTTATTATGAAGTGTCTGCTCCTCATTTCTATATACAATAGTATTCCATTACATTCATATTCCATAACTTGTTTAGCCATTCCGCAATTGATGGGCACCCCCTTGATTTCCAATTCTTTGCCACCACAAAAAAGAGCTGCTGTAAATATTTTTGTACATGTGGGTCCTTTCCCCACTTGAATGATCTCTTTGTGATATAGCATTAGAAGTGTTATTGCTGGGTCAAAGGGTGTACACATTTTTATAGCCCTTTGGGCATAGTTCCAGATTGTTCTCTAGAATGGTTGGATCAATTCACAACTCCACCAACAATGCACTAGTGTTCCAACTTTCCCACATCTTCTCCAGTTTTTATAATTTTTCTGTTTTATCATGTTAGCCAATCTGACTGCAAAGATGTGGTACCTCAAAGTTGTTTGGATTTGCATTTCCAGGGGAACAATTTATACAGTAACAACAACATTGTAAACAAAAACAACTCCAAGAGACTTAAGGACTTTGATCAAGGCAATGAGCAGCCACAACTGGAAAGGACTGATGATGAGGCACCCTTCCCACCTCTTGAGAGGTGAGAGATTCAATATGGAGAATTCTTTTTGTGCCATAGCACTTATCAGGACTTGGGTTTACTGACTTTGCAACTCCCATTTAAGGGGCTTGATCCTTCCCAAGACTAAGCAACTTGGGTTTTCTGCCATACTTAAGTTCTACAAGGCTTCCTTTTTCTGACATTTGGCCCATTCCTAGAATTTCCATATTCACATCCAGAGGAAAGGGATGACTTGGACTATGATCTGGGAAGAACTGGCCTCTCTTTGGTGTTCTTAGGACACATGAGAATGTAAGACATCAAGTTGAGGCTTGAGATGCAGGGACAGGAGTGGAAAGGGAATGTGTATAAGTGAGATCTGGGGGCTCCTAGACAGTTCTGTCTAAAAGTGGTTCTCACTGCCTGCCACACATTTAGTTCCAGGGGCTTCTACTGTAGATGAGGGATGTCCAGAGGAGAAGAGGAAAAAAGATAAGTAGAGACAGGGAGGAAAAGATGGGCCCTCCAAGTGGGGTGAGACTGGATCTAGTGGGAAGGGTTCTTCCCCATCCCCTTCCCTGCCCCCCCCTTTTTTTTTTGCCCTCCTTCCATCAATGAATCAGAAAGCCATTACTGAGGGACTACTGTGTGCACAGAACTGTGCTAGATAAAAAGATAAATTATCATAATAAATTAGGTTAAAGTCTGCAGAGCTCTTTACATTATCCTATTGAGCCTTATAATAATTTTGTGAGGTAAGGGCTCTTAGCATCCTCCATTTTACAGGTGAGGAAGCGAAGGCACAAGAAGGTTAAGTAAGTCCCCCATGATCACACAGCTAGTATTTTGAGGGGTTGGATTCCACCCCAGATCTTGACTACAGGTCCAGAACTCTGGCTACTACAGCAACAATACTTCTTTCCAGAAGCATTTTGGGGTAGCTAGGTGACCAAGTGTACTGGGCCTGGAGTCAGGAATGCCTGGGTTCAAATCCAACCTCATGAACTAGCTGTGTGACCCTGGCCAAGTCACTTAACCCTATTTACCTCAGTTCATCATCTGTAAAATGAGTTGGAGAAGGGAAATGGAAAACCACACCAGTATTTCTTTGTCAAGAAAACCCCTCAACAGGGGACATGATTGAACGGCAAAAGACAAATTCTTTGCCCAGAGAGGTCACAATTGCTTCAATTCTGTCCAATTCTACAAGCTTCATTGGGTACCAGCTGTGTGTAGCTGACAGGAAATTTTAACATGAATTGTCTGTTCTTGCCCTCAAGCAATTTACCCTTTAGTAAGGGGAAATGACATATACACAAATATCTATGTGCTCTTAAGAGGTCTGTACAAAGGGTGCCCATGAGGTAGCAGTGAGGGGGAAGGAGACCTATACTTGTGGAAAGGCTACTCAGAACAGAAGGTGGGGCCTGGTAAGGGTCACATGATGGGTGCCGTCAATAAATTATCTGGGAGCTCAAAGGTGGAAAAGTTCACTGGGGGCTGGGAGTGATCGGGAATTTAGGTGGTCCTTGAAGGATGGGTAAGCATTACCTAGGCATAGGAGCTTTTATGCTTTGCTCTTCCAGCTTGTCCTTGGGTCCCAGCCCCCTTTTTTCTTCCTGTCCCCTGCTTCTCTTCCACTCCATTCTGGGTCTTCGGTTAACAACTGCCTGTAGGTGAAAATCTGAGATCTGGGCAATAGAGGGAAGAGGGAGGAGGGCAAGGGGGGAAGGGAAAGATTCTGATCTCTCAGACTCAGCCCCGGCTGTCTTCTCTCCCTAGCTCCTCCAACCCCCACCTTCGGGAATCAGGCGGGTAACTCAATTTGACCCAAAGACGCAACCGGGTTCTAATTGATGGAAAATTGCTCGCTCCTTGTCAGGTTATTGTTCATTTCCTGGTCCTTAATGACTGATTTCCCACCAATCAGCCTGCGCTCCCGAGCTTGCTCGGTCACCACACAATCCCCTGGGCTACACAGTCCCTTAGGGCGGGGTTGGGGCGAGGGTTTGGTGAAAACACCTTAAAGGACAGGTAGGTCACCACCGGCAACTGTGCCTGGAGTTGGGGTGGGGGGTGGTGGAATCCAGGAATTAAAAAGACCAGATTATTGCATGGAGTCAGGGCCAGCCCCGAGGCTGAAAGTCCCCACCTTGCCCTCCCCCTTTTCGAGGCCACCTCTCCCACATTACTGAGGCTTCTATTCTGGCCATTACGGTAATTTGATAAACCAACTCGTAGGTAAGACTTTTCCCCCCTTGTTTTAAAAGGGGATGGGGAGGGGGGGAGCCGAGCTTTGCATTTTTGACGGCTCCTGGGGACAGTTCATTAAGGTATCAACTCCTTAATGAAACATTTCTTTGTTAAAATATTCACAGATCTTCGGGGAACAGTGTGGGTGGGTGGGGGAGACTTCGGGGGAGGGGAAAGCCTGGGCTCCTTCCTTGTCCAGGGACCCTACTTTGCACTGAGCACAGATGCCCCTGGCCTCTTACAGAGAGAAGGGGGGGAGCTACATAACGTGTCCATTTTTGTATCTGGATCCCTGGCACCCCTTGCACACAGAAGGAGATTAATAAATGTTTGTTGAATTGAATTGATTGGAAAGGAAGAACCAGAACCAAATGGAGAGGAGAGGCGGGAAGTAGATTGGCCATTTGGCTCAGCCCTCTAGCTCACAGAGGTGGTCAAATTTAGCAAGGATGGGACAAGAGCTATTAGATAAGGACGGTCTCACTATGCTTGATATCAACTATGACACTGCACAAAAGGTAGATTTCCTGCCATAATTAATTCATTTGTTAAAAAAAAACTTAAAATTCAAATTATGACTCACAGTCTTCTCTATTTTAATTTCATGTATCTTAGAGAAATGATGAGGTCTAGGGGAAGTAGTGTGTGTCTAAGTTCCTTGAGGGCAAAGACTTATATTTTAAGACTTTTTTTTTTTAAATCTTTGTATCCCCAGACACAAGCATAGTGCCTAGCTTTGGGGAGGATTTAATAAAGACTTATTGAAATGAATTGAATTGACCTAGTTTCAGAAACCTTGAGCTAAACCCTGTTTCTAACCCTTTATATCTGTGTGACCTTGGACAAGTCATTTAACTTAAAGCGCAAATGATAGATTTAGAGCCAGAAGGGACCTTTGGTTTCTTGGAATCCAGCCTCCTCATTTTACTGAAGAGTAAATTGAAGCAAATAGCAATCCAGTCACTTTCTCAATTGTCTGAGGAAGGGTTTGAACACGTCTTCCTAACTCCAAATCCAGTGTCCTAGCGTATTGTCTCTCAAGATGATAATACTTACCCTACCTGTCTCATAGGGTTGTTGTGAGGAAAGCCTTTTATAAATGATTTTCTATTTTAAAATTATCACTTTTATTATTATGGCTACAGCTTCAAATGTTGGAAACTGCCCTAGCTTCTTTGGTCCACTGCTTATACCTGATAAGATTCCAAAATTAGACCATTGGGAAGGCAAAGAAGAGGGCGTGAGGGCAGGTGGAAGAGGAGTCTTGGACTGGGAAGGTGAGGGAAGAGGCATTGGAAGAAAAGAGGAAGAATGGAAAGCTGGAACCTAGAAAAAGCTTGAGCTAATACCAGCCCTAGAAGTGGTGCTTGGGCAAAGAGGGACCTATTGTTGTCCAATCAATGAGTGAATGGGGTTTAAGGCTTGGTCACTGAGAAAGAAAGCTAGTCAGTAGAAAGCTAGTCAGTAAATCCCAGGTTAGCTAGGTAGGTTTTGGCCATCAAAATTTACCTTCCTTTGGGCAGAACACCTTCTCATAAAGGCATGATACCGGAGGAGATGGGAGGGGAAGGAAAGGAAGGAAAGGGAAAGGGAAGGGAGAGAGGGGAGAGAAGGGGAAGGAAGGGGAGGGGAGGGGAGGGAAAGGGAGAAGAAGGGAGGAGAGGGGAGGGGAAGGGAGAAGAGAAGAGGATGGGCTGAGTTGTCCAACTGGAACTGGCCAGCTGGGTCCCTAATAGGGCAGTTCAGACTTTTTACAGGTTGTAGTTTGTCTTTTGTTCTAGAAGAGGTGATGACATGACTTGCAATTGAATTTGATTTGAGTGAGGGAGGGCTGTGCAAGGTCACCAGCCTCACTTTCGCCTCTAGAGCCATCTGGGTCCAGTAGCCAGATATTGATCAGGAGGACTGGAGATGGCACAGGATGCAGTGGGAGAGCTTGGCCAGCCCTAGAAGGCATGAGTGGGGAGGAAAAAAGAAAGTACTTACATGGAGGGAAAAGAAAACTTAAGGGGCTAAGATAGAAGAAACCAAGGTTTTGAGTACACTTATGGAGGGAAATCTGCCCTTTCCAAAAGGTCTCAGGATGAGCAATGGGTCTCCTCCATATAATATGCAAGATGAGTTTAGGAAGGAGAATCCAAAAGGTTAGATGAATCCTTATTAGGGATTGTGTAGAGGATATTCCTGTTGGTATCCGATTAGATCTCTGAAGTCTAGCTCATCTCTGAAGTCCTATGATCCAATTAACAGAAGAGACGGCAGCAAAACCTAGCCCTTATGCCCACCACCCTAGCTGATCAGTGAGTGCCTACCATTGTTTTGAGGTCATAAAGTACAAGCGATTGAGGAACTTTTCCCTGTCTGGAACAGGATCATAGAGAGCATCATAAGATTTGAGCATTGGAAAAGACATTAGAGATTCTCTAATCCAGACATTTTACAAATGAGGTAACTGACCACCAGAGTCATAAAGTGACTTACCCAAGGAGTTGACATTCTATTTACACAAAATCCTGAGAGAAACTCAAATAGTCCCTCCCTTTCCCATGCCATAGATTTTAAGGGATTGATGACCATGATGTTAACAACCTTCTAAGGAAATCAGCTTCTTCCCCTAGGCTCCTTCTCCCATGCTAGGGAGATAGAAAAGCAGGTTGGGAGGGGAGATGGGAGATTGGATATTCCCAAAGAATGATTTGGACTCATATAGAGACAATTAGAAGAGTTGGGGACAGTTGAAAAGGACAGAGAGGATGCTCTGAGCAGATCCCAGAGGCCCTACATAGAACCTTTGCAGATTCCTTGGGAAGAGAATGAAGAACAACTCAAATGAAGCTGGAAAGTCCTATTCTAAACTTTCCCTCTTATCTTTTCACCAGGGGGAAAATGTTTTGGGTTACTTGCTTTGATTTTATTGGATTTGTTTTGTAAATTATTTTTCTCCATGAGGTTTTTTATTTGTTTGTTTTGGATTTTTTTTTTTATCAGTAAGTTCCTCGAGGTTAGGGTCCTTGTTTTATGGTCCCCTTGTATATTCCCACTGCCCAGTAAGGGACTTTGTACATAGTAGGCATTCGATAAATACTTGCTGACAGATTGAAATGAAAAGGAAATCTTTCCAGGAGAAATCCCAATGGGAAGGATGAATGAGGGACAGGTATTTGAGAGAAAAAAAGTTGGCAAAGAACCATTGAATCGCATAAGGTCACAGGATCATAGAACTTTCCCAAGTGCACACAGGTAAGTTTCAGAGGTGGAATTTGAAATGGAGTTCTTTGACTTCAGGGAAGGGACCTTTGACATCTTCTAGTCCAACTGCCCCTCCAAACAAAGAACTCTCTTCTCTAGTATCTAAAGTGATTGAACAGTGGAATTTCAAGAATATGAAGGACCTTGGAGACCCCTTAGTTTTGAAGGTGAGAAAAGGAGGTCTAGTGAAGACACATAACTAGCTCAAGTTTGCCTAAAAGGTTATTGGCAATTCCACCCTCCATGTCCCCAGCTCACAATCATGAAATCACAAAATACAAAGAGTTGGGAGATCAAAGGTCATCTCTTCATTCACCAACCCCTAACTGAATAAGAATCCTTTTAGTAACACCCTTGAGAAGGGGTTCTCCAGTCCCCAAGTGAAGACCTTTAAGGACTGGGAAGCCACTTACCTTCTGAGGAAGAGATGGTCTAGATGACTTTTTTCTCCCCAATGAACAAGTATCTATTTTCTCCCATACTCCCAATTTAAAATTAAGGAAAAGAAAACCCCTCTAGCAAATATAAATAGTCAAACAAAACAAATTTCCATGCTGTCCATGCCCAAAAATGTGTGCTTCATTCTGCATCTTGCCAGTTGATTTTATTTTTAAAAAAAGATATAACTCATTGGCCTGGCCTAAAGGCTGTGACCACAGAGCCAAAGATGTCCCAAGACTGGCTTTATTCTGAAGGCAAATTAAGTGTCTTTTATGACTTAGTATTGGGTCATAATTTACTTGACGGGACCAGTCAGAGCATGAGCCAAAACCCTTTATAGACAATAATATTCTTTTCTTCTTCACCTTCTCCAGGTGACTCCTGAGCCGGAAATGTCCACTAGAGAGAAGCTTGCAAACTCTTTTCTTGAATCTTCTGGGAAAGAGCTAAATAAAATAGAAATTTGACACATTGTCCTCCTCCTGCACACCCCTGAGGATCTCAGGCTATTCAGTGACCTTTGAGGACACTCTTAATGCTTCCAATTAGCTTGTGGGGACTCAAGGCCAAACTTTACAACCTTAGAGGTCAATTTAAGGGAGTTATTGGAAAAGTGCAGATATTGCTAGAGTCACCACCCTGTTCCTCCTGAGCCAGAGAGGGCAGACTATGCTGGAAGAGCATTAATCACTCCTAGGCCTTGTACTTCCCCCTTCTTCTGTATACATCTAAAAGCCCCTTTTATCAAAGAGGAACTAAACTAGAACTGGTCTCAGCCTTAAACAAATGTAATCTTAGGCTGCATTAATTATAATAATAGTTAGCAATATATCGTATTTTACAGATATCCTCTCATTTGATCCTTATAACCTGGGAGGTAGGTGCTCTTATCTTTCCCATTTTGACCCTGTTTTGGGTTTTCTTGGCAGAAATACTGGAGTTTTTTGCCATTTCCTTCTCCAGGTCTTCTCACAGATGAGGAAACTGAGGCAAACAGGGTGAAGTGACCAACCCAGGTTGCTAGTAAGTGTCTGAGGCCACATTTGAACTCAGGATGATGAGTCTTCCTGACTCTAGACCTGGCACTCTGTCCACTGAGAAATTGAGGCAGATAGAGGTTAAATGGCTTGTCTAGGGTCGCAAAACTATAAATGCCTGAGGCTAGATTTGAGTTTAGGTCTTCCTTACTCCAGCTGATGACAGAACAACTCTCTGACTCTAGACCCAGTGTTCTATCTACTGCCCCCTATTTATCTGTTTTAAGAGAGGTTCCACATACTCTGCTGCCCTGGTCAGATGACATCTGGAATATTGTGTTCAGCTCTGGGCACTCTGATTTAGGAAGAACAGTGATAAGACGGGGATCATCTAGAAGGCAACCAGAATGAGGATGGACCTTGAGATCATGATGTGTAAGGATTAATGAAAGGACCTTTAATTTGTTTAGTTGGCAAAAGAGAGCGTGTTTTGTTTAACATATACATACAGGTGTATATTATACATGTATGTATGTTTGTATAAACACATGCATCACATATGTGTGTATTTGTAGGGCAGTCATTGGATGACTGGCTTAAAGTATTTGAAGAGCTGTCAATGGCAAGAGGGATGGGATGACTACTGCTTGACCCCAGAAAGCAGAAGCAGGTTCTATGAGTGGAAGCTTCAGAGATGCCAATTCAGGCTGCTCCATAAAAGGATGTTTGTTTTCTCACAATTAGAGCCACCCAAAGTCCAATGGGCTGACTCTCAATAGAGCTCTGCAAACCCAGGCTTGGTACTGTAGAGAGGATTCTCAGCCAGGTACAGGATGAACTTGACAGCCTGAGATTCCTTCTAACTTTTAAACAATATGTGACTTCCCTTTCTAATCCGATCTGGACCAGGTCATCACCCCAGATCCCAAAACCGAATCCATCTAGCTTATTTGAACTGGAATGTGAGCGCCCCAAGGGAATGCCTATGGCTTAGTCTGCCCAGCTGTTGGCACTTGGATCCCCATAGCAGCATTCCTAGTGGCTGTCTAAACTATGGACACAGGGCCTTGGAATTCCTTAGCAATAATAATAGCTCACATTTATATAGACTTCTAGATGAATACAGTGCTTTCCACCAAACCAAGTGCATTGTCATTCTCATTTTATAGGGAATGAAAGCAAGGCTCAGGGAGATCCAGCAACTTGCCAGGCCTATACGCTAGTAAATAACAGAACTAAGGCTCAAATCTTCATCAGTGACCTCCTGGTGGAGAGAAGCATGTTAGAGAGGGAAACCCAAAGATCTGGGGCCAGGACACCTTGATTCTAATACCTTTCATTCCACACTACCATTTTTGTGACCTTGAACAAGTCACATGGGCCTCAGTTTCCTTTTCTGTGAAAGAGAGAAGTACTACATTATTTCTAAGATCCCTTCCATGCAATCAACATGTACATATTAATTGTCTACTATGTGCCAGCTAGATGGTATAGGGCAGCTTGGTGGTATAGTGGATAGAGTGCCAGGCCTGGAGTCAGGAAGTCCTCTTACTGAGTTCAAATCCAACCTCAGACACATACTAGCTGTGTGACCCTGGGCAACTCAACTAACCCTATTTGCCTCAGTTTCCTTATCTGTAAAATGATCTGGAGAAGGAAATGGCAAAGCACTCCTGTATCTCTGCCAATAAAATCCCAACTGGGGTCACAAAGAGTTGAACACTACTGAATATGTGCCAGGCACTGTGCTGAGGCTCTGGGGACACAGACACAGACACAGACACACACAGACACACAGACACACACACACATACACACACAGAGAAAACAGTGCATCAAAGAGTTTACATTCTTTAGAAAGATACATGTTGAAGATATATAAGTATACAGAAAAAATTTATGTATACACACACACAATTATACATATACATATATATGTATGCACACACATTTACCAGACTTGTGATTACATCTGTGTAGGGATGTCCAAGTAAGGAGCTTCATCTAATCTGCCAATGCAGGTTGGTAACCTGCTTTCCAACCTATAGTCTTTGAAAGGTGTTCTAAGCTAGGGGAAGTTAAATGATTTCCCCAGGTCCTGCTGCCTCTTATACAAAATATATACAAAATATGTATGTTGAGGGAAGGAGAGATACTGGGTGAATCAGAAATAGTGGGGCTTGAGATGAGGTGTGATGGGAGCTAGGGATTCTAAGATATAGAGTGAAAAGAGAGTACATTCCAGACATGGGGGACAGCTCATGCAAAAGTGAGGAGACGGGAGATTGGAGCGCCCTGTTAGGAAGAGAAAACTGGTCTGATTTAAGTGGATTGATTGTTTATGTGAAAGACAGAAGGGATTGCTCCCTCCCTCAATGGTACCTCCCCCTCCCCCCAACCTCCCAGAATAGCTTCAATTCCAAACCTGACCTCTTTTCCGGGTCCAAATGGGGTGTTTTCCCCTCCCTTCCCCACATACAACTAGACAGTTCAACTGGTTTCTTTCAGTACCTATACACAAAAATAGTTCTCTCCAGCACCCACCCTAGCTGCCCCCCCAGTCCCTGCCCCCAGCTGTTCTAAAAGTAAATTATCTGGATAATTTCCTGTAGTTCACACTTCTCTTTAATCGGATCGAACTATCCACTGACCGGTTCCCCTGTGTATTTCAAAGCTGGTTACCCAAACTCTTCTCCAAGAAAACGCCCTGAAATGCAGCAGCCTCTGAGCTGTAGCTTCGGAGCGCGCCTGGAGACATAGCGAAGCCAGTGGGGTCGGGGTCTAAGGCCATTTAACTACATAGAAGCTCATTCCACACCTCCTACTCGCGACCCCCACCTCTTGGATCTAATGGGGGTGGGCGGGGGGTTGGTTAGAGGCTGGGGGCCTCGCTGGACAGCTGCTCGAGCTCTAGGGCGAATACGATCGCCAATCAGCATTGAACTGAGGGTGGCCGTCTGAGTTAGAACATGCACCCCGAGGTTGGCTGGAGGTGGTAAGTATTTGCGGGGGGGGGGGGAAGGGGCCGCGAAAGGATAGAGTCCAGAAGGAGAGGATAAAGAGACTGTCGTCAAAGTATTCCTGCGCTCTTCTGGACCGAGAATCTTCCAGACCCGCACCCCAAGTTCTCTTCCCTCTCTCTCGGCTTGACACTCTCCCTCCCCAAAAGCCTCAGCTTTTCTACTCTTTCCTCCCGCGACTATTTCAGTAAGAGTGAAAGCGGCTGCACCTGTTTTAGATGAATTATGGTAGCGCTGGAAGTTAGTCTCTCCCCCCCCCTTCCCTCCCTCCCTGCCTGTCTCCCTCCCTTTCTCCCTCTCTCCCTCCCTGGTTTGCTCCCTCCCTCCCCCTCCCTCCTCCTCCTCCTCCTCCTCTCCTTCTCCCCTCCTCCTCCTCCTGCCCCCGCCCCCTCCCACTCGCAGTCACTCACTCGCAGCCCCTGCTCAGTCGCAGCCCCTAGCCCGGAGTCCCGAGCCGCCTGCCCCTCTGCACTGGACTACGCCGCCGGACGGCCCAGGACGGAGCCCCCCCTCCTCCCGCTCCGAGCCCCGGGAGGGCGCGGCGGAGGCGGCAGCGGAGGCGGGGAGGAGCCGGGGCCGGAACAAGGGCTGGGCCGGGGGCGGGGACGCCGGGGTCCGGAGGAGCCGAAAGGAGCGGAGGACGCGAGAAGGAGAAGAGGCAAGCGAGTGGAGCGGGAAGCGAGGAGCCCGAGCCCAAACCCGAGCCCGAGCGGGAGCCGCCCCCCCCCCGAGTGCGATGCCCCAGAGGGGCTAGGGCGCCGGGCGCCGGAGCCTAGAGCGGAGCGGGGCTGCTCCGGGGGGAGGGGGAGGCGGCGGAGCCAGAGCGGGAGCCCGAGCAGGAGCAGGAGGCAGCGGCGGCAGGGCCGGGGCAGCGGCCGGAGCCAGAGCCCCATGCCCCGGGCGGGCTGAGGGATCTGAAACCCAGAGTGGAGTCTCGGCCCGGACAGGTACGTGCTGGGGCCCGGGTGGGGGACCGCAGGGTCCGGGGGGGGCGGGGGACGCGGAGTGGGCAGGGAGCAAGAAGCTCGCGCTTGTTCGCTCACTCACCACTCACTTTGTGTTTGCAAACTGCCGGGAGACGGAACTGGGCCGGGCTTCATGCTGACTTTTTTTTTTAATCTTGAGATGGGGTACTTTGCCGGGCAGTGACCACACTGCGCAGATACCCGCACCCCTCACCCCAGCACCCACCTTCCTGCCCCACCCCCGGACGGAGCTTAGTCCTAGCGTTGTCGAGGGAACAGGTGGGGGCAGCCGGTCTGTGGGGGCGGGGAACCGTTGGAGTCGCACCCCCCACCCCATCCCGGGAAGAGGCTATTTATCCCGCCCCCACCCATCACCCTGGTAGACCACCCCCCACCACCACGATGCCAAGGCGTCAGCCCCGCCTCCTCCAGGGCTGGGTTAGTGGAGGGGGGGGCAAGGGGGAAGTGGACCCCCCTGGAGCAGGAGCCGGGAGTCAGACAAAGACAACTTCCCGACTGGGACTTTGCTGGACTGAAAGGAGAGTGAAATACAGGGGCCTATTCCGTCCTCCCCTTTTTCCTTAGCCCCCCACCCTACCTCGGCTGTGCCGGACTCTCCCTGTAGGGTGGAACTGTGATGTGGGGTTTGTAGTGCAACCGGGAGCCAGGAGTCGCTCAAGTTTCTGTTAAGAAAGGGATCTGGTCTTACTAAGTCCAAAACTCAGGAAAAATTAATTACTGTGCATTTATGGTTCGTGTACGGTCTTAAATAGTTCTTCCACCCCCACCCTATACCCTGAATCAATCTCTTAGTTGGGGCAGAGATGGAAAGGAAAAACTTCCCGAAGACCTGGGAGTCTCCAGTTAGGGAGGTCCCTCTGATGGGTCTGAAGGGAGGGACTGAGCTGTCCAACTGATCCCTTTGCTCCAAGCGCCCTTATCCATGATGCCCCCCCCCCCCAGGTTGGTGGAGAGAGGCGAGGGGGGCTTTGCCAAGAGCTGGACCAACGGGGACAAGCTGCCAGACCGGAATTCTAGCAGGGAAGAGTATTCTGGCGTGTGTTGGGGTGGGGGGGAACCTAATAAGACAGCCCCCCCCACCTACTGGTTGCCTTGGGCTACAGCCTCCTGCCCCTCCATTCCAAATAGTACCCCCCACTATGAAGTCTTCACACCCTTCATCCTGTTTCCCTTGAGCCCTATGTCAGAGAAAGGAAAAGCAAACTTGGGCTTCGCCAGGTCCCGGACCTCGTATGAGGATATTGGGTGCTTGAGAACGTCCCTCCAGGGTCAGGTACTCTTTCCCTACCTAAAAAGTGTCAAACTACTCCTCCCCTTCACTCTATTTCTCAGTCCTCTCTGTACCTCGCCCTCTCCCCCGAACCCCCAAAGTTTGTCATTTCGCCCGAAGCGGATTCTGAGCTTCTGGGCTGCTCCAAATTCCCATTCCTCTTGTGTGAAGATGAAAGCCCCCCCCCCCCCGAAGATTGTGAGAGTGAGTGAAATGGAGGGGGAGGATGAGACAGGGTGAAATGGTGACCCCCCCAGCATCTGATCTCAAAAACCCTGTATTCCTTCCCTGCTTTTTCTCATCTTTTCCCCACCCATATATGACCCCCTTATTCGCCATTCCCCCTACCCCCCATTTTCAAACCCATGTAGCCATCTAAAGTACTTTGGTGTAACCGGGTGCTATCGAAGTGACTGCCTGCCAGTCCAGAAACCATAGTTAAACCCGACGAATTTCCCAAACAACTTTCCGCATCCGTAGAGAGGAACCAATGAGGGTACCCAGTGTGGAATGAAGGGAGGATAAAGGGGGGGGGAAAGGATGAGTTATCCCTCTTCCCCCAACTGAAGAAGGGTAGAACTGAGATTACTATCCAGAGGAGATTCGGGGAAAAAAAAATGCTCTTTTTGGCCAATGCGGGTTTTTGCCCTGTTTAAGAATCATCACCCAAGTTCTTGCTTCCTTCCGTCTGACCAGGCCGGATTTTTTTTTTTTTTAACCCCGAAAAATAAGTAAATACATCTGGGAACCAGCTAAGGCTCCTTTAGCCTGGAGGTGAATCCCTTCCCAGCGTTTGTAGTTCTGGACCTTCGGAGGAAGACTGAAATCAGGAATGATCCTAGCTAGCCCCAAGAGTCAGATGCGGAAACACCACTTTGGGCCATATCGGCAGGAGCTTTATAGAGTAGACAAGGACTGGGAGATTCGACCCGGTTCCTGCAAGCAAAGCCAAACCCAGGAAATTGAAACAATTATTCGGGTCATTAAGTCACCCGAAGTTCCCTCCACTTTAATCCTGAGGATTGCAGAGAAATTGCTCCCCACCATCCTGCAGCTCTTCTTGGGAGCCCTGGGGCCATACTGAGTCTCCACATACTGGCTTTTCTGGGGAATCGCTTAGGGCAAGTTAAATCTTCCAGCTCCAGCTCCTTTCTTGGGTCTCTCCACTTTTCTTCTCCCGCATGGGGTCAAGCGCCACCCAAAGGCCCGGTGATGCTCTAGTGTGGGCAGGCCGAGGTATTGTGATATGGCTATTCTCCCTGACTCTTGGCGGAATGTCAGCGCCTACTTCTTCGCCCAGCCTCCCGCATCTCTACCATCCCAGCTTTTTTGCCCCACAAATACTGCCGGCCCTCTCTTATTCTCCCGACAGAGGGAAGCTGTTCCGAGACGATATGAGGGTTTTCACTGTTTTTAAGTTGAAAAACTTTGTTTTGAAATTTTGCTGCTGCAGGCCGAGAACGTCTTTTGTCACCTTGTAAGAGAGACCCTCGGATGCACAAGGAAGTAAACTCGCTCTCCTGGCAGCTTTTTTCTCCTGAGCTGCCTCAGTCTTTCCCCTCAGTTTCTTGAAAATCTGTCTCTGTATTTTTCCTCTTCGCATTCACACTCCAGCCCACTGTGGATCTCAGGTCAGGATAAAATGCAGGTATCTTACTGCTTCCCCTACACACACTTTCAACCCTCCCCCCATCCTCACATACATACATACATACACTTTGAGGATTCGGAAAGAAGAGCTTAGTTCGGGCGAGTTCCGCCTTGACAAGTCCCTACTCCAGTCTTCCTCACGCCCCACCCCACCAGCACTCATTGCCAATCCCCCCCCCCCCCCCCAGTTCCCTCCCTGCCTTGGGAAGGGGAGCGGTGAGGGGGGGTGCACTTTGGGGAAAAGAGAGCAGATAGCACCTTCTCTCCTGGCATCGACCCCAGGGAGGCCTTTCTTTTTTTCACTAAACTTTTTTTTTAAACGTCCCAGATGTTTATCTCGGGAGCTGAAGGACTGGGGAACCCTTGAGCCCTGCAGGCTGAGAGAGCCTGGCATTGGGAAGGGGAAACGCCCATGGGCGGGAGCCAACTTGCATCCGGGCTGCCTTGCCTCTACTCTCCAACAACCCCCTGCAAAGTTAAAATGGAGCTGGTCATGTCACTCCTTTCTCCTTCATCCCACCCCCAAACATCTCAATTCCCTGAAGGGTTTTAGGACATTACTGGAAGTAAAGAAGTAAGGGCCTTGCCTCAGGTCATGCCTGGTGAAGTTAAAGTAGGAAAGTAGGTCTTGCCCCATAATGCTCCCCCCCCCCCAAAAAAAAAAGCCCTCTAATTCCGGAGCTTTTGATGCAGAAAGCTCCTCTATGGGCTTAACTGAAGCTTCTTCCTTGTGACTGAAGAGTATGGTCAAATGTATAGGGTGGTCTCCTTCTCCCTCAATGCCAATCCCCAATCCTCTTCTGTAGAGAGATCTGGGGTTGGAGAGGAGGTAGGGTGTTCAAGATTCAGCTCTTCCCAGAAGCCTTCCCAGACGAACTTCACCAACTACACATTCTACTTAGGTAAAAGCTCTAGTCCTATCTTGGAACTATATGACAATGGAAAGAGCCTGCTCACCTGGGAGCCTGTCTTACTTATTACCTGTGTGACCATGAGCAAGCCTTTCTTCCCCTCTGTTCCTAATCTGTCAGGTGGGGGTGGGGCAGGGTATGGAGTCTACTAACATCTAACACAATGCAGACACATAGTAGGTGTTTAATAAATGCTTGCTAATTCATTCTTTGCAGCTCAAAATCTGTTATGAACCTGTGAATTGTTACTCAGATATTTCATTCCTGGGCCTTCTCCCCCCCGCCACTCCCAGATTATTAATTTCTACATGGAAAGCACCCTAACTGTGATGTTATGGAGCACTGGGCACCAGAGATGGCTTCTAGTCCCAGCTCTGACACTAACTGGATGTGTGACCTTGGGCAAATCAGTTGATCTTTTGGATCCCAGTTTCTGTCTCTGTAGAATACCGATATTTGACCAGATGGGCATCCAATAACCCTTCCAGCTTGAATATTTTTGCTTCTAAGTTGTAACGTACTGTTTTCTGAGATTCCTTAGATCAGATATTCGATCAGCTATGTTCTAATATTCTGTGTTCCAAGGTTCTCCGTCCTCAGTTTGACATTCACCGGTTCTGTGATTCTTCTACATCTCTCATAGCCTCTGCAGACCATACCTAACAGCACAATTCTAGGCACATGGCACTTCATAAATATACGTTAAATTCAGGTGGGTGAGAGCTATGGTAGAAGTAGAGGCAACCATGAAAAGAGAAGAAAACAAGGGCCAATGGGACTTCCTGGACACAGACAAAGTCATGACTATAAGGACTGAAGCTCTTAGTGAGTTGATGTATGGAAAGTGTATATAGGAGGGATTAGTGAATGATTAGTTACGTCCTCCTGACTGTCTGTACCCTTGGTGAAGAGGAGAGGAGAAAAGGGAAGAGGAGAGTTCTGATTGCAAAGATTTCTCAAACAAGCTCTCTCCTCCCCCACTTTCCCTCTTCTTTTGGAACTTACCTATCTAAACAGTCAGGGCCTTAAAATGAGGCAGCATTGCCTGGGGTCTTGGAAAGCGAGGAGTTGTATGAGTCCAGAAAGAAGAATATTCCAAGGCATCTCCAGTCTTAGTATTCCTAGCTCTTAGTATCTGGGCCTTTTCTCTTGCTATGAGGGGTATATGCCTTGTGCAATTTCCAAAGAATGAATGACTGGTTCAATAAGCAAGTTTTGGGCCTGGAAAAAAAACCAAAACAAAACACTGGACTGTAATGGGAGGATACAGACTTGAATTCTGGTTCTGCCCCATACTACACATGTGACCTTGAGCAAGACACTGGACTTCTCTGGACCTCACTTTCCCCACTTGGAAAATTATTTCCTATCTCTCCCTAATCACTGTCGATTCCCTTACCCTCACACCCAGAATTAAATTACAGTTTTCCCCTGTTGTGACAGAGAGACTGAACAAGGTCCAGATCTCCCCTCCCCTCCCCTCCCCTCCCCTCCTCTCCTCTCCTCCTCTCCTCTCCTCCCCTCCCCTCCCCTCCCCTCCCCTTCCTCCCTCTCCTCCCTCCTCTCCTCCCCTCTCCTCTCCTCTCCTCTCCCTCTCCTCTCCTCTCCTCTCCTCTCCTCTCCTCTCCTCTCCTCTCCTCTCCTCTCCTCTCCTCTCCTCTCCTCTCCTCTCCTCTCCTCCTTCCCTTCTAGGAGACAGATGGAAATAATTAGAGGAAGTCAATGGAGGAAGGTGGAAATCACTGTCCCCTTCCCACCACTGTGTGCTACTATTTCCCTTCAAAAAGAAAGATGCCAGTGTACATAAACTTAACATCAAATGGGCTTGGCCAATTTGCAATTCTGTTTCTCCACTCTAGATAAAGGCAAAGAGAGGAAGGAAGAAAAAGAAAGCATGTATCTCCTGATTACCCAGATACCCTGCATCCTCTGAAGAGATGCAAACCTTCGTCCTACCTCCTGACTTCACCTCATCTTGTTCAGAATTAGAACTCTCTGAGCTCCTGCTGTGATTCTGTCTTAGGGACACTAAACTATGGGGTTCATGCTGGGCATGGCAATGGAATGAAAATATGGCCCAAATCTGCCTCAAATGTGGATATTTTGGGGGTCTCAGTGTTATAATGATATTCTCTTCCTCTTTGCACTGACATGGAATAACTGTGCTCCTTGGGGCTAAGTTGGGAGTACATAAGCAACGGGGAGTCTGAGGTGATCAGAGCCAGTAACTGATCAGACCCCTGAAAGTGTAGCTAACCAGAGATCACCTCTTTTTTCCTCTCCTCCCACTTCTTCTAATCTCTTGGTGCCCCCCAAATGAGGGGGGAGAATAGGGAATAAAGACAGACTTCTTTCATACTGGTGCGGTGTAGATACTTAGGAAGAAGAATCGTGGGTGGGGGGGACCATAGCACCATAGGTGAGCCTGGATATCTCTCTTCCTCTGCCACCCAGTGCTCCATCTTGTCCACTCCAACCTCCCCTATGCTGTGGTTTCTTTCCCTCCAGCTCTGACGTGTTTTCCCCAACTCCTCAGCTCCTCTCTGTCAATCCCTCTCCATTAATGTCAGGCTCCCTGAACATTGGCTGTGTTCTTCTACCTTCTCATGACAGATCTTTGCCGAGCCCTTGGGCTGTTCCTTCTGGTTCCACTGTGTTCCCTCCTCGAACTCCAAACTGCTGCAGGATATTAGGGGTCTAATCCCAGAGGCCGCTTCCTCAAGGGTGCAGGGATCTGTGACTGGCTTCAAGGACCAGGATGGAGAGAGGAGGAGTCCAGAGGATGAGAGGCCATCTTCCTGGAGACATAGCTCATTCCATAGCTCCTTGACCTTGAACAAGTTACTCCATAGTCCCTAAGCGTCAGTTTATTTATTTGTAAAATTACGTGGCTTGACTAGAAGTTCTCTAAAGTCCTTTATAGTTCAAAATAACACCACCCACCCAACTCCCCTCCCCATTCCTTAGGCCGCAGTCTGACATTGCTCCTTTTAACTCTGTGTTTTACTCAAGCTCTACCCTGAGGGCCATTACCCCGAGCTTCCCCTCTCTCCACCTTGAGGGCTCTCTCACACCTGGGTCAGCCAGCTCTCAGTCTTGCCAAAGGTTTTCAGTCCACACGCTTTACCACCCCTTGGCTCTTCTCTGGACAGATCTCCCTCCCATTCTATGTTCTTAGAGCTTGTAGAGGAGGTAGAGGTGTATGTTGAAAAGGGGGGAGGGATTTGGGGGGATGGGAAGGGAGGACAGTTACAGCAGTGGGAAAGATTGCGATAAATTTCTGCCTCTCTATCCAGGACTTGGTTAGAAAGGCACTTTAGGGGAGTGGTTTGTATTTTAAATTCAAATGAAGGTGGGGGGGTGCCTTTGGTGGAACAGTTGGGGCCTGGGTGGAAGCAGCAGGCTCCCTTCACTTCAAAGTATGTCAAAGGTAGACTTAGATGATCTCCTTGGTCCCTTCCAGCTCTAAATTCTGTTATTCCCAGAGTGAGGGGTGGGGGGGGAGGGTAGGAGAAAGCCAATTTCTATTGACCGAGGAAAGTGAAGGTCCCAGCTAACTTTAGAACACTATTAATTTAAAGCTGAAAGGGACTTCAGAGGTCATGTAGGCCAGCTGTTTGTTTGGGATTTTTTACATCTTTTTTTTACACAGATAGGGGAACTGAGGTAGAGAGGTAATGTGATTTACCCAGGGTCACACAGGTAGAAAATGGCCCAGTCAGGATTGGAACCAAGATCCTTGGGTTGTATTTTCCTGCAGTATTAAGCCTACCATTCCCTTAAAACATATTTACAAAAAAAAAAAAAAATCAGCCCTTATTCCATGCAAGGCACACACAAGGCTAGGAGCTGGAGGAAAGAAGAAATAAAGAAAAGCCCTCAAGACCTTAGGGTTTGAGACCTGAGAAGCTCTCCCTGAAAGCAGTGATATCCCTCAAGTGTGATGATATAAATTTCCCTTTTAGACTCACACCCTTCTGTAGTGAAATGTCGAGTGTTCACACTTTCTTGGGAGCCTGAGCTGACTTTCTGAGGTGAATCTGGCAGCTGTGTATAGTGCTGAGAACAGTGGGTTTGCCTTTCATCCAACTAGCTTGTGTGAGCCTCTGTGAGTAGTTTGACCTTAGAATGAGGGTCATAAGAGTTTCAATTGGAAGCAAATGTAGAACCCTAACTTTTCACAAACTTATGAGGAAAGTGCTTTATAGACCTTAAATTGCTGTAAATATATGAGTTTTTATTATTGGGGTCGCTCAGGGATCTGTGACTACTACCTCATACCTATTTTGTCAACAGGATGAGCCCTGACAGCTTTTCCCCCCTTTGTTTCCTCCTCCAACTACTTCATCTGGAGGTGGGGGCAGGAAAAAGAGATCAGAAAGAACCTTCTCTCTTTTTTCCTTTCCTTTCTTCTTCTCTGATCATTTTTTCTAAGGGGCTCCTGCCTGGGGCCTCTGGGATATCCTCCTCAGCCTACTGGCTTCTGTTTTTTGGGGGGAAGCCTGGTTGGACCAGAGGCTGCCTGAGGCTTCCCCAGGTGCTAGAACAGGTAGCATCATCTCTGAACTGAATCCAACCCCAGAAAGTAGACTGGGTGCATCATGGTTTGCCAGGAGGGTTGGGCAAGGACAGGTTAGGGGAGAAAGAGAAAGAGTACCCTACCTTGAAGAGGGCACCCAAGTTTTTAATGAGGATTCATTGGTTTGTCACTAAAATCTTCACGGGAATACCAGGAAATACGATTAGGGTGTTTAGAGTTGGAAGATACTTTGGAGATGGATCTCATTCAGTCTCCTCATTTTCTAGAGGAGGAAACTGATGTCAAAAGAAGAGGAAGTGACACGAACAAAGTCACGTGGCAGCAATTGGCAGAGGCAGGATCTGAACCCGGATTCCCTGATTCCCAATCCCACACCCTTTCCTTTGGACCACACTGCTCCTCCCGTGTCCTGGGGCCTGAAATCTATAAGTTTGAGAGTGTCCAATCCTCCAGGAACTGTCTCTTTTTTTATTTTTATTTTTTTTAATTGTCTCTTAACCCATCAAGAGAAAAGACTGTCTAAGTCTCACTCCTCACACTAACTACCCAAGCCTCTATGCTCCAGGTAAATATTTTAATCAGGAGTCCTCATGGCATATTAGAAAGAAGATTTCCTGGATCTGGAGTTAGACAACCTCGATTCAAATCTTTATTTATTATGTTTGACCTTGGACAAGTCATTCCTTGGACCTCAGTTACTCTATCTGTAAGATGAGGGTGTTTAACCTACTGATCTCAGGGGTCTAATTGTTTGTAAGTGCTTGATCTCTCAGAGCTGAAACTCTCTGAGGAAGGGAAAGGAAGAGGGAGGAAGGTAGCTGAGGGTTTGGTATGGAGGGTTCTACTTTCAGTCCTCATCAAGGAACCCTTAAGACAGGGGATGCCCTTCACACTGTGGAGGGCCCATTCCCCCTGATTCCTCCCCAATCCATAGCAATCTACATCCCCTTGACCTGTTCACAAGTGATGGAGAATACAAGGGAGGCAGATGGAGGCTAGGGAAATAAGGGCTCTGGGTCTGTCTGGGCACACAGTAAAGTGTACAAAATGTGCTCTACTCCCCAGTAAATGTATCCAGGCAGGAGGAAACAGGGAGAGAAATGAGCATTTGGGTTTGAACCTCAGCACTGCCGTTTATTGACCTGTGTGACTTTGGGCAAATCACCTCTACATCTCTGTTTCTTCACCTGTAAAATGAGGGAATGGGTCTCATCTCAGAAAACTAAAATAATTGCTCTATCTACTAGGACAAATGCCTTGTAAACCTTTGTGCCCTCTGGAAGTGCAGAGTGTATCCACAAAAACCTACAAACTATGGGAACAAACACACACGTACAAAGGTTCCTTTGCCCAAATCACGGCAGCCTAGTCCACTGGCCCATTGCTTCCCCTGGACCATGGCTCTTCCAATTTCTTGAGGAAATAGAGGTGGCGGGTGGCGCAGGCAAGAGGAGGAGTACTGCTTTTCTGACCTGTCCAGAACCCTAACCCCACAGTGTGTCTAATCATAGGTCCCAACTTCTCCCAAGGTGCAATGTGGGCGGGGGACAATGAGGTCTAGGAGAGAGTAGGGACCCCCCCCCTCCCAATTAAGTAGCTAGAGCCTGATTAGAAAGGGCTGTGCCCCCTCCTCCTCCCTCCCCCTTCCACACTGATTCCCATCGAGGAGATTTCCCTTCATCAGAATCTCACATCCTCAAGAAATTAATTTGATGCCTCTTCTTATCAATTAATTGAATCTCGTTGGGAGAGAGCTCAGTGCGTCGGGGGCGGGGGGGGGGGGTGGTGGCTGGGCCCTTGTGCATTGCTGCCTTGTCTCCCCCCACATACACACTCCTCTACGGGACACCAGAGTGCCCCCCTCCTTCTGCTCATGTCCTCCCACCCCCACTTCATTTTTCTTTCTCTCTCTCTCTTTTAATTTCACTCATCTTCTAAAATAAAACCAACGGAATCAGACTTCTTGATGCCAGCAGCTCCTGCCAGGCTGCTGCAGGGCTGTCCACTTGTTCTACTGCACAGCTCAGCCTCTCAATGTCTGTCTTTGCCTTCCCTTCTCGCTTGTCCCATGTTTATTTCCCACTTAAATAAATACATAAAAATCCCTCAACAACAACAAAAAAAATCCCTGGCTGTTCACTTGCTGTGTCCCTGCCTTATGGAGGAACTCAGATAGCTGCCCCTTGATTCCTGACCCAACTCCAGACAAGAGAAGGGAATGTCTGGGAAGAAGATCCAATTTCTGTACCCACCCTTACCTGGTGGGCTACCCCCCCCCCACCCCAGGAGGTCAACAGAATTGAAGCTTTCAGGTTGTTCCTAGTTAAATGGAACAGCTGGAGATGGGGCTGGCCACTGGGACACAGATAACACGCTGAATCTGGAATTAAAACTGGCTTCTAGTCCTATCTCTGGCACAAGCTTGTGTGACCTATGCCAAGTCATTTCCTTCTCTGGGTCTCAGTTTCCTCACTCAATTCAATAATCATTTATTAAGGGCCTACTATGTGCCTAGTACTGTTCTAGATGCTTTGGATAAAAGACAAAAATAAAAGAGGCCCTCACCTCAGAGAGCTTACATTCATCTGTAACATGAGGTCAGGACAAGCTCTCAGAGTGACTTGTAGTCCTGTTTGGTTAAGAATGCAGAGTGAAATTCAGAGAGAGCTGGAGGGGTAGAGTGAAGACTGATTTTTAGGAGGGCCTTCAATGTCAGGCTAAGGAATCAGCATTTTTTTTTCCTATCAGCAGTAGGGAGCCAGTGAGTATTTTTGAGTAAGAGAATTGTCTGATTTGTATTTTAGAAAAATTAATTTGGCATCTGTATGAAGGATGGACTAATGAGAAAGAGGGGCCAAACAGAATAGCATGAGCCTAAGGCAAGTGCAGAGTAGTGTTAGAGGAAAGAAAGCATTTCTTTCTGTATCAGGGGAAACTGATTTTAAGCTCTAAGAGTGAAGGTAGAACAACCTGAGTCCCTTCTAACCCCCTCTTCTGTGCCCCCCCTCACTTTTACCCAGTACCCTTATCTTTGTTGCAAAGAGGCCTGGGGAGGGACTGGAGGCTCAGCAAACCTGGTCTGGAATCCAACCGATGGAGTATTTGCTGAATGACTCCTATGAGCTTGGCATGGTACTGTGTGCTAGCCAGAACAAGGTGGTGAGAGATGCCCAGAGATGTCCCGACTCCTCTGGCATTATGCCCAGGGTGGTCTAACAGAATTCTGGGGCCCTGGGAGAGATGGATGCCCAGAGTGGGTCTAGTTCTTAAGGCCACAATAGGAGAGATGGAAAGGGGCCCGAGAGCTGGCTGATGTAGAAACAAAGAACCTGTCAATCCAGTCCACCTGAACTTTTCCCTTAGAACTTTTTAGAAGTGAGGGAAGAAATAGGGAAACTCCGAAGTATAAGGACAGGGGAGCGGTCATTAGTGTGACTGGAGGTGGCTTTGGCTTCTCTGGATGTTGATGGAAAATGAGTGGCCAGTGGGGAGAATAAGCCTAGTGCTTGAAATCCAGTGCCCATATAGATGCCACACCTACCCTAATTAATATGGATAATGGGAATAACACGTTTTTTCCATTACTTACATACCTCATCAAATTTGAACCTCAAAACCCAATAAGATAAGTAGTGAAAATATTATAGTTCCCGTTTTGCAGATGAGGAAACTGAGTCTCAGAGAGGCACAGGGCCTTGGCCATACACATAGTATGAAAACACTAGGACTCAAGTCTTCTGACCCCTGGGACTTTCCCCTAGGTCATCCAACTTTTTTTTCCCCCTTAGGTGAGAAAGAGGTTGTGAGAAGAGAGAAAGGCTTAGAGGAATCAGGGTGAGAAGATATTAACCAAGGCCTGGTGGGTGGACATCGAAATATGACAAAGATAGACCCCTCCCTGGTGCACTGCAGTTGGCTACTTGCCCAGGGTCCACTGCCTAGTCCCTATCTGGAGGTTCCTGGTGCTATGCCTCCTTTTAGAACCAGACTTCAAAAGTACTCCTGGGGTCCTGGACTAAGCTTCTCCTACCCTTTTGCAACAGGGCACCCCCAAACTCAGCCCCCACATAAGACATCACTATTTTATTAGCGGTCTCTGATTAACCAAACTTGGCATTCGCCTTCTCCTGCCCTCATCTTTCCTGGCTCCGAATCAATGGCTTTGATATGCTAATTAGGGAGTAATTTAATTTCAAAAGGCCGCAATTAACAAGGGTGTTGTGGACATGCTGTAGTTAAGCGGAGTAATCTAATTTGCATTAGTAACAAGCAGGGACTAATTAGAAGCTTAATTAGACACTTAGACGGTTCTTGTGTTTACTTTCTTAATGAGATGGAGTGGGGTCTTTTTTTCCCCCTTTTTCTTTCTTCTTCTTTTTTTTTAGTTAATTCTTTTCTAGATGAAGGCAGGAAATGAATAGTGAAGGGGAGCTACCGTACTAGGGTCTTCGAGGGTCTGAGGTGGGGCCTGCATGGCGTGTGCCAAGGGTGGTGTGTGTTTGTATCCCTCAGTTTGTGGGAAAGTAAGGAGGGCTAACCATTGGCTGGAGGAAGCCAGAGGCAACTTATCAGACGCAGAGAGGTGAGAAAAAGAGAGAAGATACTAGGAGAAATTCCAAAAAGACTTCTTGTAAGGGGTTCCCTACAGCGTTAGGTGTTTCCTGGGAGGTAATACTACTGCTAAGTGACCTGCATCCAGATTGGTCTACACCTTGCACATTCTTTTATTCCCACAGTCTATATTTCCTCTTCCTCACTTTCTTAACTCTAACTCTTAACCAGCCCTTTCGAAACTCAAGTCCAAGCACGTACATTGAGCATTTCCTGGTCCACAATGATCTTTCCCTCCTCTGAATCTCAGTCTAATACAATGATACATTGAATGATATGTTGAATATATTTACCTGCCTGCTCTGAGCTTGGCTTTCCCCTAAATGCCAAAGGAAATTCACATTTAGATAAAACCTGGTTCCTGTCCTCAGGGAGCTCACAGTCCAGTAGGCAGCAGAGACACTAAGAAATGGTTATAAAATAGTGTTTTTGGTGCATCAGAGAGTAATCAAACAAAGCATTTGTTCTCTGAAGGGGAGGAGGAGAAAGTCAGTCAATAAGCACCTACTATGTGCCAGGGGCTGAAGATACAAAGAATGACAAAAGACAGCCCCTCAGAGAACTCACAATCTGAAGTGATTGCCTCATTAGTAATGAGGGGATCCTGGAGAACTTTTTGGAGGAGGTAGCATGTGAATTGGGTTTTAAAGGATGGGTTAGCATTGGCTGACTCCCTGTCCCACTAGGTGTAAGGGAAAGAGCACCAGACTGGGAAACAGCAAACTTGGATCTTAGTCCCCTGCCTCTTCATTATGTTTCTTTAGAAAACGCATTTCACTTTCTTGTGTTTCAGCATCTACATCTATAAAATGAGGAGACTGGTCTAGATAATCTCTAGGGTGGATTCCAGTCCAGACATGCTAGGATTTTATATATACAGTTCAGCTAGCATGTACTACTTGCTATCTTTGCCTGTGTATATGTCTTGACTCTCCAGCTAATATGTGAAGTTTTTTTTTTGGTGGGGGGTGGTGGAGAAGAGGTCAAGAGATACTTCTCTGTATCCTTGTATAACTCCTCGTTCAGTGCTGTGTACATATTGAGTGTTCAGGAAATACATTTTAATTGAATAATTTGAGGGATCCCCAAGCTGCCATCTAAAGCTGTCTCTAGGACTAAACTTTTATGGCCAAGGAGATTTTGAGAATCAGAGACAGAGTAGTTTTGTTTTGTTTTGGTTTTTTTTATCTCTCCCCTTTCTGCTATGGCAGTCAGCTCCATCCACAACTCTGGCCTCCCAGAGCTACCAGATCCCTTCTTAAACTCATCTGATGATTTCAGCCTGAAAAAAAGTCCTTGAAGCTATGGTATGACCTACTTTTTTCAGATAGACCCCCCCCCCCAAGCACATCCCATCATTCCAAGGGCCACTGTTCCCCCAAAGGAGTAGAAGTGCATTGGGATCCAGAGAGCCCTTTCAGCAGTGAGGAAGGAATGTCTAAGACTTAATAAGTTTTCCCTCTCTAGAATTTCCCCAGGATCAAGAGAGGAATCTGGGATGGAGAGGAGATTGCAGCAAGAGAAGCTTATGCTCAGATACCTGGAATAAGCTTTCTCTTCTAATCCATGGTGTATAGCATCCCTCCAAGCCTTTAAATCTAAGTTCAAAGTCAGCCATCTCTAATAAGCCTCAGATTCTCTGCCCATTCTCTATCTACTTCCCACAAATCTCTGTCCTACACTCTTAGTCCTCAACCTACTTTTATAATTTGATCATTATAGTTTGCCATTGATAACATGATTGTCCAGACTTATTATACAATAAACTCTTGCAATGTAGGGGCTACTGAGTCAATTGTTACTACATGTGGCCCTGTATAGGTAACACAGGAGACCTGTATTCTGATTCTGGCTTGAATACTTATGAGCTGTGTGATTTTGGACAAATCACAGCCTCAGTTTCTCTCTCTTTAAAAAGAGAATAATGATAACCCTCATAGGGTTGCTCATATAATCATAGGTTTAAAGCTAGACTAGACCTTAGGAGTCATGTGATCCAACACTCATTTTACAGATGAGGAAACAGAACCTGAAAGGGTCATACAAAGCTCAAATAAGATAGTAGATATAAGAACAGCCTGAAAAGTTTTTAAAAGCTAGATACAAATTATTATTATTATTGGGAGAGCATGGCGTGTGGGGCCAAACGGCAGGTCTAGAGCCAGAATATCTAGTTTGGAATCCCAGCTCTGCCTTTTAATACCTGTGTGATGATGGACAAGTTCTTTAACCCCTCCAGGCCTTGCTTTTCTTGTCCATAAAATGAGGAGGTTGTACCAGATGACCTCTGAGGTCCCTTACAATTCTAAATCTATGATGCTGTGTTCATTGTGGGATCAGTCAAGCTTTGACAGACTGACTGGTCCCCAAGGAGAAATGAGGGTCTCCGGTGTTGAGTGCATTATGAAAGGGACAAGGGGAAGGCTCAGAGTGACAATCACACAAGCATGGACAGAGGCAAAGCAGCTTTCATTCCCACTAACACACTTTTGCTTCTCAAGTGGGAAAACAGAGAGAAGCAAAGCAGATGGGGAAAATTTCTTAGCATGCCTGTCTCTGGGATTTGAGGCCCCAGGGACTGTCAGATTGAATCCCAGGGGCACCAGGGCCTCATGTAGTAGGAGTGCAGGTCATACTCTTCTTTTGGGAAAACTGCTGCTAAGTTAGAAAGAGTGTAAACATATACGGGGAGGGGAGTATGAATTTTCTTAATTTGGGAGCCTGAAAAGAGCTTCGGGTCTTTCTTCCTCATTCTCCCACATATTTAATCCGACTCCCTTGTTTGATTTATCTTCTTGTTTCCCTGGGTTTTACAAGGTTGTATGTAAAGGCATAAGAGTTGCTCTTAAGTGGACCCTGCAATCTAAGACACACCCCCCACCCCATCCCTGATGCCATTCCCATTTCTCACTGCCTCCAAAGACCTTGGCCCAGCCTTCCTTTTCTGAAGCCCTCAAGCTTAGCCCCTTATGTATTGAATGGTCACTAGATAACGACTAGCTTCCAAAGCACCAAAGACTAGGTGCTGGGGAGGAGAAGAAGAAGAAGGGGGAAACTTGTACAAAAGGAAATTCCTCCAGGGCCCTTGTGTATCTGAACCAGAGCAGGGTTGTAGGGGCAGCTAGTTCTCAGGGAAACCTGTTTCCCCTGTCTCCACCCTCAGGTGTCTGTTGAGTTATACTGGTTGAAGTATCAGTATGTTTAACCCTGAAGAAAGAGTGCTTGTTGGGAGGTCGATCAGGAGACATTGGCTTAATATCTCCTAGCCTGTGGTTTTGGCATCTACTAGCAATACAACTTTAGGCAAGTCACTTATCTCTTCATTTTCCTTATTTACAAAATGGACTAGCACCTACCTCACAGGGTTGTGAGAAAAAGGTTCTCATTATACAATGGAAAGAGTGTTGAAATTGGGGGCATAGGACCTGAGTTCAAATCCAGACTCTGCCACTTACTACCAGAGTGACCTTGAGCAAGTCATTCCCTGGGCCTCAGTTTCCCCACCTATAAAATGAAGAGGATGGGCAGATGACTTCTGAGGCCAGCTCTAGATTTATGATCCTACGGGCTCTTTGTAAACTTTCATTTCATCAAAAAGCATTTATTAAGCAGTTACAATGTAGCATGTATTGTGTTAGGGTGCTGTGTGCTTTCATATTCCTGGCTATTGCTTTAGTTTCTCCTGGTTCCAACATTTACCTGGGGGTGGGACTTGGAGTAGAGGTGTAGTTTGTAAACAGATATAAACTGACATGTGCTCTAGCCCCATCATGAGGGGCCCTAACCCCTGAAGAGTCCTTTAAGGAAAGTGCTTTAGATTTATTTTCTCATCTGAGCCTCTCGGTAGCCAAGTAAAGTGGGTACTGTGGATATATGGCAAAGGTGCAGACACTGGGACTCAGAGAAATTAAATGTAATGCCTATAGTCACACAGAGTCAGAGTTTGAACCCTGTCTTCCTGACACCAGGTCCAGCACTCTAACCAGTGGCTGTAAGCTGCATTCAGTTTGGGTAACTTGGTCCTCCTTGCTCCTTGGTGGTGATGTCTTTGGAGGGGAGAGGTCAAGGAATATAACTCTAATTTCATCTTACTAAGTCAAACTCCAATAGGCTGGATGGTTATAGAGGGGGAGATAGCCACTCTGATGGGCAGAGTGCCATCTCTCTTTGAATAAGCCTGGACCTGGTCTCCAGGACTGTTAAAGCTACCTGGAACCTTAGAGGGATGATTCTGTATTTACTGACTGTGTTCCCCAAGACCTGGGTCCTCCCTTGTAAAATATTAAATATAAAAGGCAGCACCAAACAGTTGAAAAATCTCAAAGCCAGAAATACTTGGGGCTCAACTTGTGTCATTGACATATACTGGGTGTGTGACCCTGGCCAAATCGCTTTATTTCTTAGTACTCTGGGAAACTCTCTTTAAGACCAGAAGTTTCAGAGCAGGTGACAAGTGCATAGCTGGAGGAAATTTTCTCATTGGGAAATTCCCTTTTACTAATGAAATCCCAACCCAAATGATTAAATGTGGTATTATGCATGGATTGGAAACACTAAATACATGAGACAATATTTTGCTATGAAACCAGACTTAATTTCATTTTTTGGTTCCACATTTCCCTCTTACTCCTGTTTCCATGTATTGGAAACACTAAATACACGAGACAATCTTTTTTGGCTGTGAAAATAGATTTAATTTCATTTTTTCCCCAAATTCCCCCCTTCCTCCTTTATTTTAAAGAATATTTTATCCTTCTAGAATCCTGGATCATCATTTATGAATTCCATGGGAATTGTGATATATTCTGAACTCAACATTAGCCCAAAATTAATTTGGGAAATGTTGATCTATCCAGTCCCATCTTCCTTTTTACCTTGATGAAATTTGAACTTAGAGGAATGAAATGATTTGCCTAAAGTCACACAGCAAATCAGGACTAGAACCCAAGTCTGCCAAATCCCAGTCAAGTATCTATGCCACTAAAACACACTGCCTGAGATTGGTGTCTGTGTGCAAAAGTCTGCCTAGGGTTCCATCTAGCTCTAGTTTCTTCTTTTCCTGGAAAATATGGAGAGGCAGCATGGTGAAATGTCTAGAGAATCAAACCTCAGTCAAGGAGACCAAGGTTCAAATCCAGCCCCTGACACATACTGGGTGTGACCTTGACTAAGTCTCAATCTATCTGGGCAGGGACAATTCTCCAAGACAATAAATTGCAGAATTACTGAGTTGGTAGAGGGAGTTTTCTTAGTGGGATCTCCTCTAGACAGGTGAAATAATGGTCCAGACCAAAAAGAAAACTGCATTATAGATTTCAAATTAGCTGTGATTTCATGAGTGGCTGCTGGCCTTCCATAAATGCAGTTCGATACCCTCCCTGCCTAACATGATTTTATGAGCTGCTCTGGCCAAACGTAGCTAACCTTGTAGTGATGACCCTCTTCGAAGTTAGATAGGATAATCCTTAGGAGACAGCACACACTTGATAACTGGGCTCCCCTTGAAAGCTTTCAAGCTAGGAAGAGTCTCCAAATTAGTGCTCTGCTATCATTGTCTTCAGAAACCTAAGGTCACCTCCAAGCCATGATACCAGTATATATTACTGTAGATTGTCTATGCATAGAGGGAACGTCTGTTCTATACTTCTGTTTGGATAATCTTGGTGAAAAACTGCCCCTAAGTCCTTAGGGTCAAGTTTTGTCTCCAAACTAGACAGCTCAAGCTCACCCAAGGAGGTGTTTATGTTATGTATTTCTACAACCCTTACAGATTCAGGTTCATAGAAAGAATTTAGAGATTAGAGGTTCCCTAGCCAAAGGATTCTTAACCCGGGGTCTGTGAATTCTGTGTGTGTGTGTGTGTGTGTGTGTGTGTGTGTGTGTGTGTGTGTACGTACACATTGTCCTACAATGCAATTGCTTTCCTTTGTAATTATACGAATTTTATTTTATACATTTAAAAACAGTATTCTGAGAAGGGGTCCCTAGGCTTCACTAGACTGCCAAAAAGGTGCACCGCACAAATAGGGCTTTAAGAGCTGCGCTTGGCCAACTCCATGCTAGCAAGAAGATTTTTTAAACCCCGGTCTTGTGACGCCAAATCCGGGGCTCTTTTCACCGGTTTATCCTGGACAAAAAGTGAGTTTGTGTAAGTATACAAGGTGCAACACGTATTAGGGCGCATGTGCACTTGCAAAATCTCTCTCCAACTGTGTGCACACACACGCAGGAACACGCACCCAGGCCCTCCAGCTGGGCCGGTTTGTGTGCATGTGTGCGCTTAGCAGAGCGCGCGCGCCTGGGGGAGCCCGCAGGGGCTGCTCTGCTCTCTCCCAGGGAAACTCTGGGCATCCATCAGTCTGTTAATTGCACTAATTAGAGATCGCGGAGGTGTTAATTGGAAAACCCTGGTATTGTGCCTGTTTGGGGAAGAAAACGTCAATAAAAATTAATTGATGAGTTAGCAGGGCGGGCGGCGCGGGTTTGCGGCGAGTCACAGGGTGTCGTGGCAAATGTTACCGCTCAGATTAAGCGATTGTTAATTAAAAAGCAACGGTAATTAATACTCCCGCTGCCATATGGTCCCGCTAAAAGACACAAAAGGTTTCTCTGTGTCTCCTCCCGCGCCCCCACCCCCACCCCCAGCACCCTCTCCTCCCAAAGCGCCTGGCGTGGTCTGGGCTCCTGCCCCCAACTAGCTTGTGTCTTCTTTCTGACATCCTCACCGCCGATTCTAGCTCTTCAGAAACGGAGCTCCGGTGGCTACGGAGCTAGGCCAGGTTTTAAGTTCGGCACTCGGCAGCTCTTTATTTCGAGGCCAACCCTCAGAGCGGAAGTTGTAGCCCCAGGAACCTCCCGAGCCCGGGAGCTGGAGAAGGTGGCTCTGGCTAGCTTTCTCTAAGCTCTCTGGCAGACTACTGCCAGAGGAGCCCCAGCGGCTTCCAGGGCTCAGAGCTGCAAGGGACTGACTGCTCCCCCTGAGGGAGTCACACTTGGGATCCGAGGAAGGGATGGGGCGGGGCAAACCTCCTGCTCTTCCTTCCTCAGAGGGGAGACGCAAGGGGATGGGAGCAGAAGTCATAAAAGGCTAGCGACTCGAAGATTTCTTTGGTTTATGGTCCCCCTCCCCCATGAGAGCACTATCTACCACTGCAGGTCAGCACCCTCAAGAGGTTAAGTGAAGAGGACCCAGGTCACAGAGCCAATGTGTCAGAGGTGAAACTTGCTGATCCCAAGTCTAACAGGTTCCAACACTCTGTCTCTCCACCATACCTTGCTATCTTTCTAACAAACACATTAGGAAATTGTAGCCCAGGAAGCCAGCTGAGTGCATTGCTTACATGTTCAGTTGGCTTCCAATAGATATTTGCTGAGTGAAAGGATGAATGAAATATTACATATTTTAGTGCTTGTGTCACTGCTTAACCAAGCTGCAAGCTTCCTGAGGGCAAGACTGTTTTCACTAAACTTTGCTTTTCCTCCAGAGCCTAGAATAGTCCTTTGCATAGAGTAGGCCCTTAATACATATTTGTTGATTGAATAAATAAATGTGAGGGGAAGGGAAGAAGTAGGAGGGAGGGAAACAAATTGGAAGTACAGGCCAATGTAAAGAGAATATTTGGAGGATAAATTTAGTATTTAGGTAGAATGGGAGAGATACTCCTTTAGATCCGTTAGGTCTGTACTGAAGACCTGTGAGTAAGATTGTGGAGAAAAGAACTGAGCTGAGGGAGAAAGAAAGCACATGTGTCCAATTGGTCCCCTATGGCTGCTGCCTATCGATCTGGGCCCTAGGTCTTTCTCTCACCAAGGAACTCAGGATTTGGACTTGACCCCCTTCATCTTAGTCCTACTGTGAGGAGATTTTTTTTTTTAGGGGCTTCCTTTAATTTCACATTTTATTTCCCTTCCCCCTCCTTGCTCCTCTTTTTCACCTTCTTTTTCTCTGTCATTTTTTTCTTTCTTTCTTTTCTCTTTTTTCTCTCTCCATTCTCTCTTTTCTTCTTTCTGTTCTCTGTTGGTGACTGACTCTTGGGGCCATGGGGCTGGGTCAAGACAAACAGCCTCTGCTCCCTGCCCACCTTAGCCTCCCCACCCTTCTTGCTGGCTGAACCCAGTTACATCTAAACCAGCTCCCTCACAGCTTACCCAACATACCAGCCTCATTGCAACACATGGAGGAGAGGAAGGCAGGGGGTGTGGAGTCTGGTTGTGTGAGTGTAAGGGTGTGTTTTAGAGTGCAGAATGTGGATGGGGTGGGGGGAGTGAATGTGGGGGTATGTGGGTGGAAGTGAGTGACTGTGTGAGGAGGTGTGCGGGTGTGTGTCTGCTAGTGCAAAGGCTCCAGGAGGGAACAGAGAACTCCACATGGGAATTAATGTCATTCATACACCCTGCGGAAATGACTTTTCAAATGCATATAATCTCAAGCATGCAAATGAGAGGCTTGCTTCACCCTGTTTAATATGAATGATCGGCCCTTGAATAGCTATTATTACACGCCACATTGCAGCAATTATGTTGTTCACTGGTTGTCTTCTGCACCCCCCCCAAAAAGGGGGGGGGGCAGAAAATAAAGGGAGCTCTAGGCTTTCTTCTCTCTTCCTCTTTCCCTGTGGCTTTCTCCAAACTTGTATTACCCACTGTTTGATTAGTGACTCAGTAGTGCTTGTGTGTGTGTGTGTGTGTGTGTGTGTGTGTGTGTGTGTGTGTAAATGCATGCGTGTCTATAGTAGGGTGTCCTCTTCCTTCCTGGGAGGGCAACTGTTGGATTCTCCTTCCACATCTGTCAGATTCTACCCACTGGTCCCTGAACCCCACCATAGGTTTGAGTGTCAGCACCCACCAAGAAGATGGAGGCCTGTGAATTGTCCCCCTCCCTTTCCTTCTTCACTCCCCAATCCCATTTTCATCTGGCCTGGTCCTGAGTCTGGGAAGGAGTGGAAGGCCCTGAAGTCTGACTGGTGGTGGTCAGAGGTGGGGGTCAGCTCTCATGGTGTGAGCTGAGCCTGTGGAGGAAGGCCACAGAAGTCCCATCAATCACACCTCAGCTGCTTGCCCTCAGGCTGACACCACCATTAAGGCTGGAGACCAGAGTGCTCAATCTCTTCCAAACCATCACCCCTACCAGGGCCAGGCCCCTGGCCCCTGCTGCAGCCCCCAGCCACACAGCCGTAGCCCCCCCCCCTGGGGTGACAGGAGGCTGGTCTGGGTTATAGCACAATGTGAGCATGAACCCACAGGGAAATTCACAAACAGAAGCAACAAGCACATGGACACACACACACACACACACAAATCCTTATGCATAGATCTGACCATTTCTTCTTCGTTAGCTCCTTGTTACCAACCAAATAAAGCTCACACTCCTTAGCCTGGCTTTCGAAGCCTCCCATGATATGGTGCCACCCTTCCTTGTTCTTCCATATTCTGGGCAAGTCACTTAATCCTCTTTGCCTCAGTTTCTCCATCTGCAAAATAAACTGGAGAAGGAAATGGGAAACTACTCTGGTATGTTTGCTAAGAAAACCCTGAATGCGCTTACAAAGAGTGAAACGACTGAACAAGTACACTTACAAATTATAGAGTTAGGGGCGGCTAGGTGATGTAGTGAATAGAGCACTGGCCCTGGATTCAGGAGAACTATTAGTTCAAATCTGGCCGCAGAAGCTTGACACACTTACTAGCCATGTGACTTTGGGCAAGTCACTTAACCCCAATTGCCCCGCCCCCACACCAAAAGCAAAACAAACAGACAAACAGATGATACAGTTATCTGGATATGTTCAGGACCATAGCATTTAGAGATGGGACGGACTTTAAAGATCTTCTAGTCCAAGCCCCTCCGTTTACAGATGATTCAACTGAGGTACAGGCAGAGTAAATGACTTACCTAAAGTTATGTAGCTAGTTAGGAACAAAGCTAGAACTTCAGTCTAGGTCCCTTGATCCCAAATCCAGCCTGCTCTCCACTACATTTCATGTCCCCCTAATATAGTGCAGGAACAATCCAATCTAACCTTTAAAAAGCATTCACAAAGCACCTATTATGGGCTAGGTACAAGGCTAGATTTTAGCGATACAAAGAAAAATGAAAATCAGTCTCTGCCCTCAAGGAATTTGCATTGTACTGGTAGGATACAATGTGTAAACAGATTCATATACACAAATTTACTAGAGGTGGAAAAGAGAATAAATAAATAATAGAATCAAGAAATTCAACTAGGAAGTGGCACATGAACTGACCTTTGAATGAAACTCAGGCTTCTAAGAACTGGAGGTGAGGAGGGAGGATATTCTAGACATGGGGGAAAGGCTGTGCTAAGAAAGGCATGACGTATATAACCTGTATCAAATTTAGGAAGAGGGGAGGAGGGGGAAGGAGAGAGAAAAAAATTGGAAATCAAAATCTTGTAAAAATGAATGCTTAAAATTGCCTTTACATATAATTGGGGAGAATAAAATAATATTTTAAAAATGAAATTTAAAAAAGAAAACAATGAAGACAGGAGATGGAATGCTGAGTTTGGCCTATAGCAAGTAGAAGACCTTGGACCTTGGAACCCATCTATTCCAACCCTTGAATTTAACCATTGAGATCCAAGGAAATGAAGTTGGCCTTGGATAAGGGGTAAGGAGTGAGGTCACGTCTTATAATCTTTATATCTCCCCACCACCACCTCCAAGTACCTACTACTATATTTTCCACATTGTAGGTGTCTAATACATGTTTGTTGAGTTGAAATGTAGTACCTAGAATCATAGGATTATAGATTTAGAGATGGGAGGAAATCTTAGGAATCCATTCCAACCTCCCCAGGATACAGATGGGAAGACTGAGGCCTAGAGAAGGGCAAATGACTCGCCCAAGATTACACATTAGTAAATTAGAATCACAGGATTCAGACTTAGGGCTTTTGCTTCCAAATCTATCACCCTCCATAGAATTTGACTGGAAGGTCTCTCCAGTCCTCTCACATCTCAACAGTCATCTACAAAGATAAACAACCAAACCTTGCAGTTCTAGATCAACCAAAAGGAAGGCTGGGAATTTCTCCTTTCAGAGAAGAGGGAAAAATCCTGAGACCATTGCTTTGGCAGAGGCTTGAGTTGTTGATATGTCCTCTCAATATCTGACTCTTTTCCAACTGTTCATTCCCTGATTTTCTATGAAGGCACCATGAAACAAGATTGGAAGAACAACCATCCATTCTGGGTATCCTAGGTTCTAAATCAGAGACCCTGGGGAGAGATGTATTTGGCCTTCTTCCCAAAAGAAAAGTGGAATTGACTAGGGATGGGGGTGGGAACAGTTTTGGAGAAGTAGAGAACAGTTCTATGAACTGGTATAAATTGGAAGGGTAGTGGGGTATTTCTCTTCTCCTAGATGTATAGAGGCAGCCTGATAGAATGGAGAGAACCCTGAATTTTGGAGTCAGGGGACCTAGATTAAAATTACAGCTATGCTACTAACTCGTATGACTAGTTTATATGTATGAGTAACCCCTCAGGGACCTCAGTTTCTTCACCTGTAAAATAGAATGGGGAGGGGGAAGAGAAAGAAGGCCCTGATTCTTTTTTTTATTATTAATTGTTCATTATTTAGCACAATGCCTGACACATAGTAGGCAGTTAATGTTTATTGGACTGGATTGGTCAGTCTCTAAAATCCATTCTGGACCTTAATCCTATAATTTGGTTTCTAACGCCCTCCCCCCAGTTAGTTTCCAGGGGTGGAGGGAGTCAAGTTAATTTCTTCCTATCACCCTCCCCCTCCTCCCTCCTTCCCCCCTCCCCCCATCCCCACACACTTTGAACTTCCTTCTGTGAATTTTTGAGGAGAGTCAGTTGGGGACAGGGCAGGGCAGGCCTGGAATACAGCTCTTCTAAACTCCTAAAGGCCTTATCCTAAGAACTGGAGCACATAGAAGTTAATAGGTTTTTAACAAGGAGTAGGAGAGTAACGCCATCACTCCCCTGCCTTCTCCCTGCTCAGCCCTTCCAGTACTGGGATCTCCACAAGCCCAATGGAAGGAAGACTCACCTAATATCAGCTTCACTCTGGGGATGACTCTCCTTTCATTCCTCCCCCCACCCCCCTACACACACACTTCTTCCTTGGCATGGGTTTGGGGGTTGGGGAGCTTCAGGCCAAGAGGGAGGAGGCTACAAGCGAGGGGTTATCTGCCTGCAGAATTTGGGGGAGGGGGTTGGATAGGTGGGGGTGGTGCCTGAGAAGCAGACTCTAGTTGGGGCATGTGGGTATCAGGGACAGAAAACTGCCTTGGGATCGTGAGCCAGCCCTGCCGGTCCAGCTCCCGAGTCTCAGCCCCTCCTCTCTTCCCTACCCCCCCTCCCCATCCCCGTCCCCATCCCTTCCTCCAGGTCCCGCTAGAGCGACATGATGGTGGAATCTGCCTCGGAGACAATCAGGTCGGCCCCGTCCGGTCAGAACGGAGTCAGCAGTCTTTCCAGCCAGAGCGATGGTGGCGGGGGTGGCGCTGGAGCCGCAGGAACTGTGACAGGAGCAGGAGGAGGAGGAGGAGGAGCAGGGAGGGATGGAGGAGCCAGCGGGGAGAGCAACGGCGAGATGAGCCCTGTGGAGCTCTTGCACTTTCAGCAGCAACAGGTAGGAGCCGTCTCTGACTCCCCTTCCCCCACCCCAGCTCGTTCCCCCCACCCCCACCCTCTCATTCATCCCCCCCCCCTCCCGTTTCTGCTCCATCTGTCTGTCTCCTCTGATCCCTCAGGCTGGGGGGAGGGGAAAGAAGGAGGAGAACTGGGCCTTACTCCCACCCCTGGCTTAATGAGGAGGGAGCTTCTACCCAGTGACAAACTGCCTTTCTTCCATCCCTCCGGCCTCATTTCCCCGATCTCGAAAAGGTCCAGTCTTCTAGCGCCCCTACCAGGCATCGGCTACCATTTAGTCTCCTAGGTGGCTGGGAACTGACAGAGGAGATGGGGCCCAGGGGGATGGGTTAAGTCTAACTTCAAGGAGGCTCCCTTTCGGAGAAAACTCTAGGGGGTGGGGTTTGGACAGAGCCTGAATTGACTGGAGAGTTACTGTGCCCTCATCAGGGAACTGGAAGGACCAGAGTCTGTGCACTTTTAGCGTGTGAGTGGATAGGTGGTTTAAGGACCATGTGGCTCATTTCCTGGGTATTCTGTGATTGAGCTTGGCTGGGTAAGGATTTGCCTACTTTGATCTTCCCAGCAAGGTATAGTGGAAAGACACTTGGGTTCCAATCCTGGCTCTACCACTTACTGTCTATTATCTTGGATGAATCTCTCCTCTGCTCTCTGGGTCACAGTTTTCTTGTCTGTAAAATTGAAAGAATGTTTTGTTGTCTAAGGTCCCTTCCAGCTGTAAACCTTTTGAGTGATGATCCTAAATCTCCCGGGCCAGTACCACACCTCTTTTGCCCCTCAGGGTTGCAGGAGGCCCAGGCATCCAAAATTGGTGTGGTCCTTGTAGCCTGGAAGAGGCCTTGGCTGCAGATCTAGGTCACAGGTTTGGGGTAGGGTAACGGAAGGTATGTTCCCCTCATGTGAGGGTGGGGCAGAGGTGATGCCTAGACCTTTCATTTCATCCATCTAAGGGACTCTTTAATAGAGGAAATTTTCTCTACCAATAAAGATGGGCACCTTTTCCACAACTTATTGTCTCAGAGTTGTCTAGAAAACTCAGGGGTTAAGTGACTTCTCCAGCCACTATGTGTCAGTAAGTCAGTCAGTAAGCACCTACTGTGCTACGCACTGGGGATATAAAAAGGCAAAAGATAGTCCCTGCCCTCAAGGAGCTTACAGTCTAACTCTAATGGGAGAGACAGCACGAAAACAACAATGCAAACAAGTTATATACAGGATAAATGGGAAGTAAGCAACAGAGGGAAGGCAACTAGAATTAAGAGGAGTTGGGAAAGATTTCCTAGGTCTTTCTAATTCCAAGGTCAGCTCTCCATCCACTATGCCACAATACTTTTCCGAGTACCTTGTTTTTGATAGATCAAATTCACAGGGATCCTCTGGGGGATCCTCCTCTCTCTTTGAATATCACCTCTACTTTCATATCCTATTCCCCCTTCCAATTATGCCTGCCTCCCCCCTTCCCTATACACACACTCTATTTCCTGTAAATAATTAAGGTCAAAGCTGCATCTACAAGACAGTTAAGAGTCACTGACACTGCCCAGTGAGTTCAGCTGTATGTATAATGACAATGCAGGGGCCCCAGGTCTCATGGGTTAGGGAAAAGAGGGAGAATCATGATTTACTTGTTTGGGGAAAACCGGCTCGGCCAGCCCTTGGCCTCAGATTCTCCTTCATTTATTTGTTTTTGCTTCTCACATCTGAAGCTGCCCCTGTTAGCCCTGATGACTTCAAGGTGAATGTGGAAATACAAAGATGTGAAGAGAGGCACACCCCTGCCTTTCAAGGTCCCAGCTGAGGCCCCAGTCTGTCCCCTCCCCATTCACTCCACAGCTACTGCCCCCTCCAGCCCACCTCAACCCAGGACACCAATCCTGCCCATGTTAGATCACATTGCCTTGATCCTGAAGGACCCTGAGAAAACCATAGGCTCCTAGAATCTTCAAGTTTGAGTTGCAAGAGATTTTAAAAGTGATTTAATCTGCCAACAACCTCTCAATTTACAGATAAGAAAACTGAGGCCAAGAAAGAGAAAGTAAATTGCCTAAAGTCACTGGAATAATTTTAGATACAAGAATAAGCATCGGAACCACCTCTCCTGCCTCTCTGACCTGGAGTGGACCTTGGAACATAAAGTATTAGATACCGAAAGTCAGAGCCAGGAAGGCATCTTCCTAGGATCTTAAATCTAGAAGGACATTAGAGACCATCCAAACCAATCCCCTCATTTTACAGATGAGGAAACTGTGGTGCAGTGACTTACTCAATGTCATGCATGTAGTAAGCATCAGAGGTGAGATTTGAACCCAAGATCTCTGACTGATTCCAAGAACCCTTAACATTGCACCATGATGTCTCCTGTCTTAGATTATCAAATATTAGAACATAGAACACGGAATATCAGCTGGATGGAATTAAAATCATCAGATTATAGGCTTTGAGCTGGAAAGAACCTTGTAGGCTAGTTTGCTTTATTTTACAGATGAGGAAACTGAGGTACATGGAAGTTAGTGACTTGTCCATGGTCATACAGGTAGATGATTGATTGTCATCCTTAACTCTCTAAGAGGACCAAAATGACATCACTAGGCTAGCGTCAGCTTTCAGTGTGTCTGGAAATGATCAGACCAATATGAGCTTGGAATGCGCTCCCACAGGTTGGACACAAATAGCCCAGGTGAACATTTGGGATGGATTCTCTAAATTTGTGCAATTCATGTTTCTTTTGAGAAACAGGTAGTAACCATCTTAGAATGGGATTATCTGGAGAAAAGACCTTAGAACATGGAACATTAGAACACAGAATGCAGGGCTCTCAGAATGTACAAAGTTATAACAAAGAATATAGAAGGGGGGAGGTCAGTAGATAACTAAGCCTCCTTCAAGCATCTAGATCCTAGGCTAGCCTCTCCTACTTCCCCCATTCTTCAGAGAAGGAAACCGAGGCACCAACTAGTGAAGTAACCAGCCTATGGTCTTCTTGTACCACTGGAGTGTCAGATGAACCTACACCTTCTCTGAAATTGTTACCTTTCCTAGTAGCATTTGATGCTGGAAGGGTTTGAGGACTGAAAAAATAATTTCCTATTCCCCATTGCTTGGAACAGAACAAGAGATGTTTCTAAGCCATTCTAAGGGGGTATAGGATCTGTTAATGTCTTGAAGTGTTCCTAGCAATGCTTAAAAATCCCAGTAAGAGAAGGTTGGGAACCCTGCAATCAAAGCCTCTTTTCTCCTGGGGAGCAGGAAGCAGAAACTCAATTGGTTTTCCCCATAATGAAAGTTACAAATGTTCCCTACCCCACCCCTAGACAGACAAACTTTATATCAAAACAAAACAAAGTACTCCTACTCCAAAAAAAGTCCCCCAATCCGCACCCATTTTTACATGGTTATATGCCCCTTCTGGCAAGGGTTCCTACACCATGCTCCATCTCTCCCCTCCCTCTAAGAGTGCGAACTGTGCCAGGAATATTGAATGCAAGGGGAAATTATCACCTAGGGCAAAGTCTTATTTTAAAACATTTATTTAGTATTTGAAAAAGTACCTCTTGCTTTGAGCTATCTTTACACGAATAGAGTAAAGTATGGACACAATTATCTGGATAATTTAAGTCTGTCTTCTCAAAATCCCCCACAATTGTAGCCACGGAGGGCCTGAATGACTTGGGCATTTAGAAGCTGTCTGGGGTGGTGGAAGAAGCTGCGGTGCCTGCCCAGGCAGATGAACTGGGTTTAGATGACATTCCCACCATCTCAGCCATGTCAACTTGGGTGGCTGACTTTCCATTTCTGAGCCTCAGTTTCCTGATTTGTAAAATCAGACAACCTACCACATGAAGCTGTTGGGGGTGGTGATCAATGAGATGTTATATGTGAAATGGTCTTTTAGTTTCCAGTATCTTTGCCAAGAACCCCAAATGGGGCCAATAGGACTGAAAAGATAAGAATTGTGAGCTGTTGTAAGGATTAGAGCTGTGGAGGGGTCTTCAGAGAGCATAGAGTCCAAGTCCTTCACTTAGCCTGGGAAACTGAGGCTCAGAGAGGAAAAAAGGCCTGAATGAGATCAGCCATAGGGTTAAAACTTGAACCCAATTCTTTTGACTGAGACCTAGTGTTCTTACCTCTCCACCACATGGTGCCTCCTTTTCTAGTGAAGTTTTCAGTTTTCCACTTCAAGACAGCTATGTATACACAGCCCATGTTTATGTGTTCTGTTTATTCCTGTTTTTGTTTTTCTTTGGATTTTTAAATGGCCCAATGCCCTAGGCAATCCTTCTGTTTCCCAAATGTGATGCACTGGGTGGGGCCCCAGCTAACCACAGCCCAGTGGGGGGGGGGGAGGAGGGCGGGGAAGGGAGTGGAATGGGGGTGGGGAGGGGAGGAGAAGGTTGGAATATAGATTCCATCACTCCTCTCTCACTGCTTTTTATTAGGGCTACTTGGGGAGCCTTAGGTCCTGAACTCTCTGGGACCCATATAACCCCTTCAGTTCATTGCCATGGGAATTGGCCAAGCAGAGGGGAGTGTGGGAAAAAAAAAACCCTGGTAGCTGCCCCAGGGACAGGGCTCCTTCTCCTTTCTCCCTCCTCCACTACCCCTTCCCATGCTCCAGCATCTATGAGGAAGTCCTTAGAGGCCTCTGTATTAGGCCTTTCCTTAAATAAATAAATATATTATGTCCCTATAGAACTGAAGCTTTCACATACATGATCTCATTTGATCCTTTCAGGTAGGTATTATTATTATTTCCATTTTATAGATAAAGAAACCAAGGCCTGGAGATGTTAAGAGACTTACCCATAGGCCTATTGCTAATTAGTATCAAAGCTAAGCCTTAGATCCAGACAGTCTCTAGACTCATAATCCAATACTCTTTGAACTGCATTTCTAAGTCTGAATCTCCATTAGGAAAAAAGGAGGAGGAAAGTACAATGTAATACACTTAGTAGGTTGTTCATTAAATGTTTGTGGAAGGAAAGAAGCAAGGAAGTTTAGCTCCCATTCCCCCAACACTGTCCCCCCACCCCCCATCCCCAAATGATAGGAAATGACCATCTGGAACAGATTCTTAATTAAGAGTCTGAGTGAAGGGTGAGTTAGATCTTCTTCTAGTCTCTATCTTTTCCCCTATTTTTTTATTAATTCATTCTCATACAGCATAATAATTTTATATACTCTTTCCCAAATACATATACATGAATACACATACATTGAACCCTCCCTTGTAACAAAGAAAAACAGTTGAACAAAATCAATGGACAGAATAGCCACATTTGACAGCTTATTCAGAGTTCCACTTCCATACTCCCCCACTTCTCTGCTGAGAGGCAAGATATGTGTTTAATCCTGTTTCTAGAACGGAGATTCTTCACTGTGAATAATGTGGGTTTAGTTACCTTTTTAATATTCTTTTTATTTACATTATTGTAGTCATTGTGCATATCGTTCTCTGGGTTCTACTTTCAATTCCAAAATTCTCTGAATTACTCTTATTTCTAGCTTTTTTATAAAGCAATGATTTTCTAAAATATTTGTATATTATAATTTTTTGAAAATTCTATCAATAGATAATCACTGATTTTGTTTGCAGATTTTTTTTAATATCACAAAAGGCACTGCCACGAATATTATTTACTATATGGAACCTTTCTTTTTGTCATTAATCTTTTAGGCATATGTGCCTAGTAGTCAGATGGATGGGTCAAAGAAAATGAACAGATTAGTGATTTTTTTTCCCATAATACCAAATCATTTTTTCAAAATGGTTAGACCAACTCATAGTTACATCAAGAGTGTATTAGTGTAAACTCTTTAAAAAATAATTTTTAAAATTTTAAAAATAATTTTAAAATATTTTTTAAAATAATTTTTGCCAAACTGGACAGGTGTGATTGCCCTTCTATTCATGTTCCTGCCCTTCTGTGTTTGATTTCACAATCTCTTATTACCTCTTAAAGTCTTTCTGTTCCTCTCTTGCTTTCTCTCTTATTCTAATTTCTTATTGGAAAGTTTACTGAGTAAACAAATCAAGTCAACAAAGATTTGTTTATGTCAAGGTACTATGGGGAGACACAAAGATGAAAGGATATAATCCCTGCCTTCAGGAAATTTATAATCTAATGAAGGGATTCCAATATATACTCAAATAAGTTTCAAGATCAAGTATGATAAGGACAAAGGAAGGATCTAGATAAAGAACTATAGGAAAATTGAAAGAGGGAGATATTGATTTTAAGAGGACAGAAAGGGAAGGGAGATTGGAGAAGGCTTTATAAAGGAGTGGCCTTGAAGGAAAGGCATTCCAAAAAGCAGAGATGAGGAGTAAGAGGCATCCAGCCATGGAGACCTGTCTGCCCATGTGCCAAGAGGCCGGAGGGTACAGGACCAGACCTGCAATTGGCCAACCATCCTGTCTGGCTCCAATGTAGGGTATCCAAATGGAACTTATGGTCTCTTCCCCCCAAAACCCCACCCACTCTCCACCTTCTCATTCTGTACTTGAGGGCACCATCCCACCAATTATAATTGCTAACACCAATTTCCCAATCTTGGTATTACCTTTTAACTCCTTAAAGTTAATAATTTGTTATTATTATTGACCCACACATACAGTTGGTTGCCAAATCTTGCCCTTGCTACTTGTACGGTACCTCTTGCCTCTATCCCTGCTCTCTACTCACACAACCATCCTCCTGATTTCAGTCCTCATCAGGTCTCCCCTACACTATTTCAATAGCCTCCTAATTGATCTCTGTCCCTCAAAACTTTCTCCTCTCTGATCCCTCCTCCACTCAGCTACCAAAGTGATTTTTCTAAACCATAGATCTGACCATATCACTTCCCCTACTCAACAAATTCCTGGGGTTCCTTATTGTCCAGGAACTCCAGGATCAAATATAAGTTCCTCTGTTTAGCCTTTAAAGCCCTTCACAACCCAACCGCAGCTTACCTTTCCAGTGTGAGGCACATTACTCCCCTTCTCAAATACTGTGTTATTACATATAGCCAAGCTGGCTTTATTGCTGTTCCTCCCATGGGGCACTGTCCCCTCACCTTGGCACTGGCTGCTCCCCAGGCCTAGATTATACCCCTCTTCACCTTTGCCTTTTAGAATCCTTTCTTTCAAAATTCTGCTTAAGTGACAACTGCAACACAAAGCCCTTCCCCCAAGGAACCAGTGTCTTTCCCCCTTTCCCAAGGTATTAATTACCGTATAGTTATTTTAAATATATTTTCATATTCTTATTTATGTGCATAGTCTTTCCTCTTTAGAATGTGGGTTCTTTGAGGCAAAGCCTGTTTCATTTTTGTCTGTGTAGCCCCAATACTTAGCACAATGCCTGGCACATAATAGAAACTTAATAAATACTTATTGATTAACCAATTATGGAGGGCTTTAAATGCCAGGTTAAGAACCCTGTCTTTATATTACAAGCTAATAGGCACCCAGTAAAGGTTTTTGGGTTAGAGGCATGACCTAACCAGTTAGGTACAGGAGGCCTTAGGAAGATTACTTGGACTGCCTAAGTCAAAGGATGGATTGGATGGAAAAGAAAAGAGATTGGAGTCAGGGAGACTAATTAAGAGGCTATTACAATAATCCAAACAAGAGTTGTGAGGTGTGAGGTCCTGAATGGTGGAAGGTATAAGTAGAGAGGAGGGGACTGATACTGGAGGTACAACAGAGGCAGAATCAACCAGGCTTGATAACTGTTTGGATCGGGGGATTAAAGAAGAGGAAGAGCCAAAAAGATGCTGAGGCATCTAGCCTGGGAGGCTGGGAAGCAGGTGGTACCCTAAATAGAAACAGATTTACTGGAGGAAGATGCTGTGGCCAGCCTGGACATGTGAAGTTTATAGGTGCCAGAGGAACGTCCTTCCTAGATGAGAGATCCAGGAGGCAGCTAGAAATGTAGAAATGGAGCTCAGGAGAGTGACTGCAACAGGAGAGGTCTAAAGCCTGGATGGTGTGGGATAGGGTGGGAGGGAGGGGGGGAGGGACAGAGAGAGGACCTGCAGTAGCAATGAGTTGACAGAAGGAAAGAGATAAACGGGGAGAGTCAGAAATCAGGCTGGTGAATAGTTTAGGCTGAAACAAACAGTGCTAGAGAGGGAGCCTGCTTCACCTTGGAACACTACAAGAGCCCGTTTCCATGCAGTTGGTAAGCTTGTTCAAATAGAGTGAGGTAGTGGAGGGGCAGAAGCCTGAAAAGGCCAGACCAGGACCTGGAAAGGAAAAGTCTGGGGCTGCAGGGAAGAGGCCTGGGCTGCTCCATCTAGCCACCTCTTTCTATGGCCTCCCTCTCCCTCCCTCTCTTGGAACAACTGATAAGCCTCCCCTTACCCCCATCCTGCCTGTTGGCCTCAGTAAAAGGGGAGAGGAAGGTGTCAGTATTTTTTCCACCTCTTCCAGGCCCATCCTTTCACTGAAAGTCTCCCTTTTCTCTCCTTAAGCAAGTGTTAATGGGACTAACAGGTTCAGAGGGGCAGACAGAGCCATAGTTCCAGTTGTTAGCTCTGGAAAGGACTTAGGAAAGCAGATAGCTGGGATAACATATGCTCAATCATCTACAATTCTTTATTAATTCATTACCATGTACCATACACTGGTCTAGGCTCTGGGAATACACATACAAAAAGCAGGTAGTCCTTGTCTTCAGGGAGCTTACATTCTACTGGGGGATACAACCTGTTCACAGAATTAGGAAACAGAGGGTATATACAAATTAAATTTCATAATAGGGATTGAGGGAGGTGGGCACTAACAACTGAAGGAAAAGCCTGGGAAAAGGTGGCCCTTGAAATGGAGACTTAAAGAGACTATCAGTTTGAAGAGGCAGAGGTGAAGAGGGAGGACATTCCAGGCATGAGGGACATGAGTTTGTATGCTTGACATACATTGCATGTAATCTGCATGGAAAGGTAAGGAGTGGTACAGCTAGGTGGTGCAGTCAGGAGGATCTGAGTTCAAATTTGGCCTCAGACACTTATTAGCTGTGTGACCCTGATCACTTACCTATGATTGAAAGAAAGAAAGAAAAAAGAAAGGAAGGAAGGAAAGAAGGGAAGTAGTTTGTGAAGAGTTTAAAATGCTTAAAAAAAAAAAAAAAAGATCTGCCATTCAACACAATCCATCAGAACTGGGACATTAGTCCAGGCCATGGGCAAGGCTTGAAGATGGTACTAGGGTGTGAACACACAGGTGCCCTTCTCTCCTACTGTCCACTGTAAATCTAGATCGTTATTATTTTACAACATAAAGACCCCAGGACCATCAAAGGTGGGACATCCTAGTCTTTAAAAGTGTGCTTTTATTAAAAATAAGTATTCAAAGCGACCTCCCCTCCTCCCCAACCCTCTGTCCTTGCATTTTATGCCCGTGGTGGCTGCCTAGCCAACTCCTAGTTCTGGTTCTATCTCAGCCCTTTCCCCCTAGGCTGCCATGGCTGTTTGCCTTATCCTGATTGTACCTGTATTAACATGTTTGCTCTCCTGCTATGTATTCTAAGGAGAGCAGGGCATCCCACCTGGGATTTGCTTTAGGCTCTTTACATACTGAAGATAACCTTGGTAGAGAGAGCCACTTTAGTCCTCAAGGCAACTCTTTCTGGGGTTCTGAGTGCCCTAGAATATACTGAAAGGAAGGACCCAGGCTGTTTGGTGGCCTAGGGCTCTTGAGTTAACCAATAATGGCTAAAATGTATATAGTTTTTTAAGGTTTGCAGAGTTTTACATATATCATCTTATTTGATTTACATCTCATTTGATCTTCACCACAACCCTGTGAAATTGGGGCTATTATGAGCCCTATTTTTTCAGATGACGAAATTGAGGCTGAAGAAAGATAAGTGATGTGCCCAAGGTAACAGTGTCTGAGGCAGAATTCAAACTTGTGTTTTATCAATGTCAACACAACGCCTTTACTGTACCAAAGAGGAAGCTTTGACTGGAGAGAGGCGGGGAAGGCCTATAGCCCCCTCCCCAAATGCCTCATTCTCCAAGATGCCCCTGCGGATCACCCCATGTTAGTCGAATAGCCTTTGTTCTGCTCCTCCTCTCTTAACACCCTTTCCCATGTCCTGTTGTGTATTTTGATCATTGTATCTGTGCCTGTACCAGACTGTATGCTCCATGGAGGCAGGGAATCTTCACCTACACCTGGGCACTTGGGGACTCCCCAGCGTCCTGATAGGGTGAAGGGCTCCAGCTCTGAGAGGCTGGGAAGGGGGAGGGGCCAGCAGCCCCACTGCCCCAGGGGGTGGGGGAAGGGGGAGGATGCCGGGCTTGGAGGGGGCTGGGGAGGAGCCTGCCCGGGGGAGTGGGCGGGCCGAGCCGGCTGGCGGCCGGGCTGAAAAGCGTCCCGGGCCCCTCTAGCGTGCACTCCCATTGTCCGCAGGGTCACTCGGGGTGAAAGGTCAGGCAGGGTCATGGGAGGGTTGCCTAGCGTCTGGGAACTCCCACCGAAGTTGCTGTGGCAACAGGGGCCAGCTCCTGCCCGTTCACATCCTGTGACGAGATTCAAAGGGCCGGGGTCCGTGCACATTAATGAGCTTTTAACTCTCCCTGCCTCCGAACTGGGGGAGGGGGAGGGGAAGAGGAAAGTGGAGCTGGGATGGGGGTGGGGAAGGAGGACGAGAACGTTCCTGGACTTTCTGCGGTGCCTGCCCGGGGAGGGGGCGTTAAACATGCCCGCCCCTCCTTAGAGCTTCCTCCCTGAACAAGACGCCCTCCCCGCGCCTCAGTTTCCTCTTCTGTAAAACGGGGAGCAGGGTTAGGCTGCAGGATCTCCAGGGTCTCCCCAGGCCGTTTTGATCTTCACTTACGTGCCCCGGGCCTCAGTTTCCTGGCCGGAGGCTTGGCTGGGCTTGGTGGCCTCCGGAGCCTCCATCTGTAAAGTTGAGGAGGTCGGACTCACCCCAAGTCTGGGACGGGCCCCCTTTTGGAACTCAACAAGGAAAGAGGGGTGGGAAATAAGCATTTATAGAGGGCTCAGTATGTGCCCCGCATTGTGCTATGCAGTTTTTACAAATATTATCTCACTTGATCAACAAAAAGGGAACATTTCCAACCGGAGGCAGCTGCACCATAGAGAGGTGAGGGAATGAGCAGAGAAGGTTAGTGGGGGCTTTGATTTCGTGGCCAGTACGGAGAGATCTGTCTAAGGTTTCTGCCTGGAAAAGCTCTGGCCTGTCTTTTGCTCCGTTTGGGAAATATCCTTCTCTCCTGTTACCCCTCCCCTTCCCTTCTCTCCACCTTGAACCTACTACCAACCCTACACCTTCTTGATGAGACAAAATAGGGCAGAGGTCCCAAAGGAAAAAAAGGGAGGAGGGGAGGGAGATGTGCACTACATTCCATTTGGGGTGTTGAGGATCTATCTGTAACTTATCAGATTTCTCTGACCAAGCCACCCAACTCTTTCAAGAAGATCATAGGCCATTGGAGCTGGAAGGGACCTTGGAATCCATCTCGTCCAATCCTTTTATTTTATAGATGAGGAAACTGAGGTCTATAGAGGTCAAGTGACTTGCGTAGGTTCACTCAGGGAGTAAGTATCAGGGGTGAGATAGGAACAAAGAATCTCTTACTCTAAAGTCAACCCCCTTTCCCTTATGCCAAGTTCCAGTGACCCCACAGTCAGCCATGTTGATAGAGGCTGCCCTTGGATTAGGGTACAGCACTTTGGTTAGAGAAGGGCCTCTTCTACTCTTCCCCTGGACGAGCCCCCAACAGGTGTTAGGGAACAGGGATCAGCAGAGAATGGGCTTTTCCCTCTGTCCAAGGATCCTGACATCTCTGGGGACAGCTCAGATGGAGGCAGCATCTTTGTTCCCTGTGAGTTGTTATGCTGCTTTTTCACCCCAGGTCTGCCTGTTGGGGTTGAAGGGGAATTCCAGGGAGCCTCCAGAGACAAAAGTAAGGACAGTGAACTCAGACAAAATGAAGTGTCGGGGTTCTCTCCTGGGAACCCAGTTCCTAACGGGAGAGTCAGACTTCTTGAATTTTTCCAAAAATAAGTTTAATTTCTCAAGGCTTCATTTCTCTCAGTGCAGCCAAGACTCACCAGGTCTCCCACTCCAGTCCTTGGAAGTATCTCAGAAAGCCCACCCACATTCCCTCCTCAGGAGGGCAGCAGACACAGAGCTAGTAAGGGCCCCTTCCATAATTCTCCCTCTCTTTAGATGTAGGGGAAAATGGGAAAACACTGTAGCTTAAGCAAGACATATTTTGGGGAGAAAAGAAAGCTAGGATCTGTTGGCCTATTGGTGGGAGGAGAGAGGGAACTGAAGGAGGAAAAGGGAGGTCTGAAAGGGGCTTTCAGAAGATTGAGTTTCTCTTTTATATGTTTTGATTGCCAAGTAGGTCATTTATTAATTCAGAGATCATAAGATCATAGATTTGGAGCTGATCCAGAAACAGAGAACTGGAAAAGGGATTTTCCCCAAACTAGAATTTCCCCCACCTCACCTTCTCCCAGCCTCTTCTGTTTCTGAGGAAAATTCATCCCAATATAGCTAGTATATGCTTGTGTGTTTTTATCTGTGTGTGTGCTTAATATATGTGTCTGTCTCCCTATACAGGAGTATGTGTACCACAGTATTCTGTGGAATGTGTGTGCTCATGTGTGTTTCTGGTTTTTATCTTAATAGTTCTAATTCGGGAATGTGCCGATGTCATTTTTACGAGGTTGGTGTAAAAATAATTTACAGCCTTTTCCAAAAAGCTTTTTTTCTAAGGGAAAAAGGTGTAGAGTCACTTACGGGATTTTATGGTTCTCCCCCCAACCCCCAGCTCCTTCCCTTCATCCCCCTTCACTGTTTAATATCATTTTTATGTCTGTCTCTCTCTTTCTTTCTCTGTCTCACTCTCCTTTACTGGAGGACAAAGCCTGATTTAAAATTTGGATCTCTTCCAGGTCAGGCTCTCTCCAATAGTTTGGGGCCCAGTGACCTCTGCCCCTCCTCCCTCCCAAGGTCAGGTGCTCTTCACCACAGGCTTGCTGATGACCTTCTTGTATTGGCAGGTGACCCTCGGGGTGAAAGAGAAGAGATTCCTTGTGCTGTTTACTTCAAGCTGTTTTGTTAGGCATCTGCCACGTTCCACCATAATGGCTAGGCTTCTCCATTAGCAGTGAGACAAGAATTAGATTCACAAAACAACTATAGAGCCATATTGCCATAGAATCTGGGAATTGGAAGAGACCACACTTGTCATCTAGGCCAGTCCTTCCATAGTCTCACTCAGGCTCCACTTGAAGACCTCCCAGGGAAAGAGGATTAAGGAGTGTTTGTGGCAGGGGTGATGAAAGGGATCAGGGGACCTAGACTTGTTTTCTTTTTCTTTTTTTGGACCAGACCTGTGGTTTCATCTATATAGTAAGTTCTAGAAGAGAAATATCTTCTATTAATCTGTACCTTTTCAGGAACTTTTAGTTTTAGAGAGCTGGCAGGGACATTCCAAGGATTTTGCCAAGTTCACTGTCCATGTCAGAGGTGACATGTGAACCCACACCTTTTGGTTCAGAGGCCCGCTCTCTATCTACTCTTCCATGGCGATCCTTTTCTTGGAATTTTCTAGAAGTCATCTTTCTTCTAGCATTTTAACTGGACCTCTTTATATATTTTTTTATTTTTAATTAAAAAAACCTTGTGTTTTATCGAAGCTTTGTTATTTCCCAATGCTTTCTCCCTTCTACATAAAGAAATGTCCATTGCAAAAGATGGGTTATTTTAAAGACAAATTAATTATTTTAAAATTCTATGTGATTATTTTTAAAACAAATTTGAAACAAACTTTATTTTAAACAAAAATAAACCAACCTATATACTATGTTTCCTACCTAAAGTCCCAGTGCCAGGATGAGCTCTCCTTTATGTAGACTGAATTCTCTCTCCCATTACAGTTATTGACAAATATCTTTCCCTCCATATTAAGTTGTAAACTCCTTGAGAACAAGGCCACAGTATCATAAAACATCAGGGCTGGAAAGGGATCTTAAAGATTATCCGATTAGTGGTGTGTTGGTTTTTTTAGAAAAAATTCTGAATTCAAATACACACACAAAAAACCCCAAACCCTAAAACAACAAAAAAAGGGAGCTCCATTATATAGACAAGGAAGCTGAAACCTTTAGGAAGGAAATGACTTAGCTGAGGACATACAGGTATGAAGTTATAATTGAGACAGGAATCTGGGCTGTTTTATTCCAGGGCCACCACACCTTGCCAGTAGTGCCTAGCACATGGTAGGTGTGATAAATATTTATCAAACTGTATTGGATTGAATTGAATAGAATTGAAGTTTCTGCAACTGAAGAATGGCTTTCTAGTATATGTGTAGACAGAAGGGCAAGGTTGTCAAAAATGCCATCTTCAGTCTGGGAGCACTGAGCAAGATGAGGCTACTATTCATCATCAGAGGATACTTCCCTCAGGACTGCTTCTCTTCTAAATTCAGCTAATCCAGAGGTGGGGAACCTGTGGCATTGACGCTACATGTGGCCCTCTAGGTCCTCAAGTGTGACCCTTTGACTAAATCCAAACTTAGAAGAACAAATCCCCTTATTAAAAGGATTTGTCCTAAAACTTGGACTCAGTAAAAAGACCCCACCCAAGGACCCTAAAGGGCCACATGCGGCCTCAAGGCTACAGGTTCCCCACCCCTGAAATCAGTTGCCTGAGTAATGGGGGTGGATGGGGTTAGAAGGGAGCTCAATCTTGATTTTGCTTAATCAAGTAGTTCAAAAGTAAGAGTTTTCTCTTCTGTGTGTCGTTAAAAAAAAATTTGGATCCCCCCTCCCCCCCCAAAAAAGAACAAAAAACGCAGAGTTCCAACCTGCCACACTCTTCATCCAGTACTTAGTACAGTGCTTGGTACATAGTAGGCGCTTAATAAATGTTTATTGACTGAATACATTCAGAAATCAAATCAACACCTATTTTTTGAGTGCTATATATGCAAGGTATAGGGGCTATATTTTTCCTCCTAGAAATCCCAGTTTGGGTATTTGTAAAGTTGAAGTTTATTGTTTTTAATCTCCTGTGTCTTCCCATTATCTGTCCTGGGAGGCTGAAATAATAAAGATAATATACCTGATTTTTAGGTGTCAGTTTAAGGATTACAGAATGCTTTCTTGACATGCATTATTGAACCCTAACAACAACCCTGTGAGATGAGTAGGAAACTGAAGCAGAAGAGGAGCTGAGTTTGCCATGGTTCCACAGGTAGCAGTGGAAACAGCATTAAATCTGGAGTTGGAAGTCCTGGGTTCAAATTTCATCTCTGAAGCTTAACTACCTGGGTGACCTTGGGATTGTAGCTTCTCCCACCTGGGCCTCAATTTTCTTATCTGTAAAACAAGGGGATTGAGCTGGATAGACTTAGATCCCTTCCAGATCTAGATCAATTGTCTTGTGATTCTAAGTGTAGGAGTTTGGAAATGGGCCAGTGACAGTGCAGGGGAAAAAAGAAAAAAAAGTAAAGCTTTTTTTTCTCTTTCCCCAGACTCCCTTCCCTGCAATAGGGCTTAGAAAGAAGTTTCCTATTCAGGTAGGGGTGTGATGAAATAAACACTGACTGAGGTTTCTTCCAATCTCTGAAATTCTTTAATTTCTGTAAGTTCACAGAGCTGGCCTGTTTTGACCTGGGGGAAGAGTTGGAGATTTGGGGTGACCTTCAAGCTCCCTTCAAAATGTGTTGACAGGCAGCACAACATAGAGTCAGGAAGACTTGAGTTCAAATCCTGATGCCACCATTTACTTGTGGTGTGACTCAGTTTCTTCATCTATAAAATGGTGATACTAGTAGCACCTGCCTCATAGCGTTGTTTTAAGGATCAACTCCCTGATCTCTAGGATTGCCCATCCTTTCTGTACCCACCAATGTGGGGCTAAAATGTGACATTTCAGGGGTCCGAGGTGATAGTCATGTGACTTCTAAGATTCTCAAATTCTGGGGCACAATTCTAGATTCACTTGTATCTATGGCACATGGAGGAAGTCATACCAGGTGAAAGGAAGGGAAGGAGAGTCAGAGGTACAACATGGTCTAACCTCATCAGGAATCATTCCTGGCTCCTCAACTTACCTGGCCGAGTAAATATGGGTAAAGTGCTTTGAAAACCTTAAAGCCTTATATAAATGTCAGTACTTGCTATTATTGTTAGAGAAGAATCAGAGGAGAGAGGGGGTTAGACCTATTTCTTGCTTGGTTTGTGGTTTTTAATTTTTTTTTCTTCGGTCAGGAAAGGTCTCAGGACCTCTCTGTCATCATCACATACATCCCAAGCCTTGCTTCCCCTCCCACTTTCCCTCAGGCCTGATGCCATCCGTTATAAACCATTTGTTCCTAATTGTGGAGATCCTTGCTAATGACTCCAGAACAGGGTGGAGGGAAGGAGGAGGAGTTGGATTTCATTAGTGGGGACTGGGTTTCTGAGCTTTTTGAAGGGGGAGTTGAGAAGCAGAGGGAGATGGGTTCTCAATTAAAAAAAAGGAGCAAAACCTGCTTGATACTATGAAGATGGCCAAGTCCTTCCCAGGGAAACGCGCGCGCGAGCACACGCACACACACACACACACACACACACACCCCTGGGGGGGGGGAAATCCTTCAGATTTATAGTTAGAGGTTTATGTTCTGACTCTTACAACATTCTGCCTTGTACAAATCACTTACGCTGGGCCTCAGTTTCTTAATTTATAAAATGAAAGGGTTGGATAACGAATGATCTCTAATTAAACTCTGTCATCCTAAGACTTAGGGGTGTTGATTTTCAGAGTCATAATTAGGAATTCTGGTACTCAGGGCAAATTCAGTTTTGGGGGGAGGGGAAGTCAAAGGAAAGTCCCTTTGAGGGTTGGTGGCACATCTTTCAGAGAATCCAGCCTCAGCCTCAGAGACATATATAATAGCCTCAGTAAGGAAGCAGTGGATACTAGGTAAAGATAGCAGATAGGGAAAGGTAGAACTCTGTAGAAGGGTGGGATTCTTAGGTGTGGCTCTTTGTCTCTCAGGGCCAGTGAAAGACCATGAGATCTGGGGACAGTGATCCCAACTATAAGCTTGGGGAAGAATTATCCTCTTCTGTTTGATGTGAATGCCCCTAAAGAAGGTCTCAGTCTCCCCATTTTTACTGTGCTGTTAAATTTTTTTTAAATCTCTGGAAATGGAAGGGTAGAAAATTAAGATTTCTCAACCTAAATCTGTAGGTATTTATCTCTACCCTATGCCTGCCAGCTCCTATCTCAATCTTTTCCCAGAAAACTCCCTTCCAGAGGTCAGTAAGTCTAGCCTTCACTTACTCAGGGGCTGAGATCTGGCTACCTTTGTAAGTGATTTCCCACCAAGGAAGGTGGATCCCAGATGACCTTCCTTGGAGATTCTTAATTACATTCTCAGGCATTTGCCCCTGCTCTGTTCTCCTAAAGCCTACCCTGTCTTAATGGCACACACATGAAAGGGTTGACAGGAATGTATGTAGTGGAGAAGGGGGATTGACAGCTATCATACTCAAGACATCACCAACATGTAAATCATTTGCATAAGTTATACATCTGTCTATACTTGCCCCCTGTATTCAGCCTAAACACAATTCAATTTGACAACTATGGATTGAGCGACGGATGTGTGCCCAAAGCACAGTTGTATCCGTGGGCAGATTAAGAAAAATGCAGTCCCTGGCCTCAAAGAATTTACAACCTGGTTAGGATTAACTAGGGAGAGAGAGAGAGACACGTTGGGCCTAGCAGGGGCCAGCACTCCTAGTTTTTTCCCTATCCTTTAAAAGATGACTCAGTGATCTTATCCAGAGGGCTAAAAGAAAGCATATATGTATACATGTGATTGTACTTCTTCATATGCAAATCAAATAATGTTTAAACCAGAAGAGACTTCAGATATCACCTAGTCTACCCCCTCATTTTATTTTAATTTTTGAAATGTTTTATTAATGCTTTTAATTTTCTACAACCCTATGACTTCCCAATAACCAGCCCACTCCTGTCACAGAACCCAGCCTTGTAACAAAGGAAAAAAGACTAAGCCAAGGGGTGGAGAAGCAGTCCAAGAGGAGGTGGCCAGCAGAAGACATTAGTATAATGGACTGGTCTGGGGTCGGATAGGGCAGGAGCCTGAGAGAGGAGGCCTTTTGAAATGGCACCTTTAGGTCTATTTAAATGTCCACACCTGTAGTGGATCACTCCAACCAAGAAGGGAAAAGAAGTATTTATTAGGCACCTACATAGGCAAGTCATTTAATCCTTAGCCTCTTGATTCTGAGATGATGGAAGTATATTTGATAACTGGAACCAAAATTGATTCTAAATTCTGAAATCTTTTAGTTTGTAGTAATTGTATAATTCGTTGTTCACTTGTTTCTGCTTCCTTCTCACTATGTCATATTTTGGGCTCCATATGCATGACATAGTTTCTAGGCCACTGAACTTGGGAGTCAGGAAGAACTTGATTCAAATCCTGCTTCAGATACTAGTTGCATGACCCAGGCCCAGTAATTTAGTAACTCTTTGCCTCAGTTCCCTAATGTGTAAAATGAGAGGACAGACTTGATTGGCCTTTAAGGTCTCTCCCAGCTCTAAACCTGTGATCCTATGATCTTTTGTGTCCCTACATTCTTCATATATAATGGGTCTTAGCCCAAAGTCAAATGGTTACACGCACACACACACACACACACACACACACACACACACACACACACTCTCACTCCGTGACATAGAGAGATCCATGTCAATATCTGTATATCTCTCCGTTTGTTCAGCTGTTTCCTAATTGCTGGACACCTGTTTCTTTCCAGTTTCTTGCTACCATGAATATGTTTATATGAATATTTTGGTAAATACAGGCGAGTGCTTTTTTTTTCTTTTTTGACCTACTTGTAGGTACATGCCCTCTAGAGGGTCAATACCTTGAGGGTCAATATGGGCTATTGAGCCAGTATGGGTGTGAGCAGTTCAGTAACTTTTCTCAAATAATTCCAAATTATTGTCTAGACTACCAACCCTCTCATTTTAAAGGTCAGTAAATGGAGTCATATGCAAGTGAAATGATCTACTCAAGATTGAACTACAAATTAGTAGCAGAGCTGGGATTAGAACCAATATCTCTAGTGCTCTATCCATTATGCCAAACACCATGTAAATAATGGAATGCTATTCAGTGGTTTCATGTGGCTTTGCTGGATCACACAATTTATAGCTAGAAGGGACCTTGGAGATCATAGACTCTAACCCCCTCATTTTAGAGGTGAGACACTGAGTCACAGAGAGGTAAAATAAATGACATAGCCAAGAATTCTACAAAGGTTAAATGTCATGCCTAAGGTCATATAGATAATAAGAAGTAGAGCCCAGATTTAGTGATTGCTGGCCATTAACTTGAACTGCTCCCTGAATTTAGGCCACTCTGGGCCAGCAGGATCACAATTCAAAGATTCTGGGGAGTAACAATCAACTATTTAAATCTGATTTTGTAGGAGAAAGGGAAGTGAGGATTCATCTATGTAGGGATGGTAGCAGAGAGGACAGAAGCTGTAGTTCAGGCAGTTTGTGTCTGAATTCTCATGTTTTGAGACAGGAAAATAGCCAGGTCACTTACTCCCCCATCTCTTGAATTTGTTTGTCCTTTGACAGCCCTTTTTGGGACTAAATGGTGACGTTTTGTGGTCCAAGGTGACAGTCATGTGGCTTCTAAGATCCTCAAACCCCAGGGTCCCTTGTATCTAGGGCATCCAGAGAAACCCAGAACAGGTAGAAAGAAAGGAAAAGAAGTCAGAGGAGGAATAGAGCTGGGCCTGGCCTGATGAGGAATCATTCTTACCCACATTCACTCATCTGAGGCTGTAAAGAGGGTCAGGGAGAAGAGCAAAAGCCTGGGATGAACAGATTGGTGCTGGAGGTCCCAGAGTTGAAAATAGGGGGAGGGGGAATGGAGGGCTGTCACAGGGAAGTCTCCATGTGAGATTGTAAGGCCGTGTCATTTTTTCCTGTAAATCTTGTAATTTCATGCTCCAAAGGACAACAAAGTGAGAGAGTCAGCGGGGAGTGAATCAAACTCCCCCGGCTCTCCTCTGCCCCAAGAGACCAAGAAGGGCAAGCCAGCCGCTTCTACTCCCAATTTTGTCTTAGAAATGTACCCCTCCCTCTCCTATTTCCCCAACTTCCCTGGGATTCTGGGAACCAAGTCCTCTTCTCCTCAAATCCCACTCCCCACCCCCAACCCTCCTCTATCAGGCTCCTGATCTTTTCTCATTTCCTCAGACCAGTCCATTATCCTCATGTCTTCTGCTGACCATTTCCCCTTGGATTGCTTCTCCACTGCTTGGCTTCCTCCTGGTCTCTGTATTCCAAGCCCCTTTCTATCTTCATGGGCAAACAAGGAACTCTTTGTCCAACTAATGTCAAACCTGGAAATGATGAGTGGAGAAAGATGGCCTCATCATTATCTTCACCCTGATTGGAGGTGAAAGCTGTTTCCCTTCCTTCAGCCTCCTTCATTAACAGCCCCTTGTCCCTGACTGGCTCTTCCTGACCTTACCACCTCTTTTGAGAATCTTCTGACTTGGATGGGTGAGATGGATGGGAAGGTAATCTTGTATTTAAGAAACCATTACACCCTACTCCAGACTCTGGTAAACTCCTTGGAAAAGCTAGATCAAGGGTTTAGAGCTAAAATTCAATTCAACTCAACATTTATGAAGCCCCAATTCTGTAAAGCACTGTCCTAGGCATTGGGTCCTTAGAAAAATGAAAGACAACTTAAGAGATTCTCTCTCCTTGAAGGGTTTCTTTGTATAATGGATTCCTTTGTCAGTGTGGTGAAAGAAAATTTATAGACTTCTTAGAATAATCTTTTAAAATGCATAAAGTAAAATACATAAGATTCAAAAGAAACCTATTGAAATAAAGTTTAATTTTTTTCCCTTATCCAAGTCTGGGTCCCAGGTTAAGAATCTCTGCTCTAATCCAGCTTCAGCCAGATGAAGAAACTGAGGCCCAGAGAGGAGCAAATTTCTTCCTTAGACTTATATTGGTCAAAATGAGTAAAGCTAGAATTCTATTCTGGATCTCCTGCTTCTAAATCCAGTAAGCTCAGGAACTTAGGGAGTGTGGGGTGGGGTGGGGAGAAGACTCCCCAACAAAAGTGGGAATTTGTTCTGGGTATGAGACTCACGTCTGGTGTTCTCTCCATTCCCCCAGGATGGGTACAAGACAGAGCATACTGCCACCTGGAAGGGTCAGTGACACTGTCTACAATGCTAAACTTGAGGTTGGACATTTGAATTGGGGGCTGGGAGGACATTTTGTCCTTTAAATGGGATATCTCTCTGACCCTCTTGTCCTAAGACTTCTTTCCCCTTGCCCACCCCTATTAAGCAAATGACTTAATAGGGGTGAGGAGGGCCATCAACTAGGCCTTTAGAACAATGACTGAGGTAGTACATTTGATTTGGGGTCCAAAGATCTGGGTTGAAGTTCTGATTCTGCCACTTATTGTCTGTGTGACTTTGGTTGTTATTTTTCCATTTGAGTTTCAATGTCATTATCTATAAAATGAGGAGATTGACCAGTAAAGTCCCAGCTAAGGTCTAAATCTTTTGACTCTATCATCTGCTGATTACAAACTCTGAGAATTTGAACTGTGAGGTGGGATGATGGAGGAAACTGGAATGCCTCCAGCTTTGCTTAGGGTGGGGTCAACATGGGTCAATCTGTTTATATTTACATACCAACCTTCTTTGGTCTGGGACTGAGTGGGAGGCACCCACTCTAAACCTGTGGTGACAACCTTGGCCAAAACCTAGAATGATGGTGATGGCAGACAGTGTGGCATAGTGTTTTGAGTGTGAGTCAATGTCAGGAAGACATGGCCTCTCATTTCCCCTCTGACACATAATGTATGTGAGACCCTAGAAAAGTCACTTATCCTATGGGGTGGGTACCCCCAAGCAACTCTTTACATCATTAATGAGTTGTTGAAATATATTAGTAGAGGGGATTTCCACATTGGAAATTCCCCTTACCAGAAGGGGAAACCTTAGTAATGAAGTCACACAGGGTCAAAAGCCAAGCTGCATTGGTCATCCCAAAAGACATACCCCTAATAACGTAGGATGGGCTATTATTGATCTAATATTGAATTGGAGGATCATTTCAACTCTTTAGTTGAACTGGAGTTTAGGCTTGTTCTTTAGCTTATTTTACAGATGAAGAAACTGAGGCAAAGAGGCCTAAGTGACCAGTCACTTAGTAAGTGATTGAGGCTGGATTTGAATTCTAACTGAGAGCAGGGGTGTATATGTTGGGGAACATATTTTACCTGAAAGGCATGAATGGGAGGATATAGAAAGTAAGGATCAGAAGGTAGAATCATAGATGTAAGGTTGGCTCTTAGAGGCCACCTCCCTCACCTAACAGATGAGGAAATTGAGGACTAGGGAGGATCAGATGGGATCTGAACCCAGGGCCTTGACTCCAGAATTAGTACTCTTTCCAGTGAACCACACCACCTTATTTTCATAGATTTAGAACGGGAAGGCTCTGTTTATTCCATACCCTTCCTTATTACTTAGACTTTTTTTTGAGGGGTGGAGGAGGATTTTTTTGTTTTTTTTTCTTTTTGGAGGGGGGAGGGTTGGGCAATTGGGGTTAAGTGACTTGCCCACGGTCTCATAGCTACTAAGTGTTAAGTGTCTGAGGCCAAATTTGAACTCAAGTCCTCCTGACTCCAGGGCTGGTGCTCCTATTCACTGTGCCACCTAGCTGTCCCAAGAGGAGAGGAGCATTTATTTATTTATTTATTTAAAAGCAATTGGGGTTAAGTAACTTGCTCAAGGTTACATGGCTAGTCATTATTTATGTGTGGGTGCTCATTTTCTGAGGCTGGATTTGATCTCAGGTCATCCCAACTCCAAGGCCAGCGCTCTTACTCACTGCGCCACCTAGCCGCCCCTTTAGGGCAGTTGGGGTTAAGTAACTTGCCCAAGGTCACACAGCTAGGTTTTTGGTTTTTTGTGTGGGTTAAGTGTCTGAGGCCGGATCCGAACTCAGGTCCTTCTGACTCCAGGGCCGGCACTCTACTCACTGCGCCACCTAGCCACCCCTGAGGAGAGGAGTATTTAAAAGTGTAAACACAATTACAGTGGTCCCTGACAATGCTAGCACCTTCCTTTTGAGATTATCTCTCCTTTACACAATGTGTCTTGGATATATATGGTGGTTTGCATGTTGTATCCCCATTTAGAGTGGGAGCTCCTTGAGATCAGGAATCATGTTTTTGCCTTTTTTTGTACTTCCAAGTTACTTAGCACAGTATCAGTACAGTACTGAGTGCTTTATTGAATGCTTGTTGACTGACTCTTTTTAGACCAAGAGATGTCCTTGTGGAGCTATCTTATCCTGAGCTAAAACTATAAACTGCTTGAGTGGAGAGATTAGTTTTTTTGGTGCTGTCTTTGTATGTCCAAAAATCTGGCACTGTGCTCTCCATGTAAGAGTGGTTTATTAATACTTGTTGAATTGAATTAAGGAGTTATGGTACTTAAAATTCCCAATGCTGGGCCACCAACCCAGAGCTGGGAGTTGAGATAAAGTCGAGGCTAGATTTGTTTCCTAGACGTTCTTGATCAATCATTGATATCCCTGGACCTGTTGCTGTTTCTTCCCCAATCTCCAATCTCTTACTGATATCCTCAGCTTCATCCTGACCTACCAGAGCCTATACTGCCCACCCCCCAGTCAGCTACAAAGATTCATCTGACCCCATCCCAAGCCTCATAGAGCCCTATTCACCTGCTCATATCACTCACTGACCCTATAGTAACTAACCCCCAATAGGGTTTCCCACAATGACACCAACCCCCCACCTCATGCCATGTTGTTTCTTCGAGTCTGAACTGATCTGAAAGGTTCCATATAAATCACACTATCTGTGACCACACACTGGCCCTCTGACCTTATTGACAACATCTTAAGACACCACACTTAATATACTTAATCCCATAAACTCTGTCCTTCTACACAAAGACCTTTTAGACCGAATTCTTACTACTAAAGACCTAGACTGCTCTAGATCCCAAATTGAACTCCTTCTGGTCTTAAGACTCCACAGTCACCCCTGTGCTTTTCGTGGAAGCACCTCCCTGCTTCCCAATCCCCCAGATCCACACTTAACTCTCCTAATAACTTTCAAGTGATCTTTGACTTCACACTGGCCCTATATTGACTGCTAGGCCCTACTTTTGATTACTGATCCCATTTCCCTATGACCTCTCTTCATTAAACTCCTTGAGTCTCTCTTGACCTATCATATCCTACAGTGGTTCCACATTCTATCCTGTTACTCTTGATTCTCCCCCCAATCCTTGAACCCCACACTGAATCCTAGGCCTTATAATGTATTCCAGATCTCATATTGACCTTTTATCTGACCTCTTTCATTTACCCTCTAACCCCCTGACCTTTTATTTGCCCCAGTGGTCCTCTTGCAGTGACCCTCTGACCCACCTATTGACCTCTGACCTACCATTTATCCTCTCCCACAGATCCTGGAACCACCCTTCTCACTATTTACCTGATGCCTCCCCCTCCCCCCAATCTCTGACTCACCAATGAGCCCCCTCCACTGACCCAGGCCCCCTGTGTTCCAGGCTCTCCAAGTAGCCCGGCAGTTCCTGCTACAGCAAGCTTCAGGCCTGAGTTCTCCTGGAAACAATGACAACAAGCAATCAGCAGTACAGGTAAGGAGGTCAGGTCAGGTGTGGGTTGGTGTGGAGGGAAGCCATTGGTCAGGGAGGGTCAAGGTAAACTGGGGAGGTATAGGCCTTGGGAGAACAGCTTGGACAGGAAGGAAGGGGAAGCTGAATACCATAAACAGAAGACTACATCTGGGGCCACTTTTAGTCTCTGTTCCCTGCCCCCCGGCAGGGCTGACCTTACCTGGACAGCTTCCCACAGTGGTCACTGGCAAAGGTATTTGTCCCACCTAACTGTCTGAACCTGGTTCCATTTCTAGGCTGCCCATCTCTTTGTTTGTGTCTGCCTCTCCATGCCACTGTCTCTTACAACATGTGTGTTTCTGTCTGTGTCTCCGAATCTCTCTCTTAGTGTTTCAGTTGTCCTGTCTCCATGCCGGAATTTCTGCCTCTGTCCCTAATGATCTCTCTCTCTCTTTCTCCCTCTCCCTCTGCCTCTCCCTCTCTCTGTCAGCTTGTTTCTCTGAAGCTTGTTGTGTCTTTCTGTGTCTCTCTGCCTCTGGGGCCTCTCAGGGTCTCTCCATATCCTTGTCTCTCTATGTGATGTCTCTCTGTCTCTTTTGTTTTCCTTTGCACAATCTGCTCCCCCCACCCCCCCCTTCAGCTTGTCGGTCCATCTGGCTGGTAGGGGGAGGGGAAAGGGGGTGGTGGTGGAAGGAAGCTCAGCCTTCTGTTTACTTTTTGTGTCACAAAGAACTTGGGAGAATTGCAGACAGGAGTCAGGGATGGGTCATAACTCAGACAGCCCCCCCTTTCCCTTTTCCCTCCCCTCCCTCCCCTAACCCGCCTTGTGGTCCCCCTCCCTCCTCTCTCCCTGTGCCCCCCTCCCCACAGCAGCTGGGGGAGACTCTGAATAGGGGGAGAGGATTAAGCGGCTGCTTTGAAAGGAAGTTTATCTAAGAGAGGAAGGGTGAGAGTGATTCTGAGCAGGAGGGGATCTGGAATCTGGGCTGGGGGAGGGGATGTGGAACAGTTGGGGGGCTGAAGAGAGAAGGGACTGAGAAGGGGGAGAGTTGGGGAGAGGGACCAGGGAGAGGACAGAGGGCAGGCTGAGGGCCCTAAGGAGTGTGTGTGTGTGTGTGTGTTTGTGTGTGTGTGTCTGTGTGTGTGTGTCTGTGTGTGTGTCTGTGTGTGTCTGTGTCTGTGTGTGTGTGTCTGTGTGTCTGTGTGTGTCTGTGTGTCTGTGTGTGTGGTGTGTGTGTGTGTCTGTGTGTGTGTGTGTCTGTGTGTCTGTGTCTGTGTGTGTCTGTGTGTGTGTCTGTGTGTGTGTCTGTGTGTGTGTGTCTGTGTGTGTGTGTGTCTGTGTGTGTGTCTGTGTGTGTGTGTGTGTGTCTGTGTGTGTGTGTCTGTGTGTCTGTGTGTGTGTCTGTGTGTCTGTGTCTGTGTGTGGGTGTTTGTTGGGGGAAGCAGGGGAGAATAATGAGAGATTGGGGAGAAGGGGGCCAACTCTGCAGTGGGGGCCTGTAGAGTGGAGGGAGATGGCAAGAAGGGTCTAGGGCTAATCTGCGCCCCCATGTGGGAGATTTGGTACATTGATAGTTTTTTCTGACATGTATTTGAAATAGTTAAAGAGAATAGTTGCACAGAGGTATAAGACATCATCATAGTAATCCAAGTCATGACCAGAGGGTCCAGAGCAGGGCTGGTAGAGAAGAAGTGAATAAGGTTAGGGGGAAATAACATCCTAAGCCAACCGTAATAATCAGCTGAAGCCCTTCCACCCAAGATGTTGGCCACCATGTGGTCTAATAGAAAGGACACTGGATTTGGAGTCAGAAAAATAAATGAATGAATGAAAGAGCATTTATTAAGCACCTGCTGTATACCAGGTATTTTGCTGGGTCCTGGGGGTACAAAGACAAAAGAGAGACTGTCCGTGCCCGCAAAGAGCCCCCATAGGGAGGCCTGGGTTTGCTTGTAGCTAAGTGAATGGGACCATTGTCTGGGGTTGACGAGCCTAGAGTAGGCCAGGTGAGTTTGTACAGACTCACTAGTCAGGACAGCTCATCCCAGAGCACAGTTCCAAAGCTGAGTGGACCGATTCCTCCAAGGAGGAGGGAAACAGAGCATTTGAGTTCAAATCCTGGAGACCTCTGGCAAGTCATTTAATCTTTGGACCTCAGTTTTATCATTTGTAAAGTGAGAGCTTCAGAGGACCTTTGAGGTCCTGTTAAATTAGAAATTTACCATCAAATGATCCTCCTTTGAAGGTAGAGAAAACTGAGGAAATAGCCTTGAATCTCGGTCTGGACTGAATGGAGGAGCACTATTCCTCCATCCAGAACCATTCTCAGGAAGCACGTCTTTATGAGTATTATGCCATGGGCTAGAGGTTGCTCTCCAAAACTCCACAGTTTGCTAACAGTACTAGGGAGAGGACAAGGGTGAATAAAATTGAGCTGCAGCAGGAGGCATTAGGGCAGGGGCCACATATGACTCTTTAGATTTGATTCAGTCAAAGGACTGTACTTGAGGACCTAGAGGACCACATGTGGCCTTGAGGTTGCAGGTTCCCCACCCCTGGATTAGGTTCTGGCATTAGAAAATATTTTTCTGGTGGAGAGGAAAATTAGGAAATCCCTTTCCTAGGAGATACACCCAATATGTGGAAGGAAAGGAAGGGAACATGCATTTATTAAACACCTACTATATCCCTGACTCTGTTCTAAGTGCTTTACGAATATTCTGCGTTTTGATGATGGATAATAGCAATCCTAGTCAGTCTGGAGTTTGTGAGGGATCTTTGGTAACTGGAGGTAAAGAGTCAGATGGGGTTCTTTTCAGAACCTTTTCCCCCACTCCCTCCAATCACATCTTCTTCCAGTAATTGAGAACAGAGCCCCAGTCTGGGTCTCCCCTTGTGTCCCGAGGGAAGGTGGCCCCTGAAAATGGGGTCTAGGGGAACATCCTGGCATGCTTATTTTAATCAGAACCCTTAGACTTTGCTCTCCTCTCACTCATCATCTAGACATGTTAATTTTCTCTAGAGATAGGAAGGAAGACACCCCCCCACCCCAGACACACACACTAATCTATTTTTCCCCACTCCCTAAATCTTGACTCCAAAGGAAGGAGGTTCTGTCCAGGGCATAGGGGAATCTGGAGACTTTCTGGGGAAATTGCTTTTCTTCTGAGCTCAGAAGCTGGTAGGGAGATATGGGGGGGGGTGAGAAGTGGTGGGGAGGGGGAGAATGGAGACTGCACTGAAGCGGAAAAGTGTATTTTGTTGATTTGAAACTTGAGTGAAATGGGTAATGAAGACAGATCGATGGCGGCCCTTTTCCTGCTCCACTGCTTGCCTCCCCCAGTTCCTCGGGCCTCCCCCCTCCCCTACTCCCAAGGGTTCCCTTGAACATCTCTCCAGCCAAATTCAATTGAGTTCCCAAATTTGGTGTTAAATTTCTGACTCTGGCCTAGGGAGGGGTGGCCAACATCTTTTGCCAGGACTTAGAGGGAATGAGGGGCTTGGTGCTCAACCATTAAAGAGGTGGGTGTTTGGTACCCTTGGGAGGACCCACTGTTTCCCAGCCTCAAATTCCCTGCAAGAATGTCTTGGATATTTTTCCTTCCAGCATTTCAGAAGTTTCACCCACTATCTCACCTTTCAAGTTCAGACCTGGTGCTCTGTTCCTCAGAGTAGAGAATATAGTCTTTCCTGATACCTTGTATTTGGACACTCCCAATCATTTTCCATCAGAGATCAAGTCTATGTTAGTATCTTTTCCATCCTTCCATCCTTTTCCAGGGTCAAAGGAATTTTTATACAGCTTTTAAGGTTTGTAAAAACACTATTAACATGTATTATCTCATATGATCCTCACAACAACCCTGTAAGATAGTTGCTATTATTATCATCCCTGTTTTACAGTGGAGGAAACTGAGTCAGACAGGTTAAATGACTTGCCCAGGGTAGAACAGCTAACATGTGCCCGTGATAGTATTTTAACCCAGATTTTAAAAAATGTCTTATTGATGGGTTTTTCCTTTACTGTCACTTCCCAGAAATGTCTTTCTCTCTCTCTTTCTCTTTGTCTGTCTGTCTGTCTGTCTGTCTGTCTCTCTCTCTCTCTCTCTCACACACACACACACACACACACACACACACACACACACACACATCCTCCCTTGTAAAAAATAAGTACAGTTGAGCAAAAGAAATCACTTAATTTAATCTGTCTTCTTGGCTTCATCTCACAGCAGGACATCTACTATCCCCCTACATGATGTTCAGTTGAGGGTTTGGCTCCAGCCCCAAACCTGCATCAGTCTCATTCATCTGGGGGACCCCAGTCTGACATGAACCTGTCCCGTCACTATTCTATGATCCCTCCCCCCTAGTCTTTACCAGCCAAGCCACTGCTCTCAGTGCAAATGATCTTTGGCTGGGAGAGAGAACTAGTGTCTGAGGGTGGGTGGGGCATGCGGGGGGGGGGGGGGGGGCAGGATGGGAGTGGGATTCTTTGGCTCTTAGCTTGGGGGCAGGGAGGAGAAGGTTTGGGGAGGGGTAGCCTGTGACTCTTAGCCTTAGTAAGCACTTTACTGGGCTGGCCCCTGGCCAGATGGTGACTCATTAACTTTGCTGAGCTCACTATCTGGCAGATGCCCATCCTGACACATCCCTAACCCAGGCCTCAGAAGCCAGGGGAGGAGACTGGGGGAAGCTGGAGTCTAATTCTCATGAGACAGAGGAAGTGAGGCCCCTTGAGAAAGGGGTTAAGGTCAGGGACGTAGCCAGCTATTGCTTGGCATGGCCAAAGGCATCATGATGTCAGCTACTCCATTTTAGTGGGCAGTGCTCATCCTATGTAACTTCTTGGACCAAGACAGAGGGAGTTGGGCCCAGGTCCAGAGATTCAGTTGTCTTGATAAATTGAATCACAGATTCATAGATGTAGGGGACTTTAAAGAGTCATCTCATCCATTCCTTTACCTCCAGATGAGACAGCCAAAGAGGGAGAGGGTCAGTCTCCCCCTGGAAAAGAGATCCCCATAGTCTCTCTCACTTATTTTTTCTAGCGACTCATACTTTTCGTAGCCAGAAAGTAAAGTTCTTCCTTGTGTCTGACCTCAGATTTTCCTGTTGTGGGCCAAGTCTGTGTGTTCTACCCACACCCCCACTTCCTCAGAAGGAAATATGGAGTAAATGAAAAGAACACTAGAGTTAGAGTCTCAAAACCTAGATTCACAATCCCAACTGCCACTTTCTATCTAGCTCTGTGACTTTGGGCAAGATAGTTTTCTCTGAGCATCAGTCTTAGTGATAGTGTGGTTCTATTGAGCAAGTGATTAGGAATCAGAGGATCTGGGTTTGAATTTCATCTGCATCACTTTATAATCTTAAACAAGTAATTAATTTAAACTCTATGGTCCTCAGTTTCCTCGTCTGAAAAATGAAGGTGTTGGACCTTCAAACTGTGACTCTGGGACTCTCTAACTCCAAATTGGACCCCTGGAAATGGAGTGTAACCTGTAGTGTTTAATAAATGCTTGTTGACTGACTGACTGCCTCCTCAGGGCTAGTTAACCAACCTCTTTAGTTCTGAGTGTTTCCGGTCAAGCAGTGACCCATGGAGGACTACTAGTAGTAGGCCACAGTGAACACTAAAAGTAAAAAGGAAAGAAAAGGAAAGGATAAAGGAAAAAAGAGGGGAGAATGGGTATCTGTAATGTGCTTAGAGGGAAGGGATGACAGTGTCAGAGAAGAAAAAATTCAGATAGAAGAAACAAATGAAAAACTGTATTAGCCTGCTGAGAGAGGTTATATAGGCTTATAGAGTTAAGAGGGACCTCAGGGGTGCATCCTGTCTAGCTTCCTTTTTCCAGATGTAGGCTCTGAAAGCTAAGATGGCCTGACTAAGGTTGCCCATGTAGTTAGTGGCATGGCCAGGATTCAAACTCAGGTCCTCTGACTCCAAATCTGGCACTCTTCCAGCTATACTGTGCTACCAGTTTCCTAATTATAAGTTGGTCCCTGTCTCTCCTACCCCCAATCTTGACAAAGGTTGCCTCTCATTCTCTAGATTTTTCAGAGATTGAAAAGAGTATAATTAAGCACCCACTGTGTGTAAGACATTGACTGCTTGTGAGGTCTCATTACTTTGGACATCCCAGGGTCATAGAAGGCAAAGCTTGGGAGCTCAGGGATCCTAAAGAATTTTGACCTTGCTTGCTTCCTTACTCCCTTCTTTCTTCCCTCCTTTCCTCCCTTCCTTTCTCTTCTTCTCTCCCTCCTTTCTTCTCTCTCTCTCTCTCTGTCTCTCTTTCTTTCCTTCCTTCCTCCTCACCTCTCTCCTTTCTTTCCTTCCTTCTGACTGCTTCCAGAAATTTTAATTAATTTCTTTTGTTTTTAATCACCTTCATTTCCTAATAAAAGATAAAGGGGAAGAAAACTATTCAACAAAACAAGCAATGCATCAATCAAATCTCACAATGTATGCAGTGATCCACATTCATAGTCCCCCACCTCTACAAAGAAGAGGGAGATGCATTCTTATATTTTTTTCTATAGACCAAGCTTGGTCATTATAATTATAAAACATTCAGTTTACATTGTTGTTGTCATAGTACATACTGTTTTCTTGTTTAGTTTTGTTTTTTGCTTTTTGGAGGGCAATTGGGGTTAAGTAACTTGCCCAAGGTCACACGGCTAGGTTTTTGTTTGTGTGTGTTAAATGTCTGAGGCCGGATCTGAACTCAGGTCCTTCTGACTCCAGGGCCGGCGCTCTACTCACTGCGCCACCTAGCCACCCCTACATACTGTTTTCTTGGTTCTGCTTATTTTACTTCGTATCGGTTTATTTAAGTCTTCCTATAGCTTCTTGTATTCATAGACATTGTTTCTTACAGTATAGCCATTCATAATCAGTCTTTGTATCACAATTTGTTTAGCTATTCCCTCATCAATCAGCATCTAATTTGTTTCCAGTTCTTTGTTACTTTTAAAAAATGTCTCTATAAATGTTTTAGTGTATGTTGGACTTCACTTTCTATCTTTGACCCCCTTGGGGCATATGCCTAGGGTATGAGTCAAAGGGTATACACATAGTAGGCACTTTTTTCAATTACAATTTCAAATATCTTTCCAGAACTTAAACCAGTCCTACTTTCACCAATAATATATTAACATGACTGTTTTCAAGGACCAAAGATTATAAAATATGGGAAGAGTTGATGTTCTAAGGGCCTACAGTCCCTACAACCACTCTTCCCATATTTTACAATCTTTGGCCCTTGAAAGCGTTTTTACAATCCCAGACTGGTGAATTTAGAGCTGGAAGAGACCACAGTGATCATTTTTGTGCAACCTCTTCATTTTCCAACTGAGATTCAGAGAGGGGAAGAGATTTGTCTAAGGGCACACAGGGTAGTTAGTGGTGTTACTGGGGTTTTGAATTTAAATCCATTGACTTCAACCCAGGATTTCTCTTTTAGTCCTCTTTCCTGACTTATTAATCATAGTACTCAGAAAACAATGGAAACTTTCTTTTCTGATTGAAAATCTTTTAGGTCAGGTCCCAACACTCTGAGTAGAAATAAATATTCTCTCAGTACCTCCCTATCTCCCTCTCTCTTTCTCCCCTTCTCTTTCTCTCTTTTCCTCTCCTTCCCTCTCCCTCTCTCCCACCCTCCATCTCTGTCTCTATCTCTCTCCCACCCCCTCCTTTCCTCTCTCCTCCCTCTCTCTCCTTCTCTCCTTCCCTCCCTCACTTCCTCCCCCTCTCCCTCCCAACCTTAGTAACCAAGAACAAAAACAAATATTCAGATAAACAAAGAAAATGATCCATACATAAAACCAAAAACTCAAAATTATTTACAATTTTTTCAAATCAATGTGTATATTAACTTGGGCAAAATCAGAACAAAAATGCCCTGTTTGCTTCCCAGTCTCCATATCCTTTATTCTTTTGTGTGGATTTGTGGTTTTGTTTTCCCAATTTTGTTGCTGATCAGGAATTCTCATCTGGAGGGGAGGGGAGGGGAGTGGAGGGAGGGAAAGGCTTTAGAAGAGAGATATATAAGGAGCCAAGGACATAGCCTGGAAGTTGTTTGGCTTGCTTTGTTTGTTTGTTTATTTTTAAACAAATCCCTGAAAGTCTCTCCACCCACCCACCCACCCTTTTTTTTCCATTTGCCTCTCTCCAAAAAGAGTTCAGGGAAGAAAAACAATTCTTATTAATGAGGATTCTGTAGTTGGTTTCATTGTAGTTTGGGGAGATGAGAATATATGCATAAAAACAGTGAAGACCGCCAAATACTGCAGGAATTTAGAGAAGGGTAAGACTGGCCAGGCTGGGGCTGTCTGTCACCGAGGAAGAAGAATTGTATCAGGGCCTCCTAGGCAGTCGGGATAGAATTCAAATTGGTTGATAAAAGAGAGGAGCCTGGAGGTACAGGCTAGGAAAGGCTAGCATACCATGGAGTAGATAAAACCCTGAATTTTGAGTTAGAAAACATAGATTCAGATTTCAGAGTTCTGCTGCTTCCTAGCTGAAAGACTTTGGACAAAGCACTGCCCCTCTCTGGGCCTCAGTTTCCTCCCATTTCAAATAAAGGTTTAGATTATCTCTAACTTTCCTTTGAGTCCCAGGGCCTATGGACCTGGGCATTCGGCTTTCAGACCTTCAGGTCAAAGTCTTCAAACTTTCCATAATCCCCTCCAGGTATGGAAACTGAAAACTAAAGTGGAAGTTAAGCCTGGCTCTCTAATTTCTTTGTAGGAGTATAGGGCCCATCTATCAATCCAGTTTCTTGCTTTTTTTCTCCAGTCTTCCATCCTAGGTACTTTCAAACCCAGCTGTTTTTGAGGGGGTCTTGGAATCCACATAGTATGTGTCTGTACACACAGATGCCATTATGGATTTGGAATCAGAGGACAGAGGACGTGGGTTGGAATTTCAACTTTTGTTGTTTACTACCCATGTGACTCTGGACAAGGAGTTTCCTCCTTTGTAAAGGGAGAACAATAGTACTTTACCAGACTACTCCGTAACTGGTAGAGTGCTAGGCCTGGAGTTAGGAAGTCTCCTCTTCTTGAATTCAAATCTGGCCTCAGGCACTTACCAGCTGTGTGACCCCAGGCAAGTCACTTAAGCCCCTATTGCCTCAGTTTCCTCATCTGTAAAATTATCTGGAGAAGGAAATGGCAAACCACTCCAGTACCTCTGCCAAGAAAACCCCAAATGGGGTCATAAAGAGTTGAACATGACTAAACAACAAATACTTGTACTACCTTCCTTACAGGAGATGGAGTGTTGAGACGAAAGTGATTTGTAAACTGTAAACTAAATGAGAATAGTTGTTCTTCTTAGTAGACTGGGATCATACATTTAAACCCCACTGTGGACCTGTAAGTTCCATAGTCACTAATTTTACCACTGCCTCTGACTAGCTAGGGCTAGAATGTAATAATAATAATAATAATAATTATATATATATCAACAATGAGAAAGCATACAGCTCAAATAACTCATTTTAGCTTTTGAAGTGCTTTCCTCCTAGCAATCCTGTGAGGTAGAACTTATGAAAATTACTATATTCTTATCATAATATTTTTCCAGCTGAGGAAACTGAGACTCAAAGAGGTTAAGAAATTTGCCCAGAAATCATATAAATAAATAAATAAATAAACAAATAAATAAATAACTAAATGCCAGAGCTGGGATTTGGACCCAGGCATCTCTGCTGCTACTGAGGGCTTAGGGCTATCTGAGAGTGAGGAAGGTTCTATTCAGCCCACCCCTGCCATTAGAAAACCAAAGTAGCACCTGTGTCCTGTTGGCCGTGCTCTATTCATTTTATTCATACATCAAGAACTCCTGGTCACTCATGGGCACCCAATCATTGGCATCTATCAGCATCTTCTCCAACAAGCTCAATATGAGTCAACAACATGACACAGCAGCCACAAAAGCTATTGCTGACCTCAGCTGCATTGAGAGACGCATGGTGTCTAGCATTAGAGAGGTGGCAGTCCCTTTGGGCAGACAACCTTTGGAATATTGGGTTGTGTGTGCCATATTTTAGGAAGAACATTGAAAGGGTAGGGGAAGAGAGTAACTGGAATGTCAGGGGGATTGGAAACAAGGCCCAGATGAGAAGTTGGAATGGGTGGTATTTAACATGAAGAAGAGAAGATGGATGGAGGTGATCCTTATCTTCTCCTTGGGAGAGAGGGATTGAACTTCTTACTTGGCTCCAGGGATCAATGAGTAGAAGCTAGAGAGCAGAAGATTCTAGCTTGATACAAGGAAAGATTTCCTTCCTAACTTGGCCACTTCCTACCTTTCCAGGCTTCTCACATCTTATTCCCCTCAACAATCAAGCAAGTAGTCAGTTCCTTGCACATATCACTCCATTTCCCACCCCCAGGCTCCATCCCCAGTGGCTGTCTCCTGTGCCTGGAATGCCCACTTTTCACACAAGATGTTTCCTGCTCCCCCTTCCTGGTCCCTTGCCTTTGAGATTACCTCTCATTTTCACCATGTAGCTCTTGGTTGTGCAGAATTGTTTGCACATTGTCTCCCTTGTTAGAATGGGAGCTCCTTGAGGACAGGAACTGTGTTTTAGCTTCTGACTCCAGAACTAGCACTCTGTCCACTGAGCCACCTGGCTGTCCTCTAGGAGCTTATGATCAAATGAAGAAGACAGCTTAAATATATACAAAGCAAGCTATGTACAGGATAATTAGGAAATAATTAACAGACAGAAGGCATAGGAGTTAAGAGGGAAGGGTTCAAGAAGGCTTCCTGTAGAAGGTGGAATTTTAGTTGGAACTTAAAGGAAAAGAAGGAGATCAGTAATCAGAACAGAAGAGGGTGTTTTAGGTGTGGGAGACAGCCAGAGAGAATGCTGAGAGCTAAGAGATTGAATGTCTTTTTTTGTGGAACAACCAGTGTTACTGAATTTTAAGTGTGTTGGGGAGTAAAGTGCCATTGGAATGTAAGCTCCTTGAGGGAAGGGATTGTCTTTTGCTTTTCTTTGTATCTCCGAGGCTTAGCACCATACTTGTCACATACGTAGTCTTGTAGACTAAATAAATAGATAATGAATGAATGCTTGTAGACTGACTGACTACTTTTCAGGAATGTTATAGGGAGGATTCTTGTTGAGGTATGGGTTGGCCAAGTTGGTCTCTGGGGCTCTTCCATTTCTGGGGTTCTGTGTTTTGGGGTATGGCATGCCTTCCCCTGGGAATAGGCATGAGAAAGGCCTGGAGAATGCTGAGTGGAGACAGTGTTTGACTGGGATGGTGTCTTCCCCCCTGCCCCCAGGTGCCAGTGTCTGTGGCCATGATGTCTCCTCAAATGATCACCCCACAGCAGATGCAGCAGATCCTGTCACCGCCTCAACTCCAGGCCCTGCTGCAGCAACAACAGGCCATCATGCTTCAACAGGTGAGACCCCACCTTTCCCCAACCTTTTTGCCCCCTCTCCTCATCTCTCATTACCTTGACAGTACGCAAGTACAGGGCTGTTACTGCGTGGGTAGAGTAAGGCATGGGGCCAAGAGGCTCGCCTTCTTCACATTCTTCCTGGTGGTCTCCCCTTCCCACCCTCAGGCCTGGTCTCCTGTCTCTGGTCCTTGTTTACTACCAATGCTGACAGGAGCCCCCAGCTCCAGTGGAGGAGTGGGGCCTGAGAGGGTGATGGGAACCTGTTTGACAGTCAGAGAAACTGCTCAGGCTAGACAGGCCTGCATTCTTCTAGAACAGCTAGATGCAGGTCAAAGGTCATTTTTTCTTTTTTTCTTTGTTGAGGGCTATACTTCTCACACTCACTTGTCCCTTGGGGATTCCTGAGGTGCCAGTCCTGCCCCCATCTCCAGAACTCTGGGCTTCTGATCTGTAAGATCTCCCTTCCACCCCTGCAGGGAGGGGAGAGCTGGGACAAAGGATTTAAGAGCCCCAGCCTCCAGCCGTATCTTTCCTCTAGGAGGCCCAGAGGCTGAGGGAAGGACCATGCCCTCCCTTTATGAATGATCCCTTTTTCTAGTGATTGACACTTGGACACCAAGTTTGTCCTCTTGCCAACCTCTTCGTTTCTTGCCCTGCCACATTCCCCAAAAATAGTTCTTAGCAGGCAGGGGTCATAGGATCAGAGTTGAGATCTAGAGACGATTGAGCCATTTTAGGCTAAGCCCTTTATTTTACAGATGAGGAATCAGGGGCCTTGCTGACTAGCTATAGGTCATTCAGGTAGTAAGCATCAGAGATGAGTTTTGAATCCAGAGTCAGTGCTTTTTCCCTGGGGAGGGGTCTACCAGCTTGGACTCCTGGATCCAGTTACTAAGCAAGTGGGATTCAATCTCCCACTCTAGCTTTAGGGCAGTGAAGAATCCGCCTTTGGGGGTAGGGTGGAAGAGGAAGGAAAGCAGCCCAGACCTGGGCTTGTTTGCTTGTTTGTTTGTTCCTTCCCTCTGTGACCTATCCCCACCCTTCCCTTACACCCCAGTTACAGGAATATTACAAGAAACAGCAAGAACAGCTTCATTTACAGCTCCTCACCCAGCAGCAAGCTGGGAAACAGCAGCCCAAAGAGGTAAGAGGCTGCAGCCGGGCCCTGGGCCCTTCCCTCCCTCCATCCCCCAGCCGCCCTTTCCTCCTGCCCTTCTGAAGAGCAGGGAGGTCGGGGGAGGGGCAGAGCTGAAGAAACAAGCACTTCCTGAGCTCTGGTGTGCCGGGCGAGATCGTCGGCTCATTTTATCCTCATTTATCTGTTATTATTGTCTCCATCTTACAGTTGAGGGGACTAAGCAGAGGTTAAGTGACTTGTCCAGGCTCACCCAGAAAAATAATAACAGCAATAATAAATAGCTTAATTTTCATACTGCCTACTGTGTGCCAGACACTCACTAAGCTCCTTACAGCCTTGTCTCATCTGTTCCTCCCAACAACCCTGGGAGAGAGGTGCTATTATTATTCCCATTTTGCAGTTGAGGAAACAGAGGCAAAGAGAGGTTAAGTGACTTGCCCAGGATCACATACCTAGTAAGTATCTGAGGCTGTGTTTGAATTCAGATCTTCCTGACTCCAGGCTCTTTCTATTGTGCCACTGAGGTGTCTAATTGGTGATCAGTTTTTCCCCATGCTGCTCCATCCCTCTTTCTTTCCTACTATTCTGTGTGCCATCTTGTCCCCAGGCCACCATCCGATTAATTGGGCTCCTTTTTACCATATGGGACAGTGGTGTGGGAATTTAGTTGTGAGTGTGTGTAGCTCGGACCATGTGTGTGTGCCTGTAGTTATATATGTATACGTTTCCTGGAGGTGTGTGTGTGCCTCACTCTGTGCCTCAAATCTATTATTTTTTTAAAATAGATTTTTATAGATATTTTTTTAAAACCACCCCTATTTCTCATCGTATGCTTCTTGAGAGCCATTCCTTAAAACAGAATTTTTTTAAGATGAAGAGAGAAAAGAAAAATTAGCAAAACAGTACAACACAGAAAAAAAAATCTGGCATTCTAAGCAATAATCCACACTTATGTGCTACTCCTCTTTACCTACCTGCCTCTGTCCCTCTGCAAAGGATTAGGGTGGAGGAGAATCTCAGATCTCTACTTTGGGGCCAAACATGCTTTTTATACTTTATACATTTGCTTTAAGCCTCTCCTGTGGATCTCAGTACTGCAGCTTTCTATTCATCAGCTTCCCAATGGCCAAGTTCCCTCCATCCTTCAACCTTCCTTCTGTTTGCCTGATCTCTGCCTCTCATGGCCTTCCAAATTCTCCCAACTGAAACCCTGCCCACCCTGTCCAAGCCACACTTTTCTCCTGTGGCCCTCTAGAACAACCTCCTTACACCCTGCTGGGGGAAAAATGACATTTCCAAGTAGCCTCCTCAAACAGTCTTCTCTGATTGAAACCAAACATTCTCCAACATACCAGGACAATTGGTGGCTTCTTTTGCTACCTCAACTCATTCTTATAATTGTTATGCTGTCTCTAGTATCTCCTCTCTGTTACTCTGGTCAGCCAGCATGGTGTTATGGATAGGACGCTGGTCTTAGAGTCAGGAATACCTTGGATTCAAATCCTGCCTCAGATATTTATTAACTTGGTGACCCAGGACATGTCTCTTAACATCTATGTGTCTCTGTTTTCTTATCTATAAAATGAGGGAACTGCATTTGATGGCTTCTAAGGGTTCTCCCAGCTCGGAAGGAATGATTTATTAAATGCTTACTATGTGTAAAAACACTGTACTAAATGCTAGGATACAAATAGAAAAGTAAGACAATCCCTGCTTTCGGGAAGCTTACATTCTCTAATGGGGACATTATAAATCTGTGATCCTATGTTTTGTTTCCCCAAAAACTCGTAAGCCCCAAACAGACTTCATTGCAAACTCCTAGGGCAGGTATAGCCCTGGAGGACTCCATAAATACTTGCTGGCTGACTGACTTGTCTCTGCCTGTGCATGTGGCTGAATGGCCCTGTGGGAATCTGTGTGTGCTGGGGGGGGGGGGGGGGAGGCAGATTTGTGTGTGGGTGTGACTAGGTGTATGTACTGAGTAGGGGTGAGGAGGGAAGGGAAAAGCTGGTGGGATAGAAATGATAAGCTTCACTTCTGGATCCAGCGTGTTATCTGTCTTAAGAGGTTACTGTGATCAGTCATTCCATGTTCATGCCTATGTATATGTGATTGTGTGTTTAAAGTGTAGGGGTGTAGTATTGGTGGTAGGTAGTAGGTGGCATATTGAAATGATTAAACATGTTATTGTGGGGTTTATCTTGCCTGCTTGTGACCTCCTGTCCTTCCTGGGGAGCCCCTAGCTTATGGAGGAAAGTTTTTCTGATTATATATAGGAGACAAATGGGACATTGACAAACAGCAGTGAATCCAGAGAAGGGTGACCAGGCCAGTGAGTGGTCCGGAAACCACACTGTAATGTGAATAGCTTAAAAAATTGGATGTGTTTAGTCTGGAGGACTTGGAAAGAGGGGTGGATAGTAGGATGTGCTTGCCATCTTTAAGTATTTAAAGAGAGAATATGGAAGAGAGAATAAACTTATTCTTCAAAGTTCTAAGAGATAAGGTAAGTACCAAAGAGTGGAAGTTACAAGAAGAAAGATTTGAGCTCAATATAAGGAAGAACTTTCTAAATAATTAGAGCTGTCTAAAAATGGAATGTGCTGCCTTAAGAGCTAGTAAGCTTCTAGTCTGAATTGCTATTCAAGCAGACTCTAAGACCATGATGCTCTAGAAGAGATTGCTGAGATATAGTGCCTAGATGATCTTCTAATTCTAAGTTTTGTGATTCAGTGAGAGTAAAAAAGTAGTGGAAAGAGGAATAGATTTTGAGAACACAGAGAACCTTGTTACCTTCCTTACTAACTTTGACCTTAATGTCTTTGGGCCTGTTTCTTTATCGGGGAAACATGGGGATTAGAATGGATGATGGCTAAGGTCTATTCTTTTTCTTAATCTTAAGAAGAGGAGGGGTCGGGGGAGAGAAAGGAGAAGAAAGATCAGAAGAAAAGAAAAAGATAGTGGAAAAGAAGGAAGGGAGGAGAGAACAGGAGAGAAAAACACAACAGGAGAGAATGGAGAGGAGGCAGCAAGAGAGAAGAAAACAAGAGAATGGCAGAGGGAGGGACAGACCAGAGGAAAGGAGCAGAACTGTCCTCCTTCTCAGCACTGCTCCATGAACCAGGCAGTTTCTCAAAGCTGGGGCTGAGGAAAGAGAAGAGGGTGGGGTGAGACCTCAAGTGTGTTCTAGATCAGAGTGGTACCCAGAGCCCCTCTGATGGGCTGAGTGTAGGAGGGAGAGAGAGCTTCCCACCTACCCCTGCCCCTACTACAGTGAATAGAAAGGGGTATGGCCCCTGGGAAGGATGGCAAGGGATAGGAGAGAGTGACTCTGTGTAGGGGTGTGTGTGTGTGTGTGTGTGTGTGTGTGTGTGTGTGTGTGTGTGTGTGTGTGTGTGTGTGTGTGTGTGTGTTTAAGGAAGGACTTCAGTCTTTGAGGAAGGGAGGGAGGGAGGAGACAATAATCTTGAAAGGCTGGATGGGGCCAGAGGGAGTGGGGCTGGGAGGTGGTGGAGGGCAGGCAGAAGCCAGCTCCAACAAAGACCTGATTTGACATATCTCCCTATTACTATCACTTCCCTGGAACCAGGCACTTGGGAACAAGCAGCTGGCCTTCCAGCAACAACTCCTCCAGATGCAGCAGCTGCAACAGCAGCACCTGCTGAATCTGCAAAGGCAGGGTCTGGTTAGTCTGCAGCCCAGCCAGGCAACGGGACCCCTCCAAACTCTCCCACAGGGTGAGTGAGTCTTGTAGCCCCCACATACCTCCTGTACTCCCTCAGGCCCAGACTGAGTCTCCAGAGCCCCTACTGTGAGGTCATGAAACCTTGCCTAGCCTGAGCCCCCTACGCTTCCCACCCTGGACCCTTGTGATGACCACACATTCCCAGGGCCCACACTGAAGGTTCAGAGCCCTTCCTCCAGGGTTCCTGGGGAAATAGTCTGAACTTTCTGTTCCAGAAGGTTAGGTGTCTCCTGTGCTGTCCAAAAAGGGTTAATGGTGGGGAGGGATCTCTATCTGACCTTGTTCTCTCCAGCCGTGTGTCCATCCGACCTGCCCCAGCTGTGGAAAGGAGATGGGGCGGCTGCCCAGCCGGCTGAAGACAGCGTGAAGCAGGAAGGGCTGGACCTCACCACAGCAGCAGCCACCGCTACCTCGTTTGCTCCCCCTAAGGTCTCACCCCCCCTCTCCCATCACACCCTACCCAATGGGCAACCCACTGTGCTCACACCTCGACGAGACAGGTACCTTCGGAGAGGGGATGTGAGAGGAAGCTGTGGGGGTGGGTGACTCTGGGAAGCCCACTGTAAATAGTTCAGATCTGACTCTTGAACTGGGGGAGGAATCAAGTTGGGGCTAGGGATTGGTTGTGTGGGTCAGTACTCCTGGAGGGCTGAACAGTGGATCAAAAGAAACGGGGGCAGGAGAGGGGGGAGCTGGGACCAAACTGGAGCAAAGAGTGTTGTGGCAGGCAGTTGGGGTCCCTGACTACTGTACAGGGTCTTTGACTTCCTATCTTCCTTCTCTTCCCAGCTCCTCACATGAGGACACCCCTGGCTCCCATCCCCTGTATGGTCATGGGGAGTGCAAGTGGCCAGGCTGCGAGACTCTTTGTGAAGACCTGGGGCAGTTTGTCAAGTAGGTGCCCACCTATACTCATCTCCTCTCCTCTAGCCCTTCTTCCTTTCCCTCCCTCTCATCTCCTTGACTCTGCACTTCTTACCTCCACTTCCCTGCCACTCTCTGGTCACAGACCACCATAGTTAGCTCCAACTCCCTCCCATAATTGCTTCCCTTATCCTTCAAATCTCAAGTTCTGACCAGGCCCCCAGCCACTGAATCTGTGAACTTGCTCTCTGTGTTTTGGGGGTGAGGGGGTGCTAAGATGTGAGTGTGAGTGCATGCTCTCAGTGCAGGCACATGGCTGTCTTACCTGGGACCCCATCCCCTCGTTCCTAGCCCCTCTAGCCAGCCTCTGTGGGAATGAAAGCAACCCCTTTCATTCCTAGGGAAATACAAAGCAGGTTGAGGAGAACAGGTAATGGTGTCCAGTTCCTATATTTTCCCAGTCTCCCCAGTGAAGGGACGGGAGGAAACTGACAGCAGAGTGATGAGGACTGGAGGGGGCAGGTGGACAGTTAGGCAGGGGGGCGGACAGGCGGTTGGCGCTGCCACAGTGGTGCCAGGCTCTGTCACTGACTGATTAACTCTGCTGTCTCCCAGCCCCTTGCAGCATCAGGGTCAAACAAATTGTTTTCACGCTTCGTCAGAGGTTTACTTAATTAGTTCATTTGCAATTAGATCTCTCTGTAGCTGGGATTTTAGCAAAGACATCAAAGGAAGCTGACTAAGAGGATGCTGCTTCTATCTTCTCTTTCTTCTGGCTTGGCCACCTTCTCTGTCTCTTTGTCTCCATCACTCTGTCTGCCCCTCTCTATCTCTCTGTCTTTGTGTGTGAGGGAATTGAAAATATGTCAGGGAAGGCAGATGGGGGAGAACAGTCAGGGGAACTGGGGAGTATATCCTAGGTGAAGCCCGAATCTAAACCTTCCCTTCTTTCCCCCCATGAAGACACCTCAATACAGAACATGCACTTGACGACAGAAGCACAGCCCAGTGCCGGGTCCAGATGCAGGTTGTCCAGCAGCTGGAGATACAGGTGTGGCCCTCTGTGTTTATATGTAGGGTGCTCATTGGCTCCCACTCACCCTCTCCCCAGCCCCATATCACCTTTCCATGGGGCCTGCTGGACTCAACCATTTGTTTAAGTAGCCAAAGCAATCTCCTTACTTTGTCTAAATTCTCCTAGTTTATCTTAAGTGGGGGAGCTGAGCTCTAGAGAGTGCACATTGTGGGCTTAGGGAGGTGGTCTGGGTCTTGCCCTGGGAGAAGCAGAAGCTGCATAGTTAGTGTGTCCCATATAACGAACAATCCTCTTGGCAGATGGGTTTTCCTGGAGCTGGGAGACAAGGCATGCTCAGTTCCAGTGAGTTGTCTTAAGCAAAGGTTGTGGGGGGAAAAAGGTTCTGGCAAAGTCAGAGTGAGGTGCGTGAAGACATCATGGAGAAGATAGTGGCCTGAACTGCAGATACCCAAGAGACAGGCCAGGGGAACCAATCAATCAATGAGAGAAATTAATCTGTCAACAAATATGTGTGCAGTGTCAGCTTCCTACGGGACTATACATTCCTTAAGGGTGGGGACACATCTTTGCATTCTTCACAGGGCCTTGATGGAGAGGACGCTCAGTAAATATTTGGTGGGTAAATCAATCAGCCAATAAGCATTTATGAATAAATGCTAAATTCTAAATGGGTTGAATAACATGAACAAAGGTGGGAAACCCTGGAGTCTGATAGAGCTGTGGGATACCTGTGTGAGATCAAGCAGCTAAAGAGACTTGTGTTTGTCATCTTTTCTCACCTTGGTTCCTTCTTCCCTTTCCCCTTGAGGCAGAGGATTGGGGAAGAATGGTGTTGGATGCCAATGGAATAGGAGAGGGATAAACCCTAAAAAGACTCTGAAACCCAGGCTTTCTATCCCATCTTCTCTCTCTCCCTACAGCTAGCCAAGGAGAGTGAGCGACTTCAGGCAATGATGGCCCATTTGCACATGAGGCCTTCAGAGCCCAAGCCCTTTAGCCAGCCGGTGAGATGCTCCATGCCCCATATATCCCCTGCTCCCTCTAGTCCCTATGACCCCTCATACTTTCCAGTGGGGCCTGACCTTCCAAAAACCCTCTAGGACCTCCCAGACACTTTCCTCAACCATTCCTTTAGTCCCTTCGCCTGGACATTGCCCCCATACCTTAAACCCTTGTGGTTCAGATCTGTTCCCCTCAGAATCCAATCCCCTTTGAACCTTGTTCTCTCCCTCCCCCACTTGCCACTTTCCTCATTGATTGAAATTCACCCCCCACCATTCTGACCATGAGATCTATAAGAGCAGAGAAGACATTGGAATCCAAGGAGATGCTCTCTGCTCATACCTGCCATCCTCCTTAGCTCTACTCTCATTACCCTTTCCATTTTTCATAGCTGAACCTGGTATCAGGCTCCTCACTCTCCAAGGTGACTGTCTCAGCAGCTGATTCATTCCCGGATGGCCTCGCCCACCCCCCCACCTCAGCTGCCGCCCCTGTTACTCCCTTACGCCCCCCTGGCCTCAGCTCTGCTACTCTGCACAGTGGGGGCCCTGCCCGCAGGAGGAGTAGTGACAAGTTCTGCACCCCCATCTCCTCTGGTGAGGGTGGGGAGGTGGGGGCGGGAGGATCACAGAAGGGAGGCATTGTGGTTTAGGGGAGGGGGTTTTCTTGGCCACGGGTCTTGCCCTCCTTATATCCCTCATCTCTCTCCCCCAGAACTGGCCCAGAATCACGAGTTCTACAAGAATGCAGATGTCCGACCTCCCTTTACCTATGCGTCCCTCATCCGACAGGTGAGCTTCTCAGGGAAGAAGATGGAGGTGCTGGGGATAAGAGAATTCATGAAAAGCCCTCCCTTCTATTCTATTCCCATCCCCTAAATCTGCCTCCAGTTGCCTATTTGCCTATGATATCTTCCCTCTCCTTTACCACTACCTAAATCCCACCTAGCCTCCCTCCTTTGGACATCAAGAGCATTCATTGTCTTATCTATTCACTCCCCAACCCTTTAGGGTCAGGGAAGTGACTTATCCTTCTTCCCTCTCTCTCATACACATATGCACCCATGCACATGGATTCTGCTACAGCTTATGTTGTATGTTGTAAATGAGCACATAGTCTCATATGTAGCATGTCCAGTCCCACATTCAAGTTCTCACAGATATACCTTCTCTCACCATTACCCAGCAGCCCATTCTTACACACACACACACACACACACACACACACACACACACACACACACACACACCTCTCACACATATTTCCTTAGACATATATACATCCATTCCCACTTACACTCACACAAATATGCACACTTTGTCTCTTTTACACAGTTAATTACTCCCTTCTCTCATACCCATGTTTACACACATACATGTATACATATTCACATGTAGACTCTTTGGTCACAGGATCATATATACATATATATTTATTGAGGGAGGGGACAAGGGAAGAGAGAGAGAGAGAGAGAGAGAGAGAGAGAGAGAGAGAGAGAGAGAGATCTCTAAGAGGTTCAATTCCTTCATTTTACAAATGAGGAAGCTGAGTCCCAGGGTGGGGAAAGTTACTTATCCAAGATAGTTAGCAAGGATTCAAGACAGAGCAAAGATTTAATCCCACTTCTTTGACTCCAAATCTAACACTCTTTTTTTAAAATTATTTTTATTTACTTTAAACTTGACAACCAACAAACACAAACATTTCCATGTTCAAAGGAGAACTGAAAATGAGGATTGCCTATGAAAACCATGAGTCTCTATTATATAGTTTTTTAAAGCATAAAATAAATTCAACACAATTGCAAAGCTGTTTTATTTATCTGTACCTCCCTCTCAACTTTCTTCTCTTTCCTTGTAAATTAATTTTAAAATGTTTCAATGGCCTTCTTTTCATTTTTGGGGGGCATTACTTATTACGAAACTTCCTCTTCCCCCAATCACCCTCACCATTTTTTAAAGCTTTCCTTTGTAACAAATAAGTATAGTCAAACAAAACAAATCTACACATTGACCATGTCCAAAACTGTACGTCTCATTCTTCACCTCTAGTCCCATACCTGCTATAAATATGTACATACGAGACCTTTTCATCTTTTTTTGACTGCTGGTTATATTGTTGGTTCAAAGTATATGCACAGTTTAGTGACCTTTTGGTATTGTTCCAAATTGCTTTCCAGAAATGCCGGACCAATCTATAGCCCCAGCAGCAGTGCGTTACTGTGTCTGTCCTCCCATATCCAGCACTCTCCTTTCATGTCTACTTTCTTTGTATTACACATGCACACTTTTTTTTTGGTATTCTCTCTGTGTCTCTGCCACTGTCACCATCCCTGCCTTCCTCCCCCTCTCTCTTCTCCTTGTTCCCTCATCCTTCCTCACCCTCTCTCCTCCCTCTTCTTTCTCTTTCTCCCTCCCTTTCTCCTCTCTCCCTTCTTCCTCTTGCTCTCTTCCCCCTTCTCTAACCCCCATATATGTACTCATGCATACAAAGTTAATGATTCCTGGCTCACTGGCAGAGCTGATTAGCCAGCCATAACACTTATCATATGACAGAGCCAACTTGATGATGGATAGAGCACCCGAAGGATTCAGGAAGGCCTGAGTTCAATTCTGGCCTCAGACCCGATCTAGCTATATGACCTTGGGCAAGTCACTTCACCCTGTTTTCCTCGATTTCCTCATCTGTAAAATGAACTGGAAAAGGAAATGGCAAACCATTTCGGTATCTTTGCCAAGAAAACCCCAAAGAGTCACAAAGAGTTGAACATGACTGAAATGACTCAACAACAAAACCTGTGGACCTAAGAGAGAGTTGGAATCCTAGGAAAGACAATCTAGTGTGACTGATTTCCTATCCCCAGAGGAAAGTAACCCCTTTGACCTCTGCTTCCCTTGAAGGCCATCCTGGAGACCCCTGACAGGCAGCTTACTCTGAATGAAATCTACAACTGGTTCACCAGGATGTTCGCCTATTTCCGGAGGAATACAGCCACGTGGAAGGTGAGATACTCACCTGCTTTGCCTCTCCTCCTGTTCCTAAAGGCCCCCAATTAATGACGGGCCTTCCCCCAGATTCACATGTAGGATAGGAGATTTCTGTAGGGAATATTAATACTATAGCCCACAGGTCAGATTCTCTTCCTCTAGAAGGCCAGACCTGCCCTTGTGTTACTTAGTGTTTTTGGCCCAGGCATATCCCCACAACATTGGGGATCCCCATATCATCATTATCAGGGACCCCTAGAACTCAAATGCCTGCTCAGAGATCCTCTGGATTCTAACCCCCGTTCTCTAATTCAGCTCAACAAAAGAGTTACTAAGTACTTACTATGTGCAATACCAGCTTGGCATAAAAGATAGGGAGAAGACCTCAGAGTCAGGAAGACCTTAGTTCAAACCCTGTTTCTTACATATGCTGGTAGTAAAACCCTGGGCAAATTACTGTGCCAGATATTCAGGATACAAAATAAAAAATGGAAGAATCTCTATCTTTGAGGAGCAGGTCCATACTTTCTGCTTGCATTTTAGGGGAGGTGGGAGATAAAACTTCTACACAAATAAACATAAAATGAGAAAAATTCAATGGTGAGGGAAAGGGCTAAGGTCTAAGGGGGGTTGAGTTCAAGGAGAATGTGCCCTCTAGTGATCCTTGTAGGAAGACAAGGATTCTGAAAGGCAAATTCTGAGGAGTGCAGTCTGAGTATGGAGAGCAGCTTGTGTGGATGCAGAGAGGTGAGAGATGGAGGTTAAAATTCAGGGATGACTCATAGTCCCCTTAGGGGGGCCCTTAAGTAGGGGAAACAGAGTTTTTAAAAGAGAAATAAGGCAGTGAAATAAGGCTGATAGTGGGGCACTAGATTAGGGAGGGTCCTAAACTAGGTTGAAGAGTTTTAAACTTTTAATCTAGAGACAATAGTGAGCCATTGAAGGTTTTTTGTTTGTTTGTTTGTTTGTTTGTTTTTTTACAAAAGGAAACATGATGGGATCTGAGCCCTAGTGACCACACAGGCATCAGAGGCACCCTATGCCCCCTCCCCTTGATGAGCCCGTGGCTAGGTAGTAATGAAGTATGTCCAAACCATCCAGAAGTACCCTAGAATTACTAAAGCTGTAGCATAGGGGTGTTCCAAAGACCCTATTGTTCACTGAGGAAGAATAGTGTATGGGAAAATTGGACATGGGGCCAAATATGGGTCCGTGGACATGGGCACAGACACATATACAGACGTGGACACACATACACCCTCCCCCTTTCTGCTGTCAGAAGCAGAAAGATAATTGTCTCAGTCCAATTAGTCATTTCAACACCTCCAGCCATAACAGTTTTCCTAGGGGGACGAGAGAGAAGGTGGGGGGGAGGGCTAGGGAAAATGGGACGGGGAGTTAGGGGCCGGATGCTGATAGCGCCTTCTGTTTTCTCATTCCAAGATTGTGGGGGTGGGGGTGGAGAGAGGGAGAGAGATGGAGACACAGACAGAGACAGAGATACAGATGGACAGAGTGAGAGATATGGAGAGACAGATGGACACAGAAAGATACACAAAAATAGGGAGAGAGATGGATAAACAGAGAAAGACATAGAAGGGTAGGGAGAGAGGGATGGAGAGACTTAGACTGAGATAGAAAAGGATGGAGAGAGATGGAGAGCGAATGATAGGGAAAGAGAGATAGGAAGAGAAGCAGAGAGAGACAGAAAGAGGGACAGGTGGAGAGAGATGAAGACAGACACAGAGAGATGGAGATGGAAAAAGTGGCAGAGAAACGGAGAGATGGAAAGAAAGAGACAAAGACAGAGACACAGAGATGGAGAAGTGGGAAAAGAGGGATAGAGAAAGAGAGATGGAGAGGTGAGAGAGAGAGAGAGAGAGAGAGAGAGAGAGAGAGAGAGAGAAAGGTGAGAAAGAGAGAACACTCACAGGCAGGTACAGGTGTCAGATGAGGGACTTGGTACCTATACAGTAGGGTGGACATTGTGGCTTAGTGGACAGAGGGCTGGAGCATGGCTGTCAGGGTGGGGAAGAGAAAGGGCAGTGTCTATGCAGGGAGTTGCCAGGATCTTTGGCCTTTGAGTCCCCCTGCTGGCCATTGATGGAATTTCAGAGGTACAAGATGCTTTTTCCCCAGGTTGGGGTGGGAGGGAACTTTTCCATGAATTAGGATCGAAGGATCATAGATTTAGAACAAGAAAGAACCCTGATGGTCATCTACTCTAGTCCAACCCCATATTTAACCTATGAGGAAACTAAGATTTAAAGAGGTTAAGTGACTTGGCCAAGGTACAAGAATAATGAGTGGCAGAAGGATTTTAATCCAGACTCCAAATCTAGCACTCTTGGCACTATGATCATCCATGAAGTGTCCTAGTACTCAGACCCAGGTCATATGACTTAAAATCCAGTCTCTTACCTTTAAGTCGTACTGTCTCATCAGCATAATACTGCCCTGGCTTATGGAAAACGTCAAAATAGATAATTATAGGATTGGGAAGGAATTCTAAGGGTTATCTTGGTCATTCTCTTAACTCTAGGCAAATGTTACCTAAACCATTCTGGAAAGATGAGTGTTGACATTGTTATTAAAGAACCTCAAGAATATTTCAGCCCTTCATTGAACTCACTGTCAGAAAACTTTTCTGAACAGCATGTCGACTCAGTGGATAGAGAACTGGACCCAGAGCTAGGAAGATCTGAGTTCAAGTCGAAGCTCAGCTCACTTACTAGCTTTGGACATGTTGTTTAACCTCTGTCTGCCTCAGATTGTAAACTGGGGGTAATAATAATACCTACCTCCCAGGGTTGTTGTGGGGATCAGACAAAATCATATTTGTAAAGCATTTTGCAAACCTTCAGCCACCATAATATTTTAAGTCCCTCATGCCTTGGACAAGAATGTGAATGTACTAAGTTCCTGGTTTAGGGCCATAGAAGCTATTATACATGGTGCTTCCTCCCAGGACTGAAAGGTGAGTGGAGTCACTCAACTAAAATGTCACCCCCATTCTTTGGACTAGGGTCACAGGGTTAGAGTGCTAAGGCCTCAAAGAGATAATGGCAAGCCAAGCTGGGTTAGCTCTTCTGATTGGCTGCAAGTGATGCCATCCCTCTGACTGACATCCTGCTGCCAGAGTCTGGGGCTCCTTTCAGGCTGGCTGAGCCCTCTAGAGGTCATCCCATTTAGTCTTTAACCTCTAGACCGGACAGCACCTAAAGGAGTCACCTATTACTTAACAGCTGTGCTAGATGTGGGCAGGGTCAGAGTGTGTGTGTGTGTGTGTGTGTGTGTGTGTGTGTGTGTGTGTGTGAATCCCTCCTGTCCATGCATAATACTACACATACCTGCCCAAACTAGAAATTGTTCATTCACTCTCTCGTCATTTTATTTCTATCTACTTTTGTGCAGACCATTTCCTCTCTGAAGATTGAGAATAATTAAAGAGATTGTGATTTAGATCTGGGACAGATCCTAGAGTTCATCTAGCCCAGCACCCTTTTTTTACAGCTGAGAAAACTGAGGCTCAGAACAGAAGGTGACTTTCACAAAGTCACATAGGTACTAAGAGGCCAAACCGGAATTCAAACTCGGCTCCTCCAGACCCAGGCCTCTTTTTATAGCTTCTCTTTGTCATCCCCTTTTAGAAAGCTTTTCAGAGATTGAGCAGTTAGGTAGTGCCTCTTCGTTTCTCCCTTTCAGGCAGTGCCTCTTCGTTTCTCCCTTTCAGGCCAAACAGTCCCTGTGCCTTGCCCTCTTCTTACTATTTCTGAATTCCTACTCATTAGTCAATTCTTCATCTGTTCCCTAGTCCTACTTTCCCTTCCCAGACCCAACAGTGGCAGCTTGTTACTGAGTCTGAATCGATAATGCACAGACAATGGTCTGGTCAACATTGGGGGTAGGTGTTGTGGGGAGTGTATAGAGAGGAACAAGGGAAAGTCACCCTCTTGGGAATACAGGCTGGGGTCACTGATTTTTCCCTCATTGTAGAATGGTGGACAACTCAGTAGAATGTACCATATTAGAAGGGTGGTCCACTATGACCTCCAGGTTTTCTGTGCCCATGTTCTAGCCCTCTTGCACCTAGTTCCTAACCCTTGAGGCGCAGAGGTCTTAAGGTCATCCTCAATTCTCATTTCCGTATTCTGACTCATCTTCTGCTGTTATCTCCTATACCTCTCCCTCTACCCACACTTCCCATGTCTTCCCTTCCCCTCCCTGGCCAGGCCACTGGGGTTTAGGCCTCTGCTACTTATCCCCTCTGGGGCAAAACAGAATTCTGATTTCATAGATTTCCCCTCCTTCTCCCCTCCGTCCACCTAGCCCTTCCTGCTTTGCCTCCCTCTTAATCCCCCCCCCCCCTTTTTCTCTTCTTGCTGGATCCCTTTCGCTAGAAGGACCAGGTCAGGGGGGAGAAGGTAGGGAGGGGGCCTGGGGCCAAGCCCGGCCATCCCGGAGACAGGAGATGCCATCTGTTTCTCGGAGCTGCTGCCCTCCAGGACCCCCTCCCCAGCTCTCTCCTCCTGCCCCCTCCTGGTGTCGGGCCCCTCCCTGGGCCCTTGTTGTGGGGCCGGTCCCTTTGTTTACGAAGCCCCCGCCAGACCCCTTAAATTGCCGTTAATGTTTCAGCGTAACGAATTAGTCTCTCATCACGAATCAGGCTTCGAAATGAGGGAAAAAAGCCCCGGTGAGGCCATCCTCGGAAATTGGGGTCATTCTCATTTGCAAAGCGGAGGATCCGAGCCCCGTAATGCGGGGAAATTTATTCCGAGGCAGGAGCCCCGGCGTGATTAGGCCCTTTGTAATTATCGCTCCGAGAGATTCCACTCCAGCCGCCTGCCTCCCTCGTGGATTAGCAAGCGAGTCGGAAAAATACACAGGATTTAATTAGAGGCAAATTAAAATTGGTAATGAAATCGGGCCAGTTGCAAGTGGCAAGAGTTGGAAGAGAGAGAGGGAGAGGGGATCTCGAGGGGGCACAGCGCCTGCCTGCCCTGCCCGCTTTCTTCTCTGTTTAGAAATGTAAAGATGGAGTCAGGGACCAGGGACAGGGACGGGGACACAGGGATAAGAAGGGCAGGTGTGGAGAGGGAGGAAGGGACCAGGCAACAGGAATGAAGATGGGAGACAGGGAAAGGAATTAGGGGCAAGGAGAGAAGTAGGTCAGAAGTGGTGGGAAATAAGGAGACAGATTCCGTTAATTTCAGCAGTTATTAAGCACCAACTATGTTCAGGGCACAATGAAAAGAATAGGGGCAACTGATGACAGCGGGAGGGGAGGCAACTTGGGCATGTTACCACCTAAAGATCAAGAGGGGAGAGAGAAGAGATCAGGCTACCCACATTCTAAGGGGATGACCTTAATTTCAGAGGCAGCCGCAAAAGTGTTAAGGGGTGGTGATTTTTCTAGATTCCTTGCTTAAGAACATTGAGTGATTCCCTATCTCCTACTAAAAAGGTCCAAGCCTTCCATACCGTGGTTCCAGCCTTATATGCACCCTAGCCAAACTGAGACACTCCTCCTTCCTGAAAATATGCCGTAGACTTCCCAAACCACACTGCTCCCTCCACCTAGAATGTTCTCCCCCCAGCATCTCCTGTCCTATTGAAACCCATGTCCAAATGCTGTTTCTTTAGTGAAGCCTTCACTGATCCCTCAGACAGAAATGATCCCCTGAAATCCTGTGGCCTGTTGTTTGCTTCTCCCTTTGTACACGTTCATATTCTACTGTGTATTAGAGTTTACTGTGTGCATGTCTTATGCCGTTATTAGACGTACTGGACTTAAATCTCATTTCGACCAAGGTGCAGCACAGAGCTTTACACATAGTAGGTATCTCATAAATAAACTAGTAAAGCTTAAAACTGCTCTAAGACTTTAGGGATACCCTATACTTGACTGAGTTGGATTGCTTTTCCCTTGCTGATCCTTTCCTGCCTAATTTCCAGTCTAATCAATTCAATTCATAGCAATAATTGTGTATGGATGTGGAATCATGACTAGGGTCAGGAGAGGTCTAGGTTCAAGTATAGCCTCTGGAACTTACCTGGAGGGTGACCTTGGGAAGGTCACCTAATTTCTCTGAGCCTCAGTTTCCTCATCTGTAAAATTGGGGATGACACCTGTAGCCTTTCTAACAGGATTGTATAAGGAAAGATGCAATAATGTATAGAAAGTGCTTTGTATTCCCCAAAGCAATGTATAAATATCAGCTATTTGTCTCATTATCTGTTCTCTATGCTTAGCATTTTATGCTTAAATGCTATGCAAGCTACTGTACCATAAATAGAAGAGTGTAAGACAGGATCCTGACCCCAGAGGGCTTACAATCTACTTACATACCCAGGGAGCATCAGATAAATATGAAAGGTAGTCAGTATCCATCCATTGAGCAAATATTTCCTAAATAATTACTCTGTTCCCTTTACTATGTCCTTTGAAATAAATAAGTCAATCAGTAATAACTTATTAAATGTCCATGTGTCAGGCATTGGCATAGGGCACTAGGCCATATTAGGTCAACAAGCATTTATTAACACATAGATACAAAGAAAGACAAAAGTCTGTCTCTGCCCTCTAGGAACTTATATTTATTTTGTCAGGGAAGGTGACATTTATGTCTATGAGCTTTACTAGTTTATTTATGAGATACCTACTATGTGTAAAGCTCTGTGCTGCACCCTGGTCAAAATGAGATTTAAGTCCAGTACGTCTAATAACAGCATAAGACATACACACAGTAAACTCTAATACACAGTAGAATATGAACGTGTACAAAGGGAGAAGCCACTCTACAGGGTAGAGTTAGTGGGAGAAGGTTTTCCCTAGTCTTAGGTAAGAGCGTTTCTGTAACAACCTTCCCCTCCAGACCTCACACAGCACTTTATCTTATACTTCTCTAATGCAGCCTGCCCTGTGATACTATGCATATTCATTGTATGTTTCATGTTTGAGCCTTTTCTTTTACAGGCTAGCACAGGACTCTGTATGCAGTGCTTGATAACAGAATAAATGAGTGAATAAATCAGACAATCTATTCAATCTGAGAAACATTTATTTAGCATTTAAATTCTAGGCACTGGGAAAACAAAGACAAAAAAAACTAAACCAGTCCCTGCCCTCAAGAAACTTACATTCTATTAGAACTAATAAGGTTTATTAAGTTCTTCCTATGTGGCAGACACTATGCTACATGATGAGAATACAAAGAAAAAAGAGTCCCTGCCCACAATGAGCTTACATTCTATTTTTTAAATGAAATTTTATTTTATTTATTTTTGGGGGTAACCAATGAAAATTTGCTTTCTCTCCCTTCCACCTTTCCTCTCCAAGTGAGAAAGAATTACAAACATATGTAATCTTGCACAACAAATTACTGCATTGGCTATGCCCCCCAAAATATATGTCTCAATCTGCACCCTGAGTCTATCACCCTCTGTCAGGAGGGGTGTAGCATGAGTCCATCATAAGTCCTCTGTAACTGAGATTGGTGATTGTGCTGATCTGAGACCCAAGTCTTTCAGAGTTACCTTTATAATGTTGTTGTTAATAGATTGTTCTCCTGGTTCTGCTCACATCATTCTGCATCAGTTCATACACATATTTCTAGAGTTTTATAAAAGCATCCTCTTCATCATTTCAGCACAATAGTATTCTATCACATTCACATACCATGACTTTTTTAGCTATTCCCCAAAGAATGAGCACCCCCTCAGTTTCCAGTATAAAGCTGACATTCTAAAGGAGAAAACAATACACTCACACACACATACAAACATATAAAATAGGGGATAAGGACTGGATTTGTGATATCATTGGTATGGAGCATTCCCAAGGAAGGAAATTTTCTCTACTGATTCAAGTTGGCACCTTCTCTGAAATCTAGAGGCTTAGAGAGACTCTAAGGCTAGAAATTATAGTCTAGAATAGTGAGATGTTGTGACCTTCCTCAGTCATAGTCAGTGTATGTCAGAGACAGGACCTGAACATAGTTTTTCCTAGCTTCGAGGCTGACTTTCTATTCAGTACCACATGTTGCCTTCCACACATATATAGCTATAGTAAAACCCAAGCAAAACAGATAAGACAATAAAGTTGGGGGGAAATACATTAGGATATGTGTTACTTGAGGGCAGGGCTTGTTTATTACCATTGTTGTTGGTGGTGGTGGTATCTCCAGAACTTGGCACAGTGCCTGGCACCTAGTAAGGGCTGGATAAATACTTGCTGACTGACTGACTGACTAATTTGGGGCAGGGGGCAGGGGAGATGACCAGGAATGGCCTCATGCAGAAGATGATCCTTGAGGGGAACTAGAGATTTCTAGAGATGGACCTAAGGACAGAATGAATTCTAAGCATGAGAGACGGTTAGTGCTAAGATGCAGAGATGGGACAAGAGGTATGAGGAACAACCCTGGATCATAGATTGGATGGACCATAGTGTATATGGAGGGGAGTAAGATGTAATTAGGCTAGACAATCAGCCTAATTAATCAGGTTGGGAAGAGCTTCAACTGTCAAACAGAAGGGCTTCTATGTGTTCTTTTTTCCTTTTTTGTGAGAGGTGAAGGTAGGGCAATTGGAGTTAAGTGACTTGCCCAAGGTCACACAGCTAGTGTGTGTGTGTGTGTGTGTGTGTGTGTGTGTGTGTGTGTGTGTGTGTGTGTGTGTGTGAAGTGTCTGAGGTCGGATTTGAACTCAGGTCCTCCTGACACTAGAACTGGTGCTCTATTCACTGTGCCACCTAGCCGCCCCTCCTCTGTGTTCTTGGAGATAAAATGGAACCAGGGGAGAGTTTATTGAGTAGAAGGGTGGGGTAGCATGAACAGGCCTGTGTTTTAGGAAATTCATATAGAATAGAATGGGGGAAGACGAGGCAGGGAAAACAAATGGAAGACTATTGCAATAGTTCAGGTAAGAGGTAATGATATTCTGAAGTAGGGTGGTGTTTGTGTGAGTGGAAAGGAGGCATGATCAGGTATGAGAGATGCTGTGGAGATAGAGATGACATTATCTGGCAGCTGGTTTGGATATGGAGGATGACAGTGAGGGGTCAAGGACGACTCCCAGGGATGTGATTATGAGAATGGTAGGTCTCTTGACAGAAATAGGAGAGTTTGGAAAAAGGGTGCTCTAAACTTCTCTGGGGCTCCTCAGGTAACGGGATTCAGTTTACTTTATAGAATATTAGGATAGGGACAGGTAGGTGGTGAAGTGGGTAGAGGCCCTGGACTCAGGAAGGTTTGAGTTCAAATCCAGTCTCATTAGCTGTGTGACTCTGGGCAAGTCACTTAACCCTGATTGCCTCAAAAAAAAAAAAAAAGAATATTAGAATGTCAGAACTGGGCTCTTAAAGGAGAAGTGAATCCCATGGTTACATAGCTAGTTAGTGGCAGAACCTGGGTCTTTGATTCCTAAAGCACAGTACTCTTCTACTTCTCGATGTTATATAATTTAATTTACTTTCTTTTAATTAATGCCTTTAAAAAAACATATCTGAGCCATTTCTGGATTTTCCTTCCCCTCTCTGGTAACAAAAGAATAAAAACCCTACAGTTAAGCAAAAGCAAGTAGCATTGTGACCATCCCGCAGTTTCCCACCAGTCTACTAAAAGTAGGGAGATTCAATTCACTGCAATTCAATAAACATTCATTGAATACCTACTGTGTGCCAGGTACAGTGCCAAATGCTGGGGATGCAAAAGGAACTTGCAGTCTAATGGGGGGGGATAAACAGGCAAATAAATACATACAAAGCAAGTTATATGCAAGATAAATAGGAAATAATTAACAGAGGGAAGGCATTGTGATGAAGAAGGGTTGCAGGATATATTTCATTGTTCACCAAGACCAGGCCTGATTATTATAATTATTCCTATTTATCCCGATGATCTTTTTGTTTACATTATTGGGATCTTTTGGCTTTTTTGTATTATGTGATAATGGTTCCTTTCATTTTTTTTCTTAATACCTCTTTAAAACTTTTGTGGTTTTTAGTAATAAATAGCAAAAATGCATATAGAGGGGCAGCTAAGTGGCACAGTGAATAGAGCACCGGCCCCGAAGTCAAGAGGACCTGAGTTCAAATCCAGGCTGAGACACTTGAGGCTTAACTAGCTGTGTGACCTTGGGCAAGTCAACTCCAATTGCCTTGCCTTCCTCCCTCCCCCCAAAAAATGTATGTAGAGCTTGAAGTACTTTCCATACATTACTTCATTTGATCCTCACAATGCTGTGATTTGGGTGCCACTATTATACTCATTCTATAAGAGGGAAATTTAAGTCTCTAAGGGTCAAATGACTTGTTCAGGGTCACACAGCTAACATTTGAGGTAGGATCTGAACACATGTAGTTTCATTGGTGTAAGAAATACCTATTGATGCACATCAGTAACTACCCTTCAATTTTTAGTCATAGCTTGAGACACTGAGAGGTTAAATGATATGTCCAGGTCGAGTAGCCAGTCAAACTAGCTAACCTCTCATTGAGAGAACTTGAACCCCAGGTTTTACTGTTTCCAAGGTTTGTTCTCTGTGCAATAGACCACACTGTTGCTGCTTAATTTTGTTGTTGTTCAACTGTTTCAGTATTGTCTGACTTTTTGTAACCCTATTTGCAGTTTTCTTGGCAGAGATATTAGAGTGATTTGTCATTTTCTTCTCCAGTTCATTTTACAGATGAGGAAACTGAGGCAAACAGGGTTAACTTGCTCAGGGTCACACAGCTAGTGAGTGTCTAAGGACAGATTTGAACTCAGAAGGATGAGCCTTTCTGCCTTCAGGCCTGGCTCTCTATCCACTGTGCCATCTAGCTTCCCCAACTTAATGTGTTCATTAACCAGATGCTTAATAGTACAGTTGATATAATAATATGCTGCCATATGCTGGCCACTGCCCTAGATGTTAGAGATATGAAGGCCAGAGATGAAATAGTCCTCGCCCTCAAGGAACCTACAGTCCAATGAGGGATAGAGGTGGGCCCCCTACCAAATTACATCCATTAATATGATATTCCAATCCAATACAAAAAACAACTGACATAAGGAATTAAGAGAGGATGATGAGTGCAAAGGAGAAATCTAAGCTGTGTGCTGTGGTTTGAGAAAGAAGAAATGGCTTTCAGCTGGGAGAGCTAGGGGTGGGGTCAAAGAAGATTTTGTGGTGTAGGGCTGAGTAGGGTTTTGCCAAATGAGGAATTGTGCTTCAGAAAGTAGAAAATGAAAGTGGAAAGGGTTCATTGCAGACCTGAGGAGACAGCATTAAATAAAGGTGCAAAGGTAGTAAATGAGAGAAGAACAGAGGGTGAAGTCATTTGGTTGGAAAAGCCAAAGTCTTAGAGCTGGAAAGGGCCTTAGAGGCCATGTTTCACAGATAAGGAAACTGAGGCCCACAGAGGTTAACTGACTAGCTAGCAAATATCTGAGGCAGGATTTGAACCAGGTTTTCCTGACTCCAAGATCATCTGTCTACTACATCTCACTACCACCAGAATTAAACATCTTTGATTCTGCCCTCTTTTTTAACAAATGAAGGAAGTGACTCAGAGAGGTTATGTGACTTCCCCAAAGTCACAAAGATAGCTGGTGGCAGAGCTGAGCTTTGTAGCCAGGGCTTCTAATGCCAAAACCAAATCTCTTTCCACTGAGCTACACTGCCTCTGTGAAGGGAAAGAGTATGAGTTAAAGCTAGATGAGTAGATTGGAGTTGGACTGACTGTCTGTCTGTCTCTCTTCCTCTCTCTGTCTCTCTTCCCTTCCCTTCTCTCCTCTCCTTCTCTCTGTCTTTCTTTCTCTGTCTCTTCCTCTCTGTCTCTGCCAGGCCAATGATCTGACCATCTCTCTGTCTCTGTCTCTGTCTCTGTCTCTGTCTCTCTCCCTTCCCTCTCCTTCTCCTTCTCTCTCCCTCCCCTCTCTTTCTCTCTCTCTCCCTCCTAGGCCAGTGTCCACAGGCAGCATCTATTAAAGATCTAGAACTAAACCTTACACTATATAATGATATTATCACTCTCTTGGCTATTTGGCTTCAAATGTCAGAATGATAATGAATTTATTCTTTATTCAGTAGGAAATGAAGAATTATGGAAGGTTTTTGAGTTGGAGAGTAACATGCTCAGAGTAATGTGTTAGGAAGGTTATCCAGGAGGCAGTGGAAAGAGTGGATTGGAGAGACCAGGGGCAGGAAGACAGTAATTAAAGGAGGAGGAGGTGAGGGCCTGCACTGGGAGAGAGTTTGATGGGAGAAATGTGTTCAGGTTGATTTGATAGGACTTGGCAACTGTTTGCATTTGTGGAGTGAAGAATAAAGATGCCAGGATGCCTCTGAGGGTTTATGATTGGGAAGATCAACAGAAACAGAGAAATTCAAAGAAGATACATTTTTTAGTAGGAAAGATCAGTTCAGTTTTATACAGTGAGTTTGAGCTTCCAGAAGGACATTCAGATGCAGATATTCTGCAGACAGTTGGAAATAGGCAATGAAGCTCTCCGAAGTCAAAGCTGGAAATAAAGATTTAAGAAGCATCTACACAGAGGTGATAATTAAAGCTGAGGGAATGAATACACTGACGTTTAAGGATGCCATGTGCGTGGTAGGGGAGAAAGAAAGCCACCAAGGAAGGAGAGGTCAGAGAAATAGAGGGAGAAATGAACAGTGCAGTATCTTTGGAGCCAGTGAAAGGTGAAGATATCAAGAATGAGTGCCAGCTACTATAGAGAGGTCAAGGAGGATGAGGCCAGAACAAAGGCTACTGGATTAATAATAAAGAGGTCACTAGTAACCTTGGAGAGAGCAGTTGCAATAGGGTCTCAGAAATGCAGGCTATATCCCAGAGAGGTTGGTGAGCGACTACAGTTATCTCTTCCGTATTGTGACTTTTCCCATAATGGTTTCAGTATATCAAGGGTCAGTAGAAGAAATTAAATGGGAATTTTGGGGAAGTTTTACAGAAGCTGCAAATGATATGCAAAGGCCAGCAGAAGACACAGAGTCTATGGGCAAATATTTAACCCGCATTCTACAGTGAGGTACTGTAAATACCCCATAAAAGAAAAAGAAAAAATGCAGACTCCTTCTCTGGTATGGAGAGAGGACCAAAACATTTTATGTGGATTTTCCATATTGTGAGAACACTATGCCCCTAACCCCCACAACGTGGAGGGAATAACTCTACTCTTTCTAAAAATCTAGGAGTGAAGGGGAGGAAAGAAAGGGAAACATACTTTGAGGGCAAAATGAGGCCAAGGAAAGATGGGGAACCTGAGCATTTTTGGAAGTTGACTTGAAAAAACTAACAAATACAGAAAATTTGAGGATAAGATTATATATTTGGAGCAGTTCCCTCATTTTATAGGGAAGGAGCTACAACCCATAGAATTTAAATGACTTCCCAAGGGCATTCAGATAAATAAACAGCAAAGCTGGTATTCAAACCCAGGTCCTCTATCTTCAAATCCAGTGGTTTTACACTATCTCTGGATGGCTCCCTTTAGTCTTGGTTTTGAATTTTGAGTGATGCTGGTGGCACCTTTCATCTGCTCTTATGTATCTTGTATATACCTATATATGTTGTCTCACATTAGAGTATAAGCTCTTTTATTGCAAAGACTGGGTTGCTTTTTCTTTGCATCTCTAGCATTAATACAGTGTCTGGCATCTAGTAGGTGCTTAATAAATGTTGATTGATTGGTTGGTAGATGTGGAAGTCCTATGAGCTGAAAATTCCAAGGGAAGTATGAGAACAGTTGGAAAGAACGGCATAGATATGAAGGTCTCTAAGGGCAATGGAAGAGGAAAGGGGTGGGGGGACACTGGAGCCAGGTGCCAAAGAGAAAGTTGGGAGAGTATCCAGGACAGTGCAGGACAACCTTGAAGAATGGGGGAAGATGATAAAACTGGGTGACACGAACTTCAGAGGAAAAGTGGGGTTGTCAACTGATAGTAACAGAGAAATGGGGTTATTTAAAATCATGACTGGGAGGAAGGGATAGATAGTATTGCTTATCAGATTTGCTGATGGTACAAAGCTGGAAGGGTTAGCCAACCCACTGGATGACAGTCAGATTTCAAAAAGAACCTGACAGACCAGCACGGTGGGCTGCATCTAAAAACGATGAAATGTAATTGAGATAAATGTAAAGTGCTACACTTATATTAAAAAGTCAGCTTCTCAAATATGTGACGGGGGAGTTGTGGCCAGACAACCTGTCTGTTTCTTTTACCTGCCTCACCATTCTCTTTCAGTCTTCTTTGCTGGTTCCTCATCCATTTCCAGACCCCTGAGTGCAAATGTCCCCTCCTGAGCTCTCTTCCTTTCTTTCTCCATATTCTGTCCCTTGAGTATCTCATTAGCTCCTGTGGATTCAAATATTATCCCTCTGCATAGGATTCCTAAATCTATTTATCCTGCCTGACTCCCTCCCCCAGCCCACCCCTCCTTGCTTCATCTCCAATATTTAGTCAGTTTCCAGGTCTAATCATTTCTACCTTTATGACACCTCTCCCATCCTTCACTCTTTCTCTAGTCACGTGTTGCAGAAGGGATTGTTTCTTAGCAGGGATTCTTCACCTTTCCTGTGTCATGAACCACTTTGACAATCTAGGGGAGCCCTTTCTCAGAATAATACTTTTAAATGCATAAAACAAAATATATAGGATTACAAAGGAAGCTAATTATAACGAAATACATATATGAAACAAATATATGTATACATATATTTATAAGTATTATACATATAAAAATATATTGATAAAGTATAATGGTATAATATATAATTATATATTATTGTGATAAGATATAATAAAATATATATTAAAGCTCATGGCTACCAGGTAAAGAACCAAGGTTTTTCCAGATTTCCAGATTCTTGGATCCTCTGATTCTGAGGGACCTGGGGGGGAAGTAAAGTTGAAATGCATAGGGCTGAGAAAATGGGTTGAGGGGAGATAGCATCAGGACAGGGCTTTGTGTGTAGGGCAGTGAGTCTGGATGGCAGGGATGAGGGGAGTAAAAAGGTGGGAGGGAAGCTGGGGTGGCATGATAGCCACAATGAAAAATTGCTATTCAATCCAACAAACACTTATTAAGACCCCATTGTAATAGGCACTGTGCTAGCATAAGGGATACAAAGAACATGAAACCATCTGTCTCCCTAAGCAACTTATTTTCTCCTGGGGTCACAGGGTTACCTTGAATGCTTGCCCAGGGTCATATAGCCAGTATTGTCAGAGATGGAATTTGAACTCAGGTCTTCCTAGCTCTGAAGTCAGCCATCTATCTAGTATACTACATTGCCTTGCCAGTAAATACAAACTATATACAAAGTGATCGACAAGTTATGGAGTGGAGGGAGAGTGTTAACAAGTTAAGAGAGTAGAGGGGGATGGGGTCAGGAAAGGCCTTGTTTAGGATCTGGGACCTTGAACAGAGCCAAGGAGTCTCAGAGTTGGACATAAGGAGGTGTGGTGGCCAAGTGAGTGAAGCAAAAGCACTTTCTAGGCCTGAGAAGGGAGAGGCATTAATGGTGGCATTTAGTTTTTGTAAGAATGGATGTGTGATGATACCTCTACAGACTAGTGTGGGCCCTTCTAGGTGTCAGGCTTAGGACCAGGTCAAGAGATAGGGGCAGATAGGTTAGGGAGGACTTTCCTTTAGTGAGCTCCCTCTAGACAACTCAGAAGGAAGAATCATGGCAGAGAGGGCCATAAAACAGGTTTCTAGGTCATCCATGCCACCCCACCTGTGCCTCTGACAATCACATAAACAGTACCATGCACGTTGGGGATGAGCTCTCCTAGTCATACCCCAGATCCAGCCTGGGAGTGCTTCTGTTCAGGGGCTCTGCCTGCCAAGATGAATTCCTGTTGGGTTGTAGCCTTGTCTTGGCCATCTAAGTACTCTCTATAGCCCCCCAGGTTATTAGGTGCTCAGTAAGTCTTGGGTTCAAGTAAAGGCCTTTCTGCTTTGGGACTTTGGATTGCTCACTTCCTTTCTCTGGGCCTTATTTTCTATTGCTGGGAAACACGGGATTTAGATTAGATGATCCTTAAGGTCTCCCCAATTCTGACCAGGGATGGTTTCTGGACCAGTTGTAGGCAGCACAGGTATGACATGTCTTGAGTCAATTATGCTGGATTCCGTTCTTTAAAAAGGTGGAGGAGGGGCGGCTAGGCGGCGCAGTGAGTAGAGCATCAGCCCTGGAGTCAGAAGGACCTGAGTTCAGATCCGACCTCAGACACTTAATGCACACACAAACAAAAACCTAGCCGTGTGACCTTGGGCAAGTTACTTAAACCCAATTGCCCTCCAAAAAGCAAAAAAATAAAAAAATAAAAAGGTGGAGGTTCAGATGTTATAGGGGTGGGGGAGCTATTGATTCAAGTAGAATTTGGTAGACACTTAGGGGAGGCTATCATAACCTGCTTGGCAAGAAGCATCAGTGCTCAGGAAAGTGGGGAGGCTTGCTAGTAAAGAGAAGCCTAGTGGCTTGTTCTGATGGGGCCTGCAGGCAGAACTGGGAGCCAAGGGTGGAAGTTGATGAGAGACCAATGCAAGTATTGTGTAATGAAGAGTAATATGGGGGGCAGCCAGGTGGCACCATGGTGCCTGGAGTCAGGAAGACTTGAATTCAAATGTGTGATACTTACAAGCTGTGTGACCCTGAGCAAGTCATTTCACCCTGTTTGCCTCAGTTTCCTCATCTGTAAAGTAAGCTGGAGGAGGAAATGGCAAACCACTCCAGTATCTTTACCAAGAAAACCCCAAATAGGGTCACAAAAAGTTGGACACAACTGAAACAATTGAACGACAAAAAAAGTAGAATGAATTGCCTCCTGCAGGAGGTCATGGGTTCATTCCCCTTCACTGGAGGTCTTTAGGCTGAGGCTTGGTTCTGTGGAAAGAACAATGGATTTGGAATCAGAGGACCTGAGTTCAAATTCTGACTCTACCACTTCCTATCTTTGTGGTCTTGGAGAAATTAATTAACATCTGAGTCTCTTTCTTAGTCTTAAGAGTGAAAGGGGTTGGCCTAAAGGACTTTTTAGGTCTCTGAACTTTAATTTTTTTTTTTTGGAGGGGGAAAGGTAGGGCAATTGGGGTTAAGTGACTTGCCCAAGGTCACCCGGCTAGTTTTGTGTTGTGTCAGAACCCGGATTTGAATTCAGGTCCTTCTGACTCTAGGGCCGGTGCTCTGTTCACTGTGCCATCTAGCCGCCCCAAGGTCTCTGAATTTTAAATGGATGACCCTGTGATCCTGCTACCTTTGGTCGAGGGGAGATTTCTGTTTAGGGATGGGTTCCACTGGATATGGACCTTGGGGGGCCTTTGGAATCTGATATTCTTGCATTCTGTGACTATCTCTTGAAGATAATGGAGGTGGTGATGGTGGGTGTTTTGCTAGAGAAGATGTTGACCTAGGTCCCTTTTGTTATCTCCCCCTTCCTCTCCCTCTGGGGAGAGGGACGGTTGTCTCCCATTTCTCAGAATGCTGTCCGACACAACCTGAGCCTCCACAAGTGCTTTGTACGAGTAGAGAACGTCAAGGGTGCCGTGTGGACAGTGGATGAGCACGAGTACCAAAAGCGGAGACCACCAAAGATGACAGGGTACGTGTGCTCAGCTCCCTGAGTTGTATGGGCCTCAGCCATTTAGACCAGCAAAAAGATCTTTTCTGTTTATGTGACTAGGTTCGTACCTTTCCCCTCCATACCCTCTGCCTACACACACACAACCATCACTACCACTGCAAGGACAACTGTCTCACCCACCTATCTAGCCTTGACTCCATATGAATCTAGTGTTCGGAATTTATAGATGGATGGATGGATGAGTTGAAATTAAAAGGGAGGAACTGAGGAATGGTCTACATGGAGTCTGGCGGTAATGGAGGGCCAGGGGAGATGAGAATTGCCTTGGTCACGACAGCCCAATTCTCCCAGCCAGGATAGAGAAACAAAGGAGGGAGGGGAGGACCATGAAGACAAACAGGTATAAATTGAGGCCTAAAGATGGCGTATACACACACACATGCACACATACATGTATCCCATGTTTGGCCTCCATTCTGTATCTAAGTGGATATGTACCACTGTGTGTGTGTTTGTGTATGTATGTATATGTGGGTATATAGATATAAACGTATACATATATGTGTATACAAATATATATAGGGTGGGGAGACAGAGAATAAGAACAGTTTTCAAAGTATGTAGAGGGGACTGGGGAAGAACTGTTTTATCCCGACTTCCCTCCTCTCCAGGTGTCTGGTCACCTGTGTCATAGGACTTCTTCAGTTTCCCAGGGCTGGGGCAAACACCAGACTCTCTCCTTTGGGTCAGAGGTATTTTGGGGGGATGGCAGGTGTTGGATGTGTGCAGGACAGTTGGTTGTCTCCACAGTCATGTTCTTCCACCTGAGCTTCCTTCCACTCATCCTACCACCCTTATTCATTTGCTTGTTCATTCCCATTTGTCTTTTGTTCTCAAAGAGGACCATGACATCAGGAAGGAAATGTCATGATGTGCAAGTGAATAGGATTTAAGTGAGGGAGGGCCATGCAAGGCCACCAACCTCACTTCCTCCTGAGCCATCTGGGTCCAGTGGCCAGATAAAGATCAGCATGACTGGAGATGGCCCAGGATGCAGTGGGAGACCTTGGCCTTTTTGAGCTAAGGGCTTTCCCAGGTCTCAGTCTGACTGAGGCAAGGCCCATTCAGTGATTAAGACTAGGTAAGAAATGAGGCAGAGAGTGACCTCTTTTACCTAGTTATCCTAGATACTGAATGACAACTGTCCCAACGTGGCCAGGATCTGGCCTAGGAAGAGTTTCTCCCTCCTGACTAATGATGTACACCCAAGGAAAGTGATAGTCTTTTAAATTTCTCCTTCCCTCTTCCCCCCAAGGAGTCCAACTCTGGTGAAGAACATGATCTCGGGCCTCAGTTATGGAGCACTTAATGCCAGCTATCAGGTGACTTAATGTTGTCCCCTGGTGGGGTCCCCTTCTCCCTTCTTTCCTTCTCCCCTGCCTTGCTTCCTCAATCCATGTTCTTCCCACAAGCCCTCACTCACCCTTTATCAGACCTGTCCTTTCCTATTCCAAAGAGCACCAGGGTAGCTGAGGGCCAAGAAAGGCTTATTTCCTTTTTTGAGGGACCTCTCTCCATGTTGTCTGAGACCCCCCCAACTCCCTTTCCCCCTCTATCTCCTCCTTCCCACACAGCCTCCAGTTCTTTCCAATTCTTGTGTATGGAGCTGGGGGAGGGGGACAGGAGGGAAGATTGGCCCCGATTGCCTCTCCCCTCCAGTACAGGTGAGACCCTCCTCCCTCATCTCTTTTCTCACTGTCCCCAGGACAGGAGAGGCATTCTGTCTCCCAGGCATCTGGAGCCCCTTGCCCCATGGGCTCCTTTCTGTCCTGGATAGGATGTGAGCTGAACTTGGGAGGGTAGAAGGTGGGAGGTCAGGGCTACAGTGGGATGGAGCCAAAGAGAAGGGCAGGCCAGGGGGCCTGGCAGGAAAGTCTCTTTGTGTCAGGGCTAGGAGGGTGAGAGGAGTTAATGGATAACAAGTGAGCCCAGAGAGACAGCTGGTGCCATGGGGAAGGGGAAGAAGACTATCTGCCACGGCCTCCATGTAAGCGATTCCTTTTAATGTTTGCCCATCCCTCTTTTCTTCCATATCCCTCTGTAGGCTGCCCTGGCCGAGAGCAGCTTCCCCCTCCTCAACAGCCCAGGCATGCTGAACCCCAGCTCAACCAGCAGCCTCCTGCACCTCGGACATGAGGATGTGAGCAGTACTGTAGAGCCCCTCACCAGCAATGGCAGCATCAGCCCCCCACGCCTCTCCCCACCCCAGTACAGGTGAGATCACCCTCTGCCCCCTCTGTCCAATGCCATAGGAATAATAATAATAAAAATCAGCGTTTATATGGTGCTTTAAGGTTTCCAAAGTGCCCAGGGTCACATAGCTAAGTAAATATCTGAGCTAGACCTCCTTTCCCAAGCCCAAGGCTAGCAGCCCATCCACTGTGCAGCATATCTGCCTCAACCATTCCAGGGGAGACCACCCTCTGCTGCCATGAGAGGTGACAGGCCCATTCCCCCACTCCTCCACCTAGAGCACATCAGAGCCTCCCTCTGCCCCACCTTCCCTCCTTAGTCCCACCTGATACAAGGGGGATTTCCCCCTGGGGACCAGTTCAGGAGAGTCTGCCTTCCTTCTTCTCCTAGGCTAGCTGAAATTCTGCCTTTCTCATTTCTTTCTTCAATACAGTTAAGACATTCCTGCCCTTGTTCATCTTTTCTCCCCTGGGACAGGGAAGATGAAGAGAAACATACACATATACACATACTTACATACACACACATACATATACAAACTTTACAAACATACACAGACAACACATGTTTGCAAACGTATCCACAGGTCTCTCTCTCTCTCTCTCTCTCTCTCTCTCTCTCTCTCTCTCTCTCTCTCTCTCTCTCTCTCTCCCTCTCTCCCCCCTCCCTCTCCTTCTCCCCCCCTCCCTTTCTCTCTCCCGCTTAGGCAGCATAAAATTTTATCTCCACAGAGCCTTTCTCTTGGGAGATAGGAGGGGTTCTGAGGGTCTGGGTACCCAGGGAGTGCAGGAGCCTGGGACTTCATGCTAGAGAGGTCAGAGGTCAGGCCCTAGCAAGACAGGAGTGTTATGGTCTGTAGAACCAGGGGTGAGGGACTGGCAAGTCTTGGGGATGAGTGTAATGTGGGGAGTCAGGGAAAGATCTGCCTTCCTGCTTGGGGTTTGGATGCATCTACCCAACCATCCATCCATCCATCCCTTCTCCCCATTGCTGCAGTCACCAGGTGCAGGTGAAGGAAGAGCCAGCTGAAGCAGAGGAAGACAGTCGGCCTGGGCCCACCCTGGGCCCCACCAACCCCAGCACTGGGGCTCCCCCAGAAGACAGGGACCCTGAAGAGGATATGCCTGGGGAGGAACTGTCGTAAGGGCCTCTGGGGGAGGGGCAGGCAGGGAAGGAAGGGGGTGAACACTCCCCCCCTTCCCCCGCTCAGGCTCTCACCTTCCCCTCCACTCTACGTCCCCTTCTACCCACACCTCAAGGCACTTCCAGGACGGCAGATTGGGGTGAGGGCTTCTATGCCATCCCACCTGTGACTCTGACAGACTCTCCCTGGCAGAGATGGCCCCCTTCCCCCTCCACTGACCTTTGCTTCTCACCCTAAGACCAGCGGCTGGTGGTCTAGAACTGGTGGAAGAGCCAGGAGAGTGTGGACCCCCAGTACCTGGCTTCAGTCTGTGTCTGAGCACCTCCCTCCCTCTCCTTGCTGCCCGACTTCTGCCCTCCAGGCCATCTCTCACCGTGACCGCCACCAGCAGAACTCTCCCACCACCTTTGCTTTCTGCCCCCTTCAGCACGGAGACCCGCAGGCGGGGCTAACAAACCCCCATTCCCCTGCCCTGACCTTGACCTTGCACCCGATTCTCCAAGAAGCCCAGGACAAGGCAACCTTGTCAAAGGACTTAGAGCTGGGAGGGGCCAGAGAGATGGTTTAGTTTCACCCCCTCATTTGGCAGATGAGAAAACAGGCTCAAGAAAAGGGAAGTGACTTGCTTAAAGCCACACAGATAGTAAGCAGAGTCAGGATCTGAGCCCAGATCTTGTGATTACTCCCGGTACTATACAAGGCTCCCTTCTTCCATACTGTGAATGACCAACACCGGCCACCAGCCTCATGAAGAAAGAGCATCTCAGGCTCTACCCCTACCCCCAGGACAAACCAGTTCTCCCTTCCCTGTGTATACAGCAGCCTCAGGTTGCAAATGGGTGAGACAGCTGGGGCTCTGGGACTGTTGATGGAAATACCCCCAGTGAGGCTCAGGCCTCCCCAGGGCAGGCAGGCTGCTGCCTCCCTCACACCATCCCCACCTCAAGTCAAACAGGGGCCAAGGGGCCCCCATCTCCACCATGCCTCCCATGTGTCCTGCCTCCTTATGAAGAAGGGGCAATATTGAGGATCTGGAAGGAGAGATAGGGGGACGAGGGGGGCTAGGAATAGATAATTTGCCCTTGAGGAGAAGGAGGAAGAGGGAAAATGTCCCTAAGACTTTGGGATTCACCCATGAAACTGAAGGTGTTGGTCCCCACTTGTGGAGGGTAAAAATCCCATGGCCTCCGCTAGGTGTCCCCACGGAGCTCGCTGCTGTGCCCTCATCGTCCAGTGGCATTAGGAGAGACTTGGGTATGTGGGGCGGAGGAGGGGGGAGCAGGCCAGCTGCCACGACCAGAGGAATGGGTTACTTCTTCCAAAGCTCTCCCTCCTAATCCTCCTGCCGCTACCCCCCCATCTCACAGCCCCTCTCAATTCCTTCTTTCTTTCCCCAGTTAAACAGACGACCAAAGACCTTTCTTATGCCAGAAGCAGAAACCAAAACTTTTTGTTTGCTTTTTTCCTTTGTCACCCCCTGCCCTCCATTCCTGATCTGACCTTTGGCCCTCACCCCCTCCAAGCTGGAAGCCGGAGGGAGAGGGGGTCCCCTTCACTTAAGTTATTGTTTTAAACCAAAGTTGACAGCGTTTGTTGGTGGCCATGGCTTTCTTCAGTTGCCCACAGAAGGGACCTGGGGACACACCTCACTTTTACCCTTGTTCCCTCCTCATCTGTCCCTCGGCTGTCCTTCCCCTTTCCCTCTCAGTTGGGGCTTGGGATCTAAGAGGAAGGAAGGGCTCAAATGGGATGAGCTCCCTCAGGCTGTCTGGGGGCCTCTCAGGAGAGGGGCCAGTTCTAGGTTGCTATTCCTGCTTCCCCCCACCCACTCCACCTCCAATTAGGACTGTGTCCCAGCCAGCCAGCCATTCCTCTGGATCACCCTCCAGTGTCTGCCCCAGGCTGGTCCCTGGTGTGCTCATCATCGTGCTCCTCCTACCGCTAGGCCTGGAGACACAAAGGTGGAGGGCTGGATTCTGAGGGCCTGCTGGGGAGAGAACTGAAACAGGTAAAGGAGCAGCCAGCTGTCATTCCTTCCCCCCACTGTGGGGGCCTCCAGCTTCAGGTGAAGGGCAAGAGGTCAGGCTGCTATGTCTGACACCCACCCTGCTCCTGATCAGGACAGGACCAGGAAGGGGTTGGAGGGGGACCTGATGGACTGTTGTATAGAAAGAGCCCAGTTACCACAACAGACTGTGATCTTCACAAGTCCCCAGGAGGACTTGGGTGGCTAAAGGCCCCTGGCACCTGTTAACCATGATCCTCATCCCACTTTGTTCCTTGCCCTCTGACTTGTGCAGAAATATTAAATGCCCTCTGCTCTTAGGCCCTCAGTGTGTGTCACCTAGTGGAAGGGGGGTATGACAGGGTTAAGTCAGAAGGACTGTGAGCATGGAACACAAGTGGACATTTCCATAGGCGTGGATGAGTGTGTATGCGTTTCTGTGTGTGTGTGCGTGTGAGTCTATCTGACCCCACTTAGCCGTGTATGAATGAGCAGGAATGACAATGTGCAACCACGGGTTCCTAAAACCAACATGTGTATGCAGGCACCTTTGTATGTCTCATTCAAAGCATCATTCACAGTGGAACAAAGGGACATAATGGTTGGGACAGTAGGCTTCTGGATGGGGCTGGTTTCTCACTTGAACTTCTTTTTTCCCTCCCTTCCTACCAAGCTAGGTCTGGGGACAGCTTCCCCATAAAGTGACCACTTAGGTGGGAGAAGTCAGAGTGTTGGATATTAACAGTATTTCTGATAGCCTTAGGTTCTGCTCAGGCTACCATTCTCCCCACCCCCCAAGCCCCCAGCTCTCCCTCGGGATCTGGCCTGGCTTCTTACTCCCCCTTTTGTCTGCTGCTTCCTCAGCAACTTGGTACACTTCTGGGTCTTCCCTCATCCCCAAGAAGGCTGAGGACACACACACACACACACACACACACACACACATCCTCACACCCTGCCTTCCCAGATAGATGAGGTATGGCCCCTTGCTACCTTCCAACCCAGGTCCAGGCTCCTATTACTTCCCCATATCTCCCTAAAACCCTTGCTTTTTTTACTTTAAAGTTTCTTTCCCCAAAACTTTCTAACTCTCCCTCTCTTTCCTGCTTGCTTCCTAAATACCCCCCCCACCCCTGTGCCATGCTATCCAATGTTTTTACACAGCTTTGGAACACAAGTTTTTTTGGTTGTTTTTCCCAGGCTGATATGTCTGGAAGTGGGACAGGGAGGAGGGGGGAGGTAAGCAATTTCCAGGATCTGTTTCCTTCTTGGACTAGCCCTTACAGTCACCTTGACCATCAGATCTGATGGAAACCAGATCTCTTACAAGGGAAAGTGGTTCTGAAGACTTGAACCTGAAATATTGGACCAGCAAGCCCGCATCCTTATGGTGGTGTGTGTATGTGCGTGTGCATGCACAATTGTGTTTATGTGTGTATGTATATACAGCATTGTAAGGGTTTATATAGGGGCACATGCTTACAGACTTGAATGTGTGTGTGTGTGAGTGTGATTGTGTGGGCTTGTCTCATGCAAAGTGACTGCACTAGCTGGTAGCCAGGGTGGGATATAAAATCAATGGATACCTAGGTGAGTGCTGCTGGCCTCCCGACAAAGAGAAGGGACAGGAGGGACCCTGACAATGCTTAAACCAAAGTCCTTCCCTGACCAGTTTTCCCCTTTGTCCCACTCTGGCTCCCCAACTCCACTCATCCCTTATAGACCATGAGCTCTCCCTTTCCACTCCTCTCCCTAACATCACCCCCAAGATGGGGACCTGATAGATGGAAGGAAACCTGCCTGTTTACTTCTCATAGCATCTGTCTGCTGTATACCTTCCTCTGAGATTCAGTCACAGGGACCCCCAAATCTCAGCTCTCAAACTTCCTCTTCAGTACCCAGAACCACCATCAGAACCTTCCAGCTACCCCAACACTTTTGGGGCCAGGGAGCTCCTAGACCAGGGTCCTTCAGGGCTGGGGCTGGGGAGAGGGAGGGCAATCTTCACTGGGAGGAAGTAGAGTGCTAGGACCCAGCCCCCTCACCATAGCCAATCTCACATGTTTAGCACTAACTACAGACTAAAGGGGAGTGGGGAAGAGGAGTGGGCCCTGAGGATTCCGACTTCTTAATGTGTCCTCTCTTCTGTGGCCTCATTCCTTCTCTCTTTCTGGCCTGATTTCTGTCTTGACTCCTTCCTTTCCCCTTCCCCCACTCCGCTTTTCTCTCTGTTATTTGTGTCTACCCCACCCCTCCCCATCCTGCCCCGTCTGTCTGTTCAGTGTGTGTATATGTCTCTCTCTCTCGATTGATCTTTCTTAGCCCCTGTATGTGTTGTTCCGTATCTCCCCCATTCTTTCCCTCCATCCTGCTGGACACATGCTCAGAGCTGGGGTCCCCCCCTCTCCCTCTCCTCTAGTGGGGGCTACAGAGTAAAGGGGGTCAGGTGGGACAGACAGGGGATTTTATGCCCTCCCCTCAGCCTAGGTCCAGTCCCATCCTGTGCTGTATAAAGGAATAGCATTGCCGTGTATTCGTTCTCTGCCTACCCTTCCTCCGCTCTGTGGCGGCAGACAGGCGGACCCTGTACAGTAGAACTAGCTGCATGTAATCTGTATGGACAACAGCATTATATATAATGCAATAAAGTGAATTACCTACAATGATGCCCCTTCCCCCTTTTTTCCTCTCCATGCCCCCCAAAAGAGAATCCAGGATGCTTCTTGGGATGCAAATCGATCCCTCTCTCCACCTTTGGTCCAAAACAGCCTTTGCTCCATTCCATAGGGGTCTACCTTGTGCTACAGAGCTTCCCAGGGTTAAGTTTGCTGTGCTCTACTCACCACCCCAGCCTGCTTCCATCCAGCTCCCAAAAAGTCATCCCAATTGTCTAACGTCATAACCTCATAGGGATCGTAGATCTAAAACAAGAAGAAACCTCAGAGACCACCTGCTCCAACCTCTTCATTTTATGGAAGATGAAAGAAATTCAAAGAAATTAAACGACTTGTCCATGGCCACCCAGATAGAGTCAGAGGCAAGATAAGAACCCAGATCCCCTCATTCCTTGGCCAGTGTTCTTTCCGTCATACCAGGCTGCCTCCACTCCAGACCTTCCAGGCAAAGTTTCAACCCTTCCTTCTGTCTTGTGCTTAGAAAACAGAAGATGGCCTTCAAGGATTTGGAAATCCAGTAGAGTTCATGCCCCTGAGATTGATTTAGAAACAGCAAGTAGAAAGCAGAGAGCTCAGAGAGAAGAAGAAGGGAGTACATCTTTGAACCCTGGGATGTTTAGACTCCTACATTTAATTCTCTCTTTCGGAATTGTCTCTCTCAAATTCACCTCATCCATCCTTCTCTGCTTCAAAACAAGAAAGGCCATTTCCCAACCTGGACCAATTGGCTTCATTCCTGTGCCTGGAGGACCCAAGAAAAAGGAGGTTTCATAGCCTCCCACACTCACCCACTCCTGGGCTTCAAGCAGCTCAATTACTCATTTATCTAGTGCTTGCTAGTTATGAAATACTTCCCATGCCTAACATCTTTGCATCTTCACAACAATCCTTGGGAGGGCAACTATTATTAGTGTTACTATTATTTATACCAGATATTTATTTAGTTGATTTAGGGATGTCCTAATGAGGAAACTCCTACCAGCACAGACAAGCTTCTGTTTTCTGTTCTGCAAATTATAGTTTTTGAATGTTGTCTGGGATGTCAATAGGTGTAAATTACTTGCCCAGGGTCACAAAACCAACGTGTGCCAGGCAGGATTCCGAGTCCAACTCTCTGTCCATGATGCCGTGCTGCATCTAGGATTACTAGTATTCCCATTTTCTAGATGGAGAAACAGGTTCAGAGAGATAAAAGTAGGTGTGACATGGATAATAAGTGGGAGCACTAGGCTTGGCCTGAACCTCTGACTTCCAGTCCAGTGCTCTGTCCATTTGCCTCTCCACAGTGCTTTGGTCAATGATCAAGCCTCCTCCTTGGCTCCTTGCTATCTCTGAAGTTCTGGGGAGCAAGAGAGTGGCTCTGATTCCTGCTCCTCCTGAAGCCAGTGCAACTGTTCTCCCTGGAGGAAACTCCATTGAGTACTCAAAGGTCCAGCTTCCAGACAGTGGAAGAGGGGAAAAAGAAAGATCAGCCCCTTCCCAACACACACACACACACACACACACACACACACACACACACACACACACACACACACACACACACACACACCCCCCCCCCCTTCCCAAAGCCATCGCCCTTCTGTTGGCTTCTCGTTGCAGGACTATAAGTGACCAGAAGAGGGTGGTGTTGGACAAAGCAGTCACTGAGCTCTCTCCCTTGAACTTGACCTTTGGTAGGAGAACGGGATGAAGGATCAGGATAGTGAGGAAGAAGCAGGTTCAGGAGTGTGCATCTCACCCCCACCCCACTTCTCTCTCTCTCTCTCTCTCTCTCTCTCTCTCTCTCTCTCTCTCTCTCTCTCTCTCTCTCTCTCCCTCTCTCTCTCTCTCTCTCTCTCTCTCTCTCTCTCTCTCTCTCTCCCTCCCTCCCTCCCTCTCCTTCTCCTTCTCCTCCTCCCTCTCCCTCTCCCTCTCCCTCTCCTGCCCTAGGAAGGTCCCAAACTGCAGCCTCAGGATAGAGTTAAAAACAGGTTAAGTCCCTAGATGTTTTGGGGGGGGGGTCTTTTCAGGAAGTGTTGTGTTTCAGAAATCTCCCAGATAAAAAATGGATAAGGTATGAGGGAGGAGCAAGGACAGAGACACAGAGGAAGGAAGGGAAAAGGAGAGACAGACATGGGGGAGGGAGGGAGGGAGCGGGGAGAGAGGTGGAGAGAGAGAGGGAAGGAGAGACAGAGAAGGGGAGGGGGAGAGAGACAAACAGGGAAACATTCAGAAATGGGTGGGTGGGAAGAGTGGGGGTAGGCACCCTACTTAATCTTGATTTTTGGTAACTGTTTTCTTCAGTTCACTCCACCAAACCTTTCCTTTCCAGAAATTCCCATTGGGGGAGCTTAGGCACAGAGTTCTACAGAGCCAAGAAGGGGGTCCTGGCCTCCATGTCCACAACCCCCATCCTTCAATCAGCTGAGCCACTGCAGAGAGGGTAGGGGCAGGGAAGGAGGCTGAAGAAACCTATAAAAATAATCAAACAGGGGCCATGTATAGAAGAAGGGAGTAAGGAATGGGGAGGACAAAGGAGGCCTTGTCTGAACCTAGAAACACACTAAAGCCAGACACACATAGGCACATCCTCCCATGCACAGACACCCCCTAGCCACACACAAATACACACACAGAAGTTTAAATCCAGATTCAGAAACAGAACACTAAATACATATATACAAACACACATGTACATGTTCACATTCTAAACACACACACACACACACACACACACACACACACACGTGTGCACAAAGGCTCTTCCAGCTCGAGGAATTCCTGACTTTATGATCCACACAGTAAATAGACATTCAGGCACCTCCATACACATGCCCATACATACTTCCAAGACATAATCGACCCTCTGTCCAAGATCATGTATGTATAGCTATACATGTATACACATGAAATCAGTCACCCAAGCTCACACTCACATCTATGGTCCTCCCTCCTCTTCTGTTCTGCCTCCTGCCAGGAGTGAAAGTTTAGAATAACACAGCCCCTCCCAAGGGACTATGTCATGGTCGAGCCCAGTCTGAAAGGCCTTCTGTGCTCGTCTGGATAGGGGCAGGGAGGAGGGGCAGTGAGCTGATCCAGGCTTAGAGGAAGAGAAAAATCAGAGGCACAGAGGTGGGTGAAAGATAGGCATGATGACCATTATGGCTGACTTAACTGTCAGCTTTATGGTTTGCAAACCACTTTACAAATACAATCTCATCTCATCCTCACAACAACCTTGGGAGGGTAGGTGTTATTGTTACTCTCATTTTACAGATGAGGAAACTGAGGCTGAGAGGTTAAGTGGCTTACCTATGGGCTAAAAAGCTAGCAAATGTATGAAGCAGGATTTCACCTCAGATCTTCCAGGCCCTGACATCACCCAAGCCCCAGGGAGTATGGAACAATGGTCTGTGCTCAGCTCCCAAAGCCAGGGATCTCTTCCTGCCCTGCCTATCTTTCTTTCTCTAAACAGCTTCTTCTTAGGGAGTGAGAAACCATAAGAGGGATGGAATCAAAGAGGTTATTCTTGTCTTTCAGAAGCCTTGGGATTGAATACCAATACCTCAAAGCAATTAATCAACGGGCCTTTACTAGTCACCCTCTATAATAATAATGTGAGGCCCCGAGTTAGGGTGGAAAGAAAAGTAAACTCGGAGTTAGTGCTTCAGTTCCTGTCTCTGACATATGCTGGTGTGTGACCCTCAGCTGGGCATTAATCTCTTAGTGCCCTAGGTAGAGAGCAGATGGAGATTTTCATTCATAGAAGAGATTTCCCCACCAGAGTTCCTTATCCAGCAAAATAGCAGGTCTGGACAGCATCAGCACCAACATCATCAACAACAATAACACAGCCTTGCACTAGCCCCTGTGGAGGGAAGGAATCCTCCAAAGAGCCAGAAGGGAGACCCTTTAAGGGGATCCAGTACTTTTGCTTTACAGAAACATAGGCATGAGGCGATGTTTTCGGCAGCTAGTCCTATAGTTCTGTCCAGACAAATCAGAGAGGCGCCTCAGAGATGAATCAGTTCAACCCTCTTATTTCATAAATGTGGAAACTGAAGCCCTGAGGAAGGCAGCCATTTGTCTAGGCCAAATAAGAAATACGTTGCAATGGTGATAGTCATACTCTGGTCCTCTGACCTTCAATCTAGCATTCCTTTCTCTATTCCACACTGACTGGGGAGAGATGGGAGGCAGGAAGACCAAGTGGAAGGCTGATACAAAAGTCTCATTATAAAGTGGTGAGGTCCTAGGCTTGGGGTAAGAGGGAAGCAGAAGAAACATGAACTGAAGGTTGAGGTCAGTTCAGAGCATTCAGACAAGGGAATCTTAAATTGATGGGTAACATTTGAAACAAGAGTTGTCATTTTTCTTGGGGGACCACAAAGGAAAATTGAACCACAGAATGCCAGAGCTGGGCGGGACTGAGGCTCAGTAGTCCAACCCATACCGGAAAAAGAATCCCCCCATAACATGCCTGACGAGTGCAATCTAGTCTCTGCTTAAGGACCCTCCGAGGGGCTGGGAGCTCACTACCCCCTCAAAAGCAGCCAGTTCTGCTTGGGTTAATTCTAATAGAAGCTTTTCCTGACATCAATCCTAAATTTTCCTCTTGGCAACTTCCACCCATGGCTCCTAACTTTGCCCTTTGGAGACAAACAGAACAAATTTAATCCTTCTTCCAGATGCCAGCCCTTCAAATACTGGAAGGTAGTTCTCACGTCTCCCCTGAGTCTGTTCTTATCCAGACTAAATATCCCCAGTTCCTTCAATTGATCCTCCATATATTAGACACTCAAAGCCCTGATTCATCTCTTATTTGCCTTCCTAGCAATGTTATTGCTAAAACATGACACTCAGAGATGTACACAATAATCCAGATGTAGTCTGACCAAAGCAGAGTATTTTCTGGCTGTCACATCGTGCTTCTGACTCCTTTTGAGTTTGCAGTCCACTAGGACCTCCAGATCTTTTCTCAAATACATGAGGGCTCAACTCATCCCTGAGCATTTTAGCTAGAGGATGATTCTGGGTGGCCCTATACCACCTGGTCCATACTGGGTAATTTCTTTCTTATGTACTTTTAATTAATGCACCCTATTTTTAAATTTAACATGACTCTTTTCCTTTGTGAATATACCTTAGAACACACACTCTTATGATTTGTAGTGTGAGGAGGCAGGAGTAAGAAGGGAAGGAGATATGAGTGTCAAAATAGGATGGGAACAGCACAAGGAGGAGGAAAGGTAAAGGTAACCAGAAGATCTCCAAACTCAGGAAAGTGAGAGGGCTCAGAAACCAAAAATGGTCAGGAGGCTCAGTGTCTTAAAGTGAACGAAAGGTGAAAGTCCAATGGTCAAGACCAAGTTTCCTTGGGTTAACTCTGAAGAGGAGCAGATGCCCCCAGGAAGCTGCATCAATTCAGCAAGACCTAAGGCCCGGTATAGGGCAGCTAAGAGTTGAAGTGGATAGATAGCAAGTGGCCTTGGAATCAGGAAGACTCATCTTCATGAGTTCAAATCTGGCCTCAGACACTTATTAACTTCGTGACCCAGAGCAGGTCACTTAACCCTATATGCTACCTCAGTTTCCTTATTATGTAAAATGAGTTGGAGAAGAAAATGTCAAGCTATTCCAGTATCTTTGCAAGAAAATTCCAAATGGGGCCACAAAGAGTGGGGACATGACTAAAAAATGACTGAACTGAAAAGTCCCGTAGTAGGTGAACCACAGAAAGTCATCCTTGTAGAGGATGCTTGAAATTCAGCAACTCACAAAAGGTTAGAATAGGAGGATATGAAGAAGCAGTGGAAACTACAAGAGAAAGAAATGATAGAAGAACCAGAAGAATCTGGCATCTCAAAAGTCAAGATCAAAGAGAGTCTATTGAAGGAGGAAGTGGGCAGTAATGTCAAATGTGTTTAAAAGTTAAGGTTCTACTTCCTGGGCTGAGAAAAGGGCACTGGATTAGACTATTAAGAAGCTGCTGGTGGTTGTTGACAGAATAATTTTAGTAGAATAGTCTGAACATGTGGGGAAAGGGTAGGATTCCCGACCCCCAGCCTAGTGGATGAAATCATAGAAGGGGCAGGTAATGAGAAGTACACAGATGTGTCTACTTCTTGTCACTCTTTTAGAAAGTGTCAAGAAATTCCATATGGTAGAATTAAAACTTTTAATTTAAATTTTTAAAAAGGACAAGAGATTGTCTTTTGCCTTTCTTTGTATTTCCTGCACTTAACACAGTGTTTGGCACATAGTAGGTACTTAATAAATGTTTACTGACTGACATAAACACAGAGAGTTGAGAGAGCAGGAAACACCTTCAGAGATCTTGACCTTTGGCAGCAAAGGAGGGACCAGACTGGCAGGCTATGGAGATAATTAGCCCTGACACTTGTGAGTCCAAGACATCCCAAATAAGCAGCTGTCCTGACAGAGATGCTTCACCCAGTGGGGAGCAGAGAAAGAACACAAGAAGAAAAAGGGGCCCTGTGGCAGTAGGGGCATGAGTTGCCTTAGCAGTAGGTGTTCCTTATACCGTATACCTCACTGTCAGAGAACTTGAAGTTTGTTTCCACTCTTCCTTTTTTTTTCCCCAATGGTGAATTCAGTACAAAATTTTAATTTCAGAGCTTAATAAAGCTTATAAATGCTTGTGTACATTCAGTCAACCAAAAATCAAACCTCAGTCTAAGCCACTGCATATACATATTGAAACAAAAAGTACAACTCATGAAAAAATGCTTGGAGGCTTCTTTACCATAAGGAAATAATTAACTATCTTGCACACTGAACATCATAAATTGCAAAGTCAGCATTTTATATTACTGATTTTATTAACTTTTTAAAAAACAACTATAGTTGAATATTACAACAGAAACAATATAGTAGTGAGTGTATTAAGATGATTGTAGTCCTTCACTCATACATTATTGCATACAAAAGCCAGGATTACAATGAAGAGTATTCACTGGCCCCCCCCATTAAGAGGTTTGACACTGAACCCCACCTCTGGGATGATGCTCATCATCCTCATAAGCTTCTCCATTGCAATAGCTTCTTCTTTCTTGAGATGGATCAAAGTCCACCAGTTCTACCTGATCCATATCTTTAGTCTCCTCTACTTCCTTCCTTTCAGGAAGTAATTTTTCCAACAAAGATAGCTTGTCTGATGAAAGAAAGCCATTCTCTGGAAAGTTTACCTTAAACTCAATTATTAGAATTCCTTTTTCATAAGGTTGGCGATAAATGGGCATACCTTCATTCAGCACACATTTAATATCTCCATGTTTAACAATCTGACCAGGATGAGAAATAATGACTATAGTTCTATTATCAAGAGTTGTTATTGGTTTCTGAAAGCCACATAATGCTTCAACCAACTGGACATCCATACATGTGAAAAGGTCCTCTCCACGTCGTGTAAATATAGCATCGTCCTTCTGATCCAAAACAATGATGATATCTCCTGGCTCAAGTCCTGGCTCCTGGTCACCTTCACCATGGAATCTTATCTTCGGACCATCTTTCATACCCTTGTCAATATGAACCTCCAGAATCTTCTTCTCTCGAACAATTTTCCTTCCATTACAGCTTTTACATATATCTTTAGGGCTGATTCGTTCCCCATGTCCTTGGCATTCCATGCAAACTGACTGAATTTGCTGAACCATTCTAGGTCCTATCTGATGAATTCTTATTTGCATTCCAGTACCTCTGCAGTTGGGACAGCATTCTACAGCTCCTTTCTAACCACCCCGTCCTTCACATTCATCACAAATTACATTATTTTGCAAGGACAGTTTTCTTGTTGCACCATTATAAAAATCTTCTAAGGTCACTGACAATTGATGAACGACATTTTTACCTCTCCGTTCCCTTTGCATTCTTCCACCTCCTCCAAAAAACATATCAAAGATATCCATTGGAGAACCAAAGCCACCACCAGAACCACCCTCTTTGATGGCTTCTTCTCCACCTTTGTCATATAATTCTCTCTTCTTTGCATCAGAAAGCACTTCATAAGCTTGAGAAATTTGCTTGAACTTTTCTACTTCATTCGGATTCTTATTTGGGTGACATTTTAAGGCTAGTTTTCTATATGCCTTTTTTAGTTCTTCCTGGGAGGCATGGGGTTTTACCCCCAAAACATCATAGTAAGTAGTTTCCTTCACCATTTTTTATAGCCGGGGATCGACACTCTCGGTGTGCCCGGTATCGAAATGCCCAAGTCCGGGGTGGGGTGAGGGGTGACCGCCCAGAAGCCGGTTGGAATGTTAGGGGATCTAGTGGAAGAAAGAGAAGATTGGGGGAGGGGGCTCGAGTTCTTGGACTCGGAGCTTGGGCAGAGGCCGCTGCTGCCCTCTGCTTCTCGAGAGTTTTCTGGAAAGTTCCCCTACTCTTCCTATAGATACTAGTTGTATTTGGTGATAAGTGTGCACTAGGATAAGGGAGACTGTTTTGTGGTTATTGTTCTTATTATACCATTTTAGTAAATTTTTCACTTTGAGCTAAGTAGGTATGCTGGCTGACTATTAAAGGTAAATGCACTGGTGGGGGCCTATGACCAGCGGTTCTAGGACTTGAGACCCACACCCTCAAGGTAGACTCCCTCTGGGGGATCTGAATTACTACGGAGAGGTGAGGGAATAACTCACAGAAGGGACAGTAGGCTAAAACCAGAATAATTGAGAGTGGAAAAGTGACTAATCAGATGGTAAGAAAGAATTAGTCAACCAGGATGTAAGTGCTTTACTTTATGTCAGGCACTATGCTAAGCCCTGAGGATACAAAGATGGGCAAATGCACAGTTCCTGATCTCAAGGAGCTCACACTCTAATGGAGACACAACATACAAATAACTGGAAATATAAGAGATCAAAGTGTAAATGGAAGGCAATTTCTTTCTTTTTTTTTCCGCTTTTTTGAAGGGCAGTTGGGGTTAGGTGACTTGCCTAAGGTCACATGGCTAGTAAGTGTTAAGTGTCTGAGGCCGGATTTGAACTCAAGTCTTCCTGACTCTATTCAATAGATGCTCTTCCTGCTCTATTCAATGTACCACCTAACCACCCTGGAAGGCAATTTCATAAAAAAAAAAAAAATAAGCAGCATGGAGAAGGGTGTCCGGGAGAGGCTTCTTGTTGAAGATAGGATGTGAGCTGAGTCTTTTCCAGTCCCATTTGATCATCTCCAATTTGTCCTGTATATATCTTATTTATACATAGTATTTTCATATTATTTCTCCCATTAGACTATGAACACCTTGAGAGAAGGAACTATCTTTTACTTCTCTTTGTATTTCCAGTGCTTGGTACATAGTGGCCACTTAATAAAAGCTTGTTAACTGACTGCTAGGCTTGGAATCTGGAAAACCTGAGTTCAAATTCTACCCCAAGTACTTACTAGCTATGTGACCCTGGGCAAGTCACTTAACTGCTGTTTCTCTCAGTTTCCTCATCTATAAAATAGGGGTAATAATAATACTTACCCTGAAGGGTTGTTATGAGAATCAAATGAGATCATATTTGTGAAGTGCTTAGCACAGTGATTGGTACAGAGTAGGCATTTAATAGGTGTTTCCTTCCTTTCTGTAAAGTATTGATGTGTGAGGAGAAATCAAGGTAAGACTCCAGCATGTTAATAGACCCCCATCCAACCCCAATCTCTTGACTTTATAGTAGAACAGTAATAAGGGTTGCAGAGGATGGGCAGGCGTCACTGTTGAGCCAACAGTTATAATAATAATGACGTATTATTTATGTAATGCTGGAAGGTTTACAAAGCACTTTACATGTGTTTTCTTGTTTTATCCTCACAACGACTCTGGGAGGCAGATTCTATTATATCTTAAATTTAAATTTTTACATTAAATTTAAATTTAATCAAAATTAAATAAAATTAAAACTTACATTTTAAAGCTGAGGAAATTGAGGCAGAGGTTTAGTGACTTCCCCAGGGTCACATAGCTAGTAAATGTCTAAGATCAGGTTTGAACTTGGCTCTTCTTGACTCCAGGTCCAGTTCTCCCCTGTCCCACCTAGTTACTGGCCCAAGGAACTGGGCACCTTCTCCACTAAAGGGTCCCTCTCAACTCTAGAATAAGGCATTTGAAAACTACAAAGAAGGACCAGACATTTTTTTTGTAACTCTTTGGATCTTTATACTACCTCCCTTTGTAAAGCTACCCAGGGAAAAATTATTTATAGTTGAAGTTTGGAAAGGTATTCAATGTACAATATAAATCAGGTATGGGAAAGGTATTTTCTACACACAAAAGAAACATTTACTACAAAGGGCTCTCACAAGCATGCATTGACTTAAGCAAGTGGCAGTATTTATTACTAGTGAATTCTGGCAAAGCTGACAGAGAGCAGAAACTCCCTATCCCCCCAATCAGCTCTGACCAAGGTAACAAGTATCTCCAACTTCTGGAACTCACGAGGTTGCTTCCAAGACTGGACATGTCCATCTCAGTATTGTTCTTTGGTCACCTATCTCAGGAAAGAAAACACAAACTGACAAAAGCAGCCAGTGGCCTAGGTTGAGTCCCCCTTTTCCAGTTGCCACAGAAGAGTACTCAACATTCTGTAGGGATGGGAAAGACTCAAAGGTTAATTGTACACTCAACTAATGGAAAGACAGAGGGGAGCCAAGGGCAGGTAACTTTTTATTTTTTAAAGATCCACTGAAGAATAGATTACCTACAAAATACATAGCAGTAAATGACCATACTAATCTAGTGTTTGGTAAACCCAAAGAGCCAACCTTTTAGAGCAAGAACTCAGTATTTGACAAAAACTCCTGGGAAAACTGGAAAGCAGTTTGACTTAAACTAGGCATAGACTAACAATCTCACACCATCTACCAAGATAAGGTCAAAATAAATAAATGGTTTAAACATAAAGGGCGATATCATGCGTAAACTAGGAGAGCAGGGAAAAATGTACCTGTCAGATCTATGGATAAAGGAAGAGTCTATGACCAAACAAGAGATAAAGAGGATCATGGGAAATAAAATAGATTACATGATTAAGAAAAATTAAAAAGAATTATTACATGAAATTAAAAAGTTTTTGCACAAACAAAACTAATGCAGCCAAAATAAGAAGGAAAACAGGAAGCAGGAAAATTTTGCAACAAGTTTCTCTGATAAAGGCCTCATTTATCAAATATTTAGGGAACTGATTCAAGTTCATAAAAATAAGAGCCATTCCTCAGTTGATAAATGGTCAAAGGATATGAATAGGCAGTTTTCAGAAGAAGAAATCAAGCTGTTAATAGTCACATTTTAAAAAAATGCCCTAAGTCACTATTGATTAGAGACATGAAAATTAAAACAACTCTGAGATACCACCTTACACTTTTCAGATTGGCTAACATGACAGAAAAGGAAACTGACAAATGCTGAAGGTTATGTGGAAAAATTGGGACATTAATACACTGTTTGTGGAGCTGCTAATTCAACCATTCTGGAGAACAATTTGGAACTATGCCCAAAAGGCTATAAAACTGTGCATACCCTTTGACCCAGCAATACCACTACACTATATCTGTACCCCTGAATAGATCAAAGAAAAGAGAAAAGGACCTATTTGTACAAAAATATTTATAACAACTCTCTTTGTGGTAGTAAAGAATTGAAAATCAAGGGAATGCCCATCAACTAGGGAAAGGTTGAACAATGGTATACGACTGTGATGGTATACAATTATGCTATAAGAAATGACAAGCAGTATGGTTTCAAAGAAACTTCAGATGATTTGCATGAACTCATGCAAAGTTAAGTGAGTAAAACCAGGAGAACAGGACATAGTAATAGCATTGTAAAGATGATCAAGTGTGAAAGATTTGGCTGCTCTGATCAATAGAATGATCCAAAGGAGTCATGATGAAAAATGCTATCCACCTCCAGAGAGAGAACTGATGAACTTTGATTGCATATTGAAGAATATTTTTAAACTTTCTTTATTTTTATTGTTTTATTTTGTTTGTGTTTTCTTTTGCAACATGGTTAATATGGAAATATGTTTTGTATGACCTCACATACATCATTGAAATCAAAATGCTTGCCTTCTTAAAGAGGGGAGAAGGGTAGGAAGGAGGGAGGAAATTTGGAACTCAAAATTTTTGTAAATGATTGTTAAAATTTTTTACAAGTAATTGGGAAATATTTAATGAAATAAAAACAACTTTTAAAATAAAAAGAAAATATTAGGGAAAAAAGATCTGCTGAGTCAGCAGCCTTTCTTGCTCAGTAACCAATATGGTCATTGCTTTGTTCTTTTCTGATTGCCCAAATCTTTCAATGCTACATCAGTCAAGGGTTTCCTAATCCCTAAAGAGCCTAAGCCCTATACTAGTCACACATGTGGTCTGCCAGAAGCAGGTACATTCTCATTGAATGCTCTGTTACATAGAAAAGTATCCATATCACTAATATCACAGATCTGTTCGAAAAAGTCTAAGAAATATGAGCTTTTTCATACCCTGTGTCTCCTCTTTTTTTTTTTAATTTAAACAAATACTTTATTAACTTCTGTTTTACATCATTCATTTCCGCCAGATTTTGAGTTACAATCATTTTCCCCCCATTATTCCCCTACCCAACCTCCCAGAATAGCAGTCCCACAAGATATCGCTTCCTCCAATCTGCTCTCTCCCATACCTTCTCCCATACCCCCATCGACTTTTCCATTAGAGGAAGATGAATCTTTGTGTCCCAATGCCTGCACATCTTATCTCCCAATTATAGGCAAAAGAGTATTAATAATAGTATTTATATATATATTTGAAACATTTAATGTTACGACCTTGAATTTCAGATCCATTTCCTTCCTCCTTTGTCACCCATTCCTTCTTGGGATATAAGTAATTCAGTATATGTTGTACATGTCTAGCTATGCAAAACATTATCATAGTAGATATATTGTACAAGGCTGCTTATAATTCCCTCCCACTCATCCCACCCCCCACCTGGTCCATTCCCTACATGATCCTGTCCCTCTTCTATAGTGGGTACTTCCAACCTCCCCTCCCCCAAGGATGCCCTCCCATCCATCATCCCTCCTCTCATCCCCCTTCCCCCTATCCTGCTGCAGGTTGAGATGTCCCATTTAGTATGTATGTCATTTTCTCCCTGAACCAAATTCAATGTGAATGTGGTTTTGCCTTTTTAGCCTTCCTTATTCTCCCCCTCCTTTGCAACCACTTCCCCTACATGAGATAGTTTACCCTACCATGTCTCTCCCCATCTCCTCTTGCCACTTTCCTCTCTCACCTCATAATTTCATCCCTTGAGTATTCTCCCTTCCCAACAAATTCAACCTATGCCCTCTATCCATATATAACTGTAACCATATACACACACATTCACATATGTATTCTTATGACCACACCCCTTCTTCCATTATTTTCATAGTGAGAAAGATATCATCAGTCACAGATATTGCTTTTCCATATAGGAATGTAAATAGTTCAACTTTGATAAGTTCCTTTTGATTTCTTTTCCCTGATTACCTTCTCAGGCATCTCTTACTTCTTGCGTCTGGATGTCAAATTTTCTATTCAACTCTGGTTTTTTCCTCAAGAATGCTTGAAAGTCCTCTATTCCACTGAATGACCATATTTTCCCCTGAAACAAAATACTCAGTTTTGCTGGGTAGGTGACCCTTGGGTTCATTCCCAGCTCTTTTGCCCTCTGGAATATCATATTCCATGCCCTTCTATCCCTCAGTGTAGAAGCTGCCAGGTCCTGGGCTATTCTGATTGTGTTTCCACAATATTGAAATTGTTTCTTCCTGGCTGCTTGTAGTATTTTCTCCCTGATCTGAGGATTCTGGAACCTGGCTATAATATTCCTGGGAGTTTTCTTTTTGGGATCTTTTTCAGGAGGTGATTGGTGGATTCTTTCAACCTCTATTTTGCCCTCTGGATCTAAAACATCAGGGCAGTTTTCTTGAGAATTTCTTGAAGGGTGATTTCTAGGTTCTTTCCTTGATCATGGCTTTCAGGTAGTCCAATAATTTTTAAATTGTCTCTCCTGGATCTATTCTCCAGGTCAGTGGTTTTTCCATGAGATATTTCACATTGCCTTCTAATCTTTCGTTTGTTTGGATCTGCTTAACAGCATCTTGATTTCTCATAAAGTCACTAGCTTCCATTGCTCCAGTCTAACTCTGAAGGAATGAATCTCCTCAGTGAACTTTTGAGATTCTTTTTCCATCTGGCAAATTCGACTTTTTAAGGCATTCTTCTCCTCAATGCCTTTTTGGGCCTCCTTTGCCATTTGAGCTAGTCTATTTTTTAAGGTGTTGTTTTCCTCAGTCAGGCTGTTGACCCTCATTTCATACCTTTCCTGCATCCTTCTCATTTCTCTTTCCAATTTTTCCTCCACTTCTCTTATTTGATTTTTAAAGTCCTTCTTAAGGTCCTCTATGGCCTCCAACCCGCTCATGTTTTCCCCTGGGGCTTTTGGAGCAGGACTTCTGACCTCACAGTCCTTTTCCCACTCTATGCCCCCAAAATAGGAGTCTAGGGTTGCATTTTTTCTGTTTCCTTTGCCTTGGCATGTTGCCACTTAATTGCTTGACTTTTGGGCTTGTTGCCACACTATGGCTTTAAGGCCAGCTAGAGGAATTTTGGTCCCGAACGTGTGGGGGGCAACTTCCGTTTCTGGCAAGCTGTAAACCCACCCACAACTTCCACCCTAGATCACAATCCAGATCCAGGGAGGTTAAAGCAAGAGCGATTACCCCCCAAGACTGATCGCTGGATCTCCCACGATTTGTAGGCTGGGAGCCGGAAATGCCTCTGAAAACTACACAGTGGCGTGTCTCCTCAGCAGCTTCTAGCCCCCAGGGGAGGGAGCTGACGCATTCCCCAAATACAGGTCCCAAAGTCCATAGGACACTAACCTCTTACTTTGTCCTAGGCAAGTCTATGTTGATAATTCTGGAGTCTCCATAGTTCCTGGTGTTCTGGGGTTCCTCCAGCTGGCTGCTGGCCCTGCCGCCCTGGGGCTAAAACCTCGGCTCATGTGGACCTGGGCTCGGCTCGGCTCCTGTGCTCTGCTCGCTGCCGGCTCCCAGACCACTGCGCTGGTCCTTCCTGCAGGGTGCTGGGCTGTCCTCAGCGGGAGGTTAGCTTCTCTGTGTCGTTCTGTGGGTGCTTGGGCTCCAGAAGATTTTCAGAGTCCTTTTTTACATAGTTTGTGGAGAATCTGGGGGCAGAGAGGCTTGGACGAGCTGTTTCTACTCCGCCATCTTGGCTCCGCCTGTGTCTCCTCTTTTGTGTTGCTCTAAGACTGTCACTGAAGAAGAAGCAGGGGAGGAAGGAATGGGGGTGTGGTGCTACATGGAACTGAAAACCATTTATTATTTTTATCTGCTTCATGGCCGAAAAATTCATCACTAGGCCAGCCCTCTGGTGATGAACTTCTGCATTCTTAATTAGGCTGGCCCTTAAATAAACACAATCTGTCACCCAACTGTACCAGAAGCCCAGCTGATACAGCCTTGGAAAAGAACCTAGGGTGTCCTCCACTCTATGATGAAGAATGGGAAGATGAATTGTATCATACTTTCATTATTGGGGGGGGGTTCAGTTTTTTGTTTGTTAATTACATTTTATTTTATTTTCACTGAGCTCTGTCTTCTCTCCTTTTCACCTCTCTCACTTTTGAGAAAATAAGAAAAACAGAATCCCTGATACAAAGATGTATAGTCAAGCAAAACAAATTTCATATTGACCATGTCCAAAAAATATGTCTTAATCTGTACTGTATCTCTCTATCAGGAGATGGGTAATATGTTTTATCATCATTCCTCTGAAATTATGGTTAGCTGTTCTGTTGATTAGAGTTCCTAAATCTTTCAAAGTTGTTTGTCATTATAATGTAGTTCTTATTATATAAATTGTTCTCCTTACCTCACACAGCTTACCTCACTCTACACCAGTTCATACAAGTCTTCCCCGGTTTCTCTAAAACTATCCCCCTCATAATTTCTTACAGCATAATAATATTCCATCATTTATTTAATAACTTGTTCAGTCATCCCCCAATTGATAAGCACCTCAAGTATTTGCCACCAGAAAAGAGATGCTGGAAGTATATTTCTATATATTTTGCACACATTTCCTTTTTCTTATAATCTTGTGGTACCACCCTGACCTTATGTAGTGCCTACCTCTGGAAAACTCCTAGATACCTTTGAGGTATCTAGGTATATTCTCTTTGAGGTATAAGACTAGCAGTAAACCACTCTTGGGTCAAAGGGTATGCACGATTTGGTAGTTTGGGGAACATAGTTCCATATTCATTTCCAGAATGGCTAGATCATTTCACGATTCTTGTAATAATATCTCCCCTGGAGGGGAGGGGGAACTGTAGGGACTATATCTACCCAATCCTATTGAGAACCTCCTATTGGAAGAGAATCTGACACCTTCATTGACATCCACATCAAACTTGGAGCTCCCTGAGGATAGGGTCTCTACCTTCCCCAAACTGGAGGTCCTCTGAGGGGTATCTAGTTTTCCAGAGGTAGGTACTACATAAGGTTAGGGTGGTACCACAAGATTATAATCCCTACTACAGGGGAGAAGTAGGCTGGTGGATATCTGTAGCTTTGGAGTTCTAAGCTAGAGTAGGCTAAGCCAATTGGATACCCACACTGAGTCTGGCATTAATATGGTTAGTCCTTGAGAATGGGGTCCACCAGGTTGCCTAAGTAGAGGATAACTGTCTTGAGTAGGCCACAGTCCCTCAGTTGATCACAGTAGAACAAAGTCTGTAAGTAGTGCTTCTACTTCCAGCCTGGGTAAAAAAGAGAGACTCAGTCTTTAAAAAACAAAACAAAAAACCCAGCAACAATAACAAAAACTTTCCTTCTTCTGCGGTATTCCCCTTTCTCTTCCTCCACCTTTCATTCACATATCCACTACCCAATGTGGGTTTCGAATACAAGAAGTGGTTAATATAATATAGAAATAATTGTGAATATCAAGGGGATGATATCTAAAAAATAAAATTAAGGGGGTGGTGAGAGGAACGTACCAGGAGAAAGAGAAAAGGAGGGATAGAATGAGATAAATTATTTCACATAAAAGAGGTGAGAAAAAGCTTTTGCAGTGGAGGGAAGAGGTGAGGGGAAATAAGTGAACCTTACTCTCATCAGAATTGGCTCAAAGAGGGAATAACATATAGACTTAATTGGGTATAGAAATCTATCTTCCCCGACTGGAAAGTAGGAGAAGTAGAGAATAAGAGAAGGGAGGGGGTAA